>JACJUM010000875.1:5592772-5821037 GCA_020976665.1 Heortia vitessoides
AGATATATATATATATATATATATAAGAAATAGGGTTATAAAGTTAGAGAAGCAGCATCAGTAAAAAAAGTACGGAGACAGCGTTTCAGGATTATTTTTTTGGGGATTGCTTAATATTCAACGGAAGCTCGTTCCAGAGTCTGCTGTCAGAGCTGTCACTGTAAAAGTGTTTGTCAGTTGAGAGTATTCGAAGATATTTGTGTTTGTTCAAGTTGTAATTTGTTTATCTTAAAGAAATTGAAGAAGTAGATTGATTATTTGTTTTACAGCACCGCAAGTTATGTGCAATAAAATGTTTCGATTAACAGGTGATCATGTCAGGGTTACATTTTTATTTCTGCAGAAAGCTAATACTTTCTAGCACAAGTGAACTGCTTTATGAATGTAATATCTCGATATTACTTACAATTCATGTCTGCTCAATATCAAATCTATATTCTCTCATAAAAGCGCCACTTTCATGGAGGATATACCTACGTCGGAATTTGTTGCGCTAAAAATATTGCTGTTATTTGATATTATCAAGCGCTCCTGAAAAAATTTGGATTTCGTTAAGTCGCAGTTTTGTAACTATACAAGTTATGAGTATTGTAATAAAGGCATCTTAAATTTTTTGTTTCAGTATTTGCATAATAATATATTCTAATTAACACTATACGCTTTTTAAAGTTGGCACATGGAATACTAAACGTATTCTAAATAAAACATAGTGTCATGCATGAAACTAAGTATATTCTGCTGTAACCTGAGTCAAAAAGCTCTTCTTAGTGGAGAGGAAGATGAGTTATATTGGCTGATGGTTTGTTCGGGTCCATTAAATAAACATGAAGGAACTTTAGGAAGTCATAATCGTTTAAGTGTACAATTAAAACAAATTCTCATATGTACAACGGAGCGGCACACTGCTGCTAATGCTGCGTCTAATGCTAGATAATGATAAACACAAAAGGTAGTTTAAATTTTTTTGTGAATAACGGTATGACGGTTCTATTTTCTCTGACAGGAAGGGCCAGGCTTATCATTACTGGCTAGCTTTTATTGGTCGTCCTGAGTAGCATAGATGCGACGGACACGCAAGCACCTAGTTGATTAGGTAATCTACAAAAAGCGGTGTACATCCCTCGGCACTCCCCAGCTGCATACATTCATATCGCTGCCTTTGATTACGTCGACTTATTTAGAGAGCGGCAATTAGGCAAGACGTCAGTTGGCTGAATCAGTAGCAGATCCATCGAATATCCCAACACCATATGTTGGGTTAGCATTTTTGATCTCCAGATTATGCAATATTTCTTGTTTTTTATTATTAAATTGAAATCTCTAATTAGTGCAAAGTTTGTGTAATTTAATGTTAGTTAATTAACAATGCTAATGTTATAGTGTAACAGTAATGGAGGAAAATATATATGTACTATAGCGTTTCGGTGGATAAGCGTGGTAAAAAAACTGATAGATGAAACTGTCCTATGATAAAACTTTCTTTCTCGGGCTTAAATGGTGCTTACGGCATGTTTGTCATACATGTCAACCGCATTATCTCTTACTTTATTTATTACTTCTTTTATTATGAAGTCAGCCAAGAAACATATGGTCTGCTTGTTGATACACGTGATCGCAGTCTATACACGCTAGTGTCATCACAAGGATATCACTAGCGTGTCGCCCCTGAAATGAAGATACAATGTCACATTTACCCAATAATTTCACTGTCTCTCTTACTGTTCAAATCGGAACACAGTAATGCGAACGTTGCTATTTGACGGTAGAAATAGGTGAGAGTGAGGTAGCAATGCAGAAAACCTTTGTTAGAGGTCTAATTCATATTATCTTATATTCGTTTTGACGGCCGTTTCGGTACTTACTGGTGGTTTTGCACATTAAATGTCAATTATAGAGTGATAGATCTACGTCCTCAATTAGACTCGAACATAGAACATTTTGTATAAATTGGAATACAAACGTTTTAAACTATTTAAGAGACGTTCTCTAAATTTATATATCTTTGTATTTATTTTCATGTTCTGAAATATCTATGTAGAAAATTTTTAAGCTACAATATTTTTCTCATACAAAAAAATATAAAATCTATTCTGTTTACGTTGCTCAATTGCAAATAAAATATCGCACAATATATTAATATGCAGAAAAAAGCTTCTCTATTACTATTCTTTAGAGTGCGTCACCATTCTTAATAATGGTAACGTTGTCTTTGCAATAGATCGTTTACCGTGTCTCCTTGCAAAGGCCAGTTGTAAGGCCAAAAGCTAAAATAAAAGTATATTATATAACTGCGCTTGAATATTATTATTTATAAATAAAGAGATGAGAATTCGTAACGGCGTCGAAACATTGACAATAAAAATACCGTGAAAAATCCTGACTCCGTGATAAGTCGCTTAAAGCACATATGTTACGGACATCAGACAACAAAGGAATCACATCATTAAAGTGCCGTGATAACGGAATTAACAGGATTGTATGTTTTCCAGACAAAGTCGGGGCAACATTGGGATGGTTAGTATATATATAAAAATGTATCCCTATTTTCCTTGCTCACGGGATCACACGTGAATAGCTGGTCTGATGTCGATAATTCTTTGTTGTTTAATTTTGCATAGTCTTTATGAATCTATGAAATCTAAATGGGTGACGCAAATATCAACCAAGCAAATTCTTAGACTACTGCCTTTCGCATTTTTTACACAAATTATAATAAAAAGAATTTTATGATAGATGTACACACTTAATACCCACTTAATTTTTAAATTAAGATGCGTTTTTCTAGCTGAATAAGGGTAACTTACGTTATTCGTAATACGATCAACTATTAACCATTGGATGTATTGTTAAATGAAATTCATTCATAACAAAACAACTTTTTAACGGCTTTAAAACGTTTGATACTTAAAACGCAATTTATTGAACTATATTAATAGGTATTAAAACTATTATAAATAAGAATACATTTTTTGTTTATGTTTCGTTTATATGTATTTCTATATATAGGATATTTTATATTTATATATATGTATACGTACGATAAATCAAAACTATCTCCTATTAATATTTTGCTAAGTCCACGTCGGGCTCATAATTAAATCGATCTCGATCCCAGTTTATAATTAGTTTAAATTTTAAATTGAATTTAGATATTATAGGTCAACATGTGGAGTACACGATTGCATATTTCCGCTGCCAAGAAGCTGCAGACACCTTTCTGTGTATCAGTTTATAAGTTCAGAGGATCAGTAAAATTATTGGTTTAATGTAATATACGATTATTATATGCACGTGGTTAGCAACGGACGTGGCCTTCAGGCTGAAGAGATCGATTACATATTGTTGGAAGTACAATTATTTGTCAAGATATTTTGTATCTTTGCCAAATAACGTGAATATAAAATAAATAAAACGAATTCCATATTAAAGCAACTTAAAGAGAAGTTAACTTTTTAAATGTACGCTGCTTTTGATCATTTGATGTCAATAGATTAACGTGAATAGATTTCTTAGTTAAGTACATCAAAATGATTAAGGCCAAGATATTTATTGTAGGAGTGAGTCGAAAATTTAAATTATTCTTTAAACTTGAATGTAGAAAGAATTCTGCGTGGATGAATGGAAAAATTAAGAAAAAAATGACCACATTTACTTTTCTAAAGTCACCTAAGGAGCGTTTTTGACAATATAAACGTTCCTAATCTCTCACAAATGTCAGTCGATTGACAGTTGGCGCGATGGACTAAATGGGCGCTGAAAATATACCATAAGAATCGTAAAAATTATGTTTTTAGTTTTTGTAGTGGAAATAAGATAACGACTATCGGGTCAGCTAATTATAAACCAATAAACCAAAATTAGTAAAATAGATAAGTCTTTGACACGTTATATTACGAAATATCAAGTGCCAATTAAACTGGGAAAGATTCGCAGCAAATTCTCAATCTAGCAAAATATTAGACCATTAGCTTCTACCTAAAATTACCTACTAATTACCTTGCGGTGATTCACCTCCTAAAGAACACCCCGGATGAGCAGCAGCACCACCACATAGGGTCAGCGTAGAAATAGTATTTTTTAAATCAAATTTACATGCATCAAATATGTGCGCCTTAACACAACAGACTAACTAAAGTGTATGTATGATCAACAATTACATTTTAATAGAAATTTCCATTCAATTTCAAATTCCAAACAGAGCTCAAACGATGCAAACTGTGTTGTCAACGTCCAGTTTCATTAATCATAACATACAATAGCGAGGTGTTTTATTACTGCTGTGCAGACAGGACGCGACAGGTCGACAGGTGCGCACGACATACTCGTATTCGACAAACATGTCGCTACCACAATAGAAACGGCCGCGAAGTTCTGTAACTATCCAATATCTATATTTGGAAACGATGAATAAAAAAACGTTAAATAAAGCGCGTTGTAAAGCTTTCTAAAAGTAGTTTTAATATGAGTAGTTAACGCTTGAATGTTGAAAGTATTATACAAAATTCACCTGTTTTGCTTATACAGACAATGTATAAATCAGTCCTTTTTCTACGTGAGGGCTGAGTGCTATATACTTATAATAGTGTGAAAGATATAAAGATCGTCATCATCTAGTCAGTAAAAAAAACAGTGAACATGGTTAAAGTATCTCGATAACCTAACAAATTGAAAAGATGGCAAGGCAACGATCGCTCAGCTCACCCGAGCTGACCTATGCGGGTTGTCGGGTTATTAATAGGTAGTAGTATCGTATCACAGATATAGTGAACTCTTTCAGGAGTGTCTTTGTTATCTTGATAAATGTAAAATTTTCAGTTTTCTGTGTTCTAGTGGTTACCTAGGTTACAGAATTTAAACGAGATTTTTTTTAATAAGTCACGTCGGAGGGAAAAAAAATTATACGAATCTGTTTGCACTCAGGATTGGTTGCTGTAAAATTAGGCATTAGGGCGCATATAAAGTAAAATGTAAGGATCTAGAAAAAGCAAGTAATTAAAATCTAGATTTGAAGTACTTTTATAGATAAATACTGAATACAACGTGAAGTAGTTTTTTTACGAAAAGAGAACAAGAAAAAACAACTTCACACACAACATATTTAAAATTTCTATGGTAGGTCTACGTCTAGCAGTGGATATCCTATGGTGTTTTTGTATAGCGTTTCTGATATAATGTTGATAGGCATGTTTTATTCAAAAGCTGAGCATCGTTATCGCAAATGTGAAATATAGCTCTCGACTTAACATTTAATAACGGAGTGAATCTTGCCAGTATTCTTTTCGCAAAAATATTTCACGTTTCTTCCATGTATTCTCATAACAGAGGCAGGTGCGCTAAGACCAGCTGAGAAAAAAATAGTTATAGCAGCTAAGTTGACTTTCAGCAAGTGTGGCGCTGCTACTAGCTATTATTGTGCTGCCTAATGGTGTGGCTTATAAATATAAAGCGGTTTGCTGAAATAGCGCAATTGTTCATTCGTACTATGCTAGGTTATAGGCTTAGAGATGCATGTGAAAATTAAGAGAACTAATTTAAATAATAACTGTACCGAAGATTAATACAATACGTACCAAAATCGCGCTCGCTAACTAAGATATTGCATTCGATTTGAAAAATATATATAACTAACTAAACGACTAGTTCTTTGATAAAAGTTTTTATGCGAAGGTAATGTCGATGATTTTGTTGCTAGTTTACTATCCATCAAATTATTTATATTCATAATCGAGGCGCAACACAATTTGGAGAAAGTGTAGACTAGATACAGTTTGCGAACATGACGAGAATGCTTAAAAGCAATCATTGGTGAGGCTCCCATAGACGCGCGGAATGTGCGAAGTGGTTAGCGGGTACGCTGCCACAACGTTGCAATTGTATAGCAGCCACACTGCATTTAGCAGGGAGTGCCCAGTAAAGGAAATAATGGACAAATTGGCAAGAGAGTCCATAGCGTACTCCTAACACTATTAGACAATTAGGCACCCTTAGGGCCCACTACACTCTCCAGAGGAGAGTTGGTCTAGGAAAACATAAGGAGCCTTAAACAAATCGGAATAAAAGAAAAGGACGTATAAAGACAAGGACAGACTGAAGCCGACTAATAAAATCTTTGATAATAGGTACGGTATAGGTATGACAGTCAGGTATAACTGTTTATACGTAATAATAAGTACGTAGGCTAAGTAAATACCCCACATTAATGATATATACACTATTAAGTGTATATATCACTAAATAATGCTCCCATTTTATTATTTAGAAGCTAGAAAGTTACTAAAAGTGAGGAATAGTATAGTAGAGAAATAGAAAAATAAAGTATGTGACCTACAAAAACACTCTCAATCTCCCCTTCCCCCCTTTTATGAAATGCCTAAAAAAGTTCTGAAATTCAAAAAGAGTGAGCTAGGCATCAAAAATGCCAAACAGAATGGGCAAGAGAAGTAGAGTCGAGATGAAAGTACAATAGGTATATATAATAGAACTGGATAGTACCATTCCAAATAGAAGTTAGAAATGAAAGCGAGATGCCTATTATGGTAGAGGGACTAATAAATAATGATAATTATACGGGATACATATTTTAATGACTGTGTTTTCAGCTTTAATTAATGTCATCATTTTATATGTTAAATTCTTTAAAACAGGTCATAAATTTACCTTTACAAATATGATACTACGAGCTATTTTTTTTTGATTGCAAAGTTTTAATAACCTATTTAAGGAGTTAATTTGGGCTTTTACCATTATAATTAAAATTGTTTTTAGAGCCGCTGTAGGTGAAAGTGACAAGTCAAATATGAATATCCTTCTGTGTCTTATTCAGGCAAAAATATTGGCAAATAATATCTACTATTAACAGAAATTAGGCTATACACGTCAGTAGAACATAGTATTCATAATGACTCCAAGAGAATTCATCAATATTTTTGACGCATTAAGGTCGTCATTTCAGTACAACCTTATTTCCTCATCGTCAGTCACTCGGCGGCAGTTCAAATTGGTTTCTAACTCAATATTCCCCCACTCACTCTTGCACATTTGGTATCCATAACTACGGGTCAAGTGCATCTAATTTCGGCTCGGTTATTTGAATATCATACATGGAATGTCACACTTCGAATGTTTGGTTGCGTTTTTTATTCCCTCATAGTTTTTCTCCTTATTTATTTTTCTGCCAGTGTCTCGTTGAAAGCTGTCTTGAGTTTGGATATTTCGAATAATTTTTTACATGCTCTCAGACTAGTTTATAAATGCACATTCCTGTGTTGAATGTAATCGAGTTACTGAAGACATTTGATTGCGAGGTTAATATCAATATACTCTGACTCTCATAGAATAGTCAATCAACGCTATCGCTTACAAAACGAGCAAACTTATTTAATACAGCTTTCCAAACAAAAACTAAACTGGCATGTTTGGTAGTAGTATCGAATTGCGGGTAATATTGGCATCGGACCGTACAATTTTGATGAGATGGGTCTCCACCCGGACCTAAAGGAGATACCGCCGGGCGAACTTAGTTACCGTTGTCTGCAACGGTAAGGTAACATTTTAAATAATATCTTATGTCGTTCTAATATGATATCATTTTCAACGGCTGCTTGTATTATAATAATTATAATAATATACGTAAAAATTATAATAATTACAAATTTTTACGTAAATTGAAAGAAAATTGCGAGAAATAAGTAGATTACTTTATATTATATACTCGTATGCACCGTATTATTTCTGCCTAAATATAATATAGCAGTAATAGTTATCAGTTAAAGCAAGCACAACAATATTTGACTGTAACATTAAAAATATGATGAGTATTTAAAAGCATATTATATTTGTATAGAAATCTAAAAATGGTACAGTGAAGTGAATATTGAAATAAGATACCAACCGTAAGCAACCTCATCATTTCCTTTTATAACGAGTAAGGTGACGCCATAAAGATGAACATTATTCAATTTTCAAAGAAGGCTGACTAGTGGGGCCGAAATCTGTCATCTAGTTAATCCAATGGAGCTTAGGAGTGGCACTTGTGAGTTACGACGTTATGTCAGAAAGCCGAAGCGCCAAGGCCTGTGATGCATTCATTAGCTTAAGTGCATTGCATAATTAGACTGAATTAGCAGCCGGATTTGAGTGAGAGAAGAAAACGATAATATAAAAAAATACACATAAGTGTCTAGTCATAGTTTTTATAAATTTAAATTATGATTTATATATTAGTAGTTTCTAGTATTCGTTAGATGATTTAGTAGGCCGTGTAGTACCGGCAGAGTAGAATAGTATTCTCCCTGTACCAGGTGTTGTAAGAGTCGATTGTGGTGCAGGAGTCGAAAGATAGTGTATATCCCGCCGTCGTATACCCGGAGTGGTATATCCCGTCGCTCTGCTGCTCTCTGCGATTGCCAACACGCTTGCCCATTGCGTAAATTTATGGGTAGAACTCCACCTTTCTCGGAAAGGCCTATGTTCAGCAGAACACTTCCAATGATGTTATGATAATGATGATGATAAATCTGCTATACTATGTAGTGTTTCAAATACAATTGGCATTTGCGTTTGTAGCGCTCTTGTATGAAGTTGAAGAGATATAAACGTAAAGCACTTGTGCTGCCATATATATCAGGATCGAAGTAAATAGAAACCGATAGTCTCTGCATTCCCCGTTGGGAAATAAGCGTGAAAGTTGTGTATCTATGTTACTGTGTATACTGTATAAATGTTGTTTATACTGCAGCTGTCGGCAAGAAGAATCATTAAGAAATGCCATTAAAATGAAAGAGATTATATTACATGTATGTCACTTAATTGTTCGTGACGATTTTATACTGTTATGGTATTTTTATCGTTACTTTGAAATGCTTTTTAGATGAGGAAGAGAAAAATAGAATTTGAACTAAACTATCGCAAATAATTCAATCTTTTACAGGCCATGTGAAAAAAACAATTCTCTAATGCACAAATTGTTTCATTAGGAGTGTTCATGAAGACAAACAATATAACTGAGTAAATTAATAATTGTGTAGTGAATGTCTTATTAGTGCGACCTCCGCCTCCTGTCTCTTACCGAGTGAAAAAGCCAGATTTAAATACACAATTAAAATATGAGTTTGCGAATGACGTCGGTGTTGCTTTCGACAAAATAATTCGAACAAATTTCATTAAATGACGGATGTTTCAAACTGAAAATGTATCCGGCTTTTTTTTGTTGATCCATTTAAATTTTTATTCAGTATCAGATTCAAAATGATTGGGCCGTTCATACTGCTAAATATTTTATGTTTTTATTTAAAAGATTGGAATATCTTTTTTATTTTTACATAACGTAATCATCATATAGTATCTTAGCCTTAGGATATCCACTGCTTGAAAGGGGTTTTTCCAGGAAAAGAGAGGTATTTGCCCAAAACATTCACAGTGGGCAGCCGTGGTGAATGCTTCCGATTCCCGCTCTATCTTGAAATTAAGATATGCTTGTTTGCATACATTTATCGTGCATGTCGGTTTCCTACTAAATACGCCGCCACTTCTCATCTCCGCCCAGTAGAGAAGGTAGTACAATTATAGTCTGCTGGTACATGACGATATTTTATTTACTAAATATAAACCCGTTTACATGATTAAATCGTCAAAGATGTCGCGTTACAAGACGACTACAAAGAACTTGATATTTTGGATGTATACTGTCTTATTTATGGCTAAACCTGTGAAATTCAGACCCAGATAAATCAAAGTGATTGGTACGAGATCTTATCGCGGATCGCGTGTCGTGGCCGGGGTAAAAATTGTGGAAAAGTACAGATTACGATGTTGGCCTTCAATTGGGGAACCGAATCTGAGTGGTCAACGCCTTTTCATATGAAACTGAATAATTTGAAGGTTTCTATTTTCACTTTGAAGTAACGGGTATACGAGTAAGTAGAAGCATATTTTTCTTTCATGTTATATTTGTTATCAAGAAAAGATATATCTTTTTATTAAAATAAAAGATACAGAGTACAGTTAGGATTGAAATCTTGATTGCTTAGAGCGAATACAAACTGTTTCTTAGAAAAGGGAACGTTGATAAACAGTCTTATTAAACCGATCAGTACGCAATAGCCCTGTATCGTTGGATCGCATTACCTCTATAAAACCCAAATACAGTTCGAGCTGGGTTTTACGACTTCTGCCAGGCATGTCTGTGAGTTAACTGATTACCTACTACGATATTACTTTTATCTTTGCACTGAGGCAATTTAAATAAAATCTGCGTGACGTTAAGCATTAGTGCTTGTGCTGAGAAGAATTAAACATTAATCCTTACAGAAATTACTATTACATTTACAATACTCTATGAACTAGTAATAATCCTTAGGAGTATTAAAATCTGAAGATTATTTCACCCACTTGCATGTATTTCATAAAAGCTTCTAAATACAAGAAACATTTTGGCTTACGACGGCTGACACTAATTGAAAATGAGAATTCTCCAAAACACAAATAAATGTGGAAATTTGACGCTGTTTTATTATTAACTAAATTGGTCGCACCAAGCAGTTTCTATTAGGGAATAAGATTTCAAGTGTTGTCGTTTAATTTTGGACATGTATTAATTCATTTTGGACACATAATAATTGAGAATAGATATACACACATAATAGAAATAGAATAGTCTAATTTGAAATGAAGCAACTGGACTCTGTGCCTCGAGAAAGTAGGTCGACTGAGTCAGATGAATCTGTCTGATACATAAGTACATTAAACTAAAAGATATGTTGAAATACTTTTCACGATCCAAATATATGTAATATGGTTCAATATAATATGTTCGTTCTTGTTATCGACGTAACAATATTTCTTTTTGAACTGTTTTACTGATATTTGCCAAAAATCCGCTACGCATAATATGAGATATGCCAATATATTTTATATACTATACTTTTGTGTAAAATATTATGTTAAATAAAACTTGATCCTCGTGGTCAAGTTTAATTTTTTACTTACTGCGCACTGCTATATAAACAAGTGCAATACTGCAATAATATAAAACAATAACTATAATGTGTTACCGTTCATTTATTAAGTTTTAATAAATATACTTTTGTGGTAATACATCAGAATTATTTGATGTATTACCACAAAACTGCGATTATTTGTAAATGTCTGGAAAGATACCAGTCTCAATACATAGGTTGTAAATGTACGTTACAGGAGTATTTAGAACGTCAATATAACGTTTTATAAAACGACCCGAAATTTAATCAATTTTACGGTGCAAATACATTGAAGTGCCTGAATTAAATCTCCTTTTTCATTTTCATCTGTAGGGAGGAGTGTACTGGATTCACTGGAGGTATTCAGGTAAGTTTTACTGTTTGTGATTTCCTACTACCTACTTGATAAAACCAGCCTTAATAATTGCCGCTTTGTCATATAAGCGCCTGCACTTTTTAAGTAAAAAATTGCAGTAGTTTCTGAATGCTTGAATATCTTTTGTTAGTAGCAACTGTATGTCATATGTGTATGTGCAAAAATTAAAGACTAAATTATTTTAACCAAATTAGCTGCTACCAAATATACCAAAACAAAAATGTCCCTGGCGACGGGTTAACTATATCTAGATCAACATTATGCCTTGGGGTATTGACTGAAAAGAATAGACCTTCCTCTGTATCAAGTATCGTCCATCCGAAAGCAGCTTAAATACTACACACCTTGTATACTACACACCGTGGGCATCAGCATTGCACTCGTTGCTAAGTCACACTCTGCGACTGCTTGCACAGAGCGGCAATTAAGGGCAATAAAACCCCTATCTCGGGGACGCATGTGGTCTTTCTAGGGCTGATATGATATTACTAATATTTATTAGTATCATAATGATGAAAGATTTTACTGTCTTTATGTTCATATTTAACATGAAAACTATTAAACATGTTTCAACAATTATTTCACGATTAGAAAGCTATATCTTACTAAGTAACATAAATTAAATAAACTACAATACTTGGATACATTATTAGCAAGTAACATAAGCTAGGTGTATTTTATTTCCATATGATTATGGAAAAAAGAACCCATCGTGAGACATCGCGGAGCGCTACTAGTACTTCATAAAGCAATAAACAATTCTGGGCGTTAGCATTTTATGACCCATTTGATTGAAGCCAATTTCCTGTTAATATTATTACATAAATCAGCGTTATCGGGCTGGCAACTTTAAAATCTCTCTGTTTAACTTGGTAATTTGATTGCAATTGAGAATTTTGCGGCACAAATTTTGAATCAGCACTTTAGAACTATTAAGTAAACGTTATTGATGTTTCACTCGAATGATCTTAAGTCACAACAAAATTGGTTGAGTAAACAAATTAGTAGCTGATCAATAAACATGATTATTTTTTTATATGATATGAACGGGCCGCGCCCCGGCGTAGAACTTTCATACTGCCTTTGCTTTCCTTTTACCCCCTTAAGAAATGATTTACGAAAAAATATTTTACACATGTTTCATGAATTTCAATGAAGATCCTTCATATGGAAATTCATTCGAATAATTTCTCAAACGGCAAAGTACAAGGGCACCCACGTTTTAGTCCCCGTTGACCTTTTATATATACAGTTGTAAAATTCATAATTTCTTTAGTACAGTAGATAAGCAACTTTGAAGCGGGCCTTCATTCACGACCTTCCACTTGAAGAGGTATCGCAAGTGGCCTTGTAGGTGACTTAAGAGTAGACCTAACTTCAAGGACTTTAGGAGCATCCTTCTAGTCTTAGTACTTTAAGAGAATTACGTACTAAGCATAAGTTTTACTACAGATAATATTTAGTTCGCCGCGTCGTAATCCAATATATCGTATGACAATTATTTTCTATTAATGTAGCCGGTGTAAGCTTTTTTTATCACAAAACTATTCTAAGAGAATAAATATTAAATAAAAGGTCATCGATGATATGAGTTCACTTCACACATCTTAATAAGATAACACTTTTTTTGCATCTTTATAAATTTTTTTTATAAACATTGATCTTGTTTTGTACAGCACAGGTTCAAACAAAATATCATTTTTTTGTGTACGATGAGTTGATAGCAGATGAACATACAAATAGACCAAGAATAACTTTGTTGTTCAATTAGTAAATACGAAAATTAGAGTATTATGTATTTAGTAAATTTAAACTAAAAAACCGCATGATGATAAGCGTCACTACTTAAGCATATAAACGCTCGTATTATCGTAAAGTGCACTTGTGTTATGTTCAACTCAACAAACTCAAAGTAGGCGAGGCTACCAGCTATCTTCAGACTGCTGTATGAAGAGTGGGAGAGGCAGTGTAATTTGTGGGTTATGTAATTTTCACGTCACATAGTTGGCTCAAAGTATATATATGGTGGGAAAACTGGTTCGAATATTCATTATTATAATAGTGGCAGTGGATCATCCAATGCTGGATATAGGCATCCTCAAGAAATTTTATCCCATAATTGCCAGGCTATGCAAACTTGGTGGAAATCGCAGGTCTCATTTTCGCCATAGAGATCCTGCCGCTCATCCCCGCCATGTTACATTTGGTCTACTCGCTTCGAGAGTATATGGGTGAATACGACGATAATCAATCTCATATAGTTACGTTTATATTAAAATATTGATGAATTATCATAATTACTTTTATTCACAATTTGTTCATTGGGATGCTCTTTAAGACTTCGAACATAAAAGTTTAATCTAAGCGCATACTATTTGCGTGGTTCACCGCTCGAGAGCGTTTTCAGATCATTCCTAACATTTCGCCAACACAAACACAAAACAACAAAAGCATACCTACTGTTTCTGTTCGCACAAAGTTATTTGGTTGGAACAAAGATAGAATGATCATTCATTCGATCGGTTAAAACTCAGGTAGTAGATTAACATACACAAATATGTCAAAATTGTAACCAATTTTTTACTCAACGCCTAATGTGTAGGGTTTCTAATTAATAATCAATAAATTCCATTGTTCATTATCACTTTCATGCCGTTGGACACCAATTGAGTCAAATATTACCTACCCCTAGCTGTGTGTATTATAGCATTCATTTTGCTTGCAAAATTTGGTTAGCTAATGATATAAGGAAAAACGTAAGTTACTTTTTCGTCAGATTAACGCGGGTGACACTGCAAGCAAAGCTAGTGAGAAATAAAGCTATTAATTCCTTTCTATATCCAATAACTATATTCAAGTTCACAATGACAAGCATCGCAATTTCGGCAATGTGTCACCTTCTCAATAAATCATTATAATGTGTCGAGGCTACAAAAAATTTGAAGTATTGTCTATGACGCAACATGATCTGAGGGTGACACCGGATCCCGCGATGGCATCAGATTTCAATTTATCGAGAGCCTTATTTTTATGTGCCAACTCAGCTTTTGAACGAAATTTATAGTGCGCTTATCTCCAACGTAGCTCGCCCGCTGAAATAAGCCTAACGATGCCGTCAAACATAATTTAATGGCTTATCCGTGGGGTAAAGTTCAATTGGTATTATTAATTCTATCACAATTGTCGGTATAAAGTAGTTTATGAAAATACGTAGGAGCCATCCCTATATTATTGTAGCGAACCGTGATTCAGTCGCACTTCATTACTCAGTCATACAAATAGATGCCATGCATATATAATTTATAAATTCTTATTAGAGCAACTCTTCAATTTACTGGAATTGTTACTAAGCTGGTCGGTAGGGGTTACACTTACACCAGCAATCTTCAGATTGCTGTATGAAGAGTGGGAGAGGCAGTGTAATTAGTGGGTAATGTAATTTTAACGTCACATAGTTGGTGACGCGCTAGTTCGAGAGATATTGTTGCAGTAACAAGCCTGTCTAAAGGCTACGGCTAGTTGTAATATGAAAAAAAGGTAAATGTAAAATACAATAACTTTCGCAGGTGTTAAAAGCGCCGGTTGGGATGCAAAGTTCGCTGGCCCGACTCACACATCAATGCTTAGAAAAAAATCTTTATTAGTTATTACGGGCCACAACCTTTCAGCCTGTAAATCCATTTACGAAGTAGGACATTGACTTTACGCCTGACGTTTTCATTCCGTATTTCAAAATATGCCTTTATACAAAACAAATTGTTCGCTCCAGCGGCAATCGGAACTTCAAAAGATTACCCTCAATCAGTAACGGAATCGTTTGTATTTGTAATTCGTTTTCCTTTGCTGAAAACAAAAGCCTTTTTGTTTTGCGTTTACCGGGAATAATATTTCCCTGCAGATGTTCAGGGGTTGTCGGGTTAAAGGCACCATTGCCATTAATATATACGCGCTCAGCGTAAAGCGTGAAACTAACAGGTATTTGTTACTAGTTCGCGATACGTTTGGGATAGTTGATACTATTGCTTCGCTTACGAAACACTAGTGAACCCCTTAGTGTTCAATGTAATATTGTGTTGGTGTTCAAGGAAATGGGTGTTAATATATACATGAACTTCTCGGGTATGAAGAATGTTTACTTAAACTATTAATAATATCTTAGAATACCTACCTAATTTCATTCAGCTGACAGCTGACACCTTATACAAATGCGTTTCATTTGTATCTAAATCTCATCTTTTATTGCCTAGTAGTAGTTGTAGAAAATAAAGTTCTCTATGTACGCTAATCGTTTGTGCTATATCGCTAATTCTTTGCTAACTTAGTAGCACAAAATAATGTATATATATATACTAAAGTAAATTATAAGCAAGGTGTGTCCCCATTTCTATGTCTTTTTTCGTTGAACTTTTTGTATGGTAAAAAATATAACTAAGCATTGGACGGCGGCTCCATCAACGCCATTTGACTCGTGTTATAAAGTTAAACACCGTTATATTGTGCGCTAAGAGTCATCGGTTTGATCCTCATGGAGGATAAACATACATACATGCATTTCAGTATTATATTTGTGATTATATCTTATCTATCTTATGGTATGTGTGAAATGTGAATTTATAATTAAAAATTACTTTATGGGTTATATATAATCTTTTTTCAATATGTAAAATTGTGTTTATTCATGGAACTAAATAGTTACCTTGATGAAATTAGGATTCAATGATTATCCGTCCATGTGGGAAGATGAATATTGATTAGGCATGAGTAAAATTGCAAATTTGAGCACAAAACTATTTGTGTAGCCGCCTTTCGCTTAACTGACTAATATGTTACTTTTAGCTGGGTCCTCACAATATTCTAATTAGTATGATAATGACTTAAGAAGTTTTTCCTGGAGCAATAATTAACATTGGTAATCTGTGAAGTGAGTGAGTGAGAATCTTGCATTATCATAGCAGCCATATAAAGTTTAATGTCAGATATAGGCCTCTGCGAGAAAAGGGTAATTTTGCCCACTTTTGCCGCGCTGGATAGGCGTCGTGAAGAGCGCAAAGCGTAGCTTAGTGACGTAAATGTTGCTGCGCATACTCAACCTGTAGAATTTGGGCTACGCTGTTTCGGGTAGGTATACCGCCATCTCCGTTTGTGGTGAGAGTTCATCATGCCGCAAAGTACGAGTAGAATACATAGGTGCATGATTTAAATTAAAAGATCGTGTTTCTAATATTCATCCTAACACCATTTTTTTTTATAATATTGCAACAAATTAGGGAATATTTGATTCCAGGAAGATTACTAAATTTTTTTCTTTACTAATTTAACAATGATTCCACCAAGATGTGCTGATGATTATCATATCATGAAACTAAACGATTTTAACTAAATTATATTATTATCATAAAATATTTTGAACTTCAGCTTTGGCTGTTTCGTTGGTTGAAAATGATATACTTTTATATTTGTGTATTTATGAATGGATAAATATTAGGCTCCTGGTTTACATATTTATTCCTTAACAATCTATGTTTATGTTTTCCCAGTTGATCCTTTATTTCGACCCCGAAGCACATAATACGTTAGAAGACACGCGCTCTAAGCTTCTTCCAGGGAACGTACTAGATGACGTAAGCTATTATTATAATAAAGTTAGTACAAACGACTTTATAAAAGCTCTCTCGACTTTCTAAAAAAGAGTGATCTATATTTATAAGTTGGCAAAATACGATCGTAACCGTATATAATGAATAAATAAATTTACACAACATTTCATTGATTTTACTCACTGCTTAAAGCACTCGTGCCACTGATAATGTTTGGTGCAGAAAAAACGTATGTATAAAAACTTTCGTATACACACACTCCGCTGTATTCGTATTAATAGATGCAAATTTCTCGATTCATGTTTAGTTATAAAAAGTAACCTTTATTTACTGACCGATACATCAACATTACATCAAATACTCGTACATAGGAAAAATAAATAAAAACAAATAGAAATATTAACCAAATTAATAATATTTCTGTTTTTTTATAAGTAAATTCATCTCACAGCCACAAAACGTCCACAACTGGACAAAAACTCAAGAAATTTGCCAATAATTGCCGCGCTTAGCTAACGAAGGTTTCTTCGAACACAAAGATATATATATATATATATATATATATATATATATAGATATATAAATCTTTGAGTTCGAAGAAAGAAATTGGAGTTTTATTTTACTTCTGAGGTTAAATTACAATTAATTGCCTTATATATATAATAGTTACGCTAGCAAAGTGAAAAAATACAATCATTTTAAGTATATCTATTTCGTAAACGTTGGGAGTATTTTTTTTCGTCAGTCTCTTGTTAAATATTTTTTATTATTATGTCAACAAACAAAATCGATAAGTCTGCATATTTTAAAAACAAAATGATTAGACCATATAATTGGGTATTTTCTTGATATGTTTGGGCAAGCAAAAATTTTATGTTATATTACGTAAGATAAATAATTAACAAATCCATTGCTAGTCGTATTCATTTGTATTCAGAAAGTTTTATGTAAAACTCCAAGTAAAAGTCCGCGGTTTAAAAGTAACAAAGCAAATGTTCCATGGTTGCCAGTAACGAATCCACGTAAGCCGACAGAACAAGGTTTACGTTACAGGGCTGTCACAACGAAGTAGGTCAGCGAGATATATGTCATATTGGCGCAAACAACGACAGCGTCGAGTTGCTGTCAGTCAATCTTGCCGATATTGGCGCAGAATTCTACTGACCGTAGATGCGTTAGTAATGGTCACTATTTATTATCACGCAAGTTGTTCCTAAAAACGATCAATCATCTGGTCTTGTAATAATAGAAATGTGTATAGTAAACTGGGTTTATAGAGTTACTTCAATAGTTTCACTATGTGCACTTTTCAGGCTGAAGTAAAAATATTCCGATATCTAATTCATTGACAGTTCCTTATTCTAAATCAATAATAATATTATTATATATTCTTACATCTATATATATATATATATTTATCTGTTTGACACCTTTATGAGAATAACGTCTGAATTAATCATAGTATTACTACATCTGTCCATTATTACTTATTTTATCCCGGAAAATGAATATATCCCATTCATAGATAAGTTTGATATTTGAATAAGTAAGATAAGTTTGTTTGCTTTGTTGCTAAATCGATGATGACGATGATGAAATTCGGCATATATATCTGTATGCCGCTATCGGAGAGTAAAAATTAACGTATAACTTAGTTAAGCTCAAACGATCATGAAATGCAGTATTTAACTTTATGGTAAAAGTTACGCTTACATTCTAATTAATAATAATATTATGAATTATCACTTTACTTTACCTCAAAACGAAGTCTGTACTTGATTTAACGTTAAAAAATTTTATTTTCAATGCACTATTATAAAAACGTCCAAACAACAAAGTGCCGCATTGTTTTTAAAAATTTTCCAACAACACCCGCCGTTTAATTTAAAATAGATATCTCGTCGACCGACCGCCTTTAGCCTCCGACTTACGGTATCGCATTCTTTGCTCACGCTATTGCTTCGTTTTCGCTAAGGGTTTATTGCTTTTTTTCCCTTTGTTATATTCTTTCTCTATTTGCTATTTCTGCTCAAACACACCACTCTAAGTGGGCTATCAAATGCAAATATATATTTTGATATTTTAAACCATATCAATTGTTTTCGCGATGAGCGTGGAAATACAACAAAATCAGCTTATACAAATAAATAATATTAAGGTCATAGACAAATCACAAAGGAAAAAGTGAATGACTGTTTTTTTTATAAGGACAAGTTTAAAAACATGATTTTCATAAAATCGTCTATAAAAACCGATGCAAATGAGAAAATCAACAGACAGTCACTGACAGATAGACTAACGGATTAGCATATTACGGATATGTAGCTTCTGCACAATATTTCCATTAATAACACGGCTTAAAAGATGATGATGTGTTTTGGCTTTTTGTAGCGGGTCATTAATTAAATGTAGGCAGCCCTGTGATGCTTTTACGGCAAGCATTGTAGCCTTATGACACACGCCCTGCTAACAAAGTGCTAACTCACTCGGACGTCATTACGGCATATTTGCCGAGTTATGATAAGGCCTGATTTTGTTAAGGTCATATGAAACAGGGTTGATGACACCTACCTAAAGCTTTACAGGTACCAAACTTGCACTCTTTTAAAAGCTAGCCGCTGTAACGTAGTTACAGTAGTATATTCAAGAGCTAATTAAAAGTAAAATTGATAACGCAATAAAAAAAATAATTTTGTTGCTAGTGTACCAATAGTTAGCTTATATGTCAGC
This sequence comes from Heortia vitessoides, assembly GCA_020976665.1. Taxonomy (NCBI): domain Eukaryota; kingdom Metazoa; phylum Arthropoda; class Insecta; order Lepidoptera; family Crambidae; genus Heortia; species Heortia vitessoides. Next base: position 5,612,452 of record JACJUM010000875.1, read on the forward strand.
GAAGTATAAAAACGAGCGCAACTGATTAAAAGTAATTGATTTGGTACGCATTTTGTGTCAGAGTACGATCGATCCTAATAGGTTAGGGTTGGTTTGTCAGTAAAAATATTATGCTAATAGACTTTTAACGAAACTCTCTGTTTTTTTTCGGCTAATTTCCTACAGGAATGAAGTCATAGGATAGTCAGGACGTTTATGTTAGCGCATATAATCTAACGGTTATAAAATATAATAGCAGTTTAGATATATGTGTAAATCTAAGCTCTATTCCAGTACAATCTTACATTAACTTCACATAAGTATTTTTCCTTCTGTGGCAAACGAACAATGGATTTTTTCTTGTTTGCCCTTCCCATTAGATCCAAACTTACGCTTTTTAAACACAAAACACTCCTTGTCAGCTTTGATCTATTGTACAGTAGTCAACCAATTTACTTTGTACAGAAAGACTAGTTTGGGTTGCACATACAGCAATACCAGAAGTATAAACGGTTAAGTTTCGAGAGATTCTGAAAGACCTCTGTGGTACATCTTAAAGATACAGATAGTTCCAAGCACTTCAAGTGATTGAAGAATACTCTTTAATGAAAGTAGTGTCGTTGAAATATCTGCGAGTTGGTGGACAACTTTTGTTTTTGTCAGTTTTATTAATGCTCCAATTAAGTAGATATGATGTAGGAGTCCTGATCATTTGTGAAATATTAATATTAATTATATATACAATTCCATATCTAAATGTTAATAATCAATTTCATTAAACATATAGTTACATTTTCCAAAAGGTTGCCGATAGAAAACAATATTTATATGTTTTGTTATATTTGCGAAACTATGCAGATTAAAAGACGGGTTCATATTTTCCCTGTAAAAAAGGAGAGTATATTACAATTGTAAAAAATGCTCGGTTTGATACTTTATTTTTAATAAGCTTCCGCTTTCAGTAGTACGTATGAAAAAAAATAAAGCGACACAAATGACGGCCATTCATCTTACGAAAAATCTTCGAGACATGCAAAAGACAATTTTACGAAGAAGTTGTGAGGTCTTCACGGTCGAACAACATAAGAAATTAGTTGAAATTAATTTTTATTATATATTCTATTGGAAATGTATAACTGGAAATGATTGGGTCATTAACTATTTTAAAGATAACTAATAAAGATATTCTGAAATTAAAAATCACATATTATTCTTAAATACTTCATTTATTTTTTCCGAATAAATGAAAATTCGAATAAAATTAAAATAGTAATAATATATATGTAATGTGCATACTCGTCGAATATTGTTAATAGTAAATAATTAAAAGCCACCTTCTATATCTTATTTTAATAGTGTGATCCATGGTCGTGTTTAAAAATGTATAAAGTTTTACCAAAATATAATACAAAACATTGGTGGTAAACTTGTTTATAGTTTAATATTGGATAAGAAAGGCCATGAGTTCAACTTCTAATTAATTGGACGAGAATAATGAGGGACTTCACTATTCAGGACAAGACGCCTAATTGGAAGTTTCAAGAAATGCTGAACTGATCAAAAATTCATTGTAGGAGAAAAAATTTTTAATTGATCACAAATCGAAATACAAATTATTATAAAATTTAAATTAAGTAAATCTGCTGAGGTGACCCAATTTGCAATAAGATCTAATAAAAAATCTCATAGAATAAAAAAAAGTGCATTGTAATTATAGGTTACTCTTGTAATTTTTTTATTCGCCTGTTTGAAAATGAAGTCTCTGTTCTCTTCAGATGTATTTCCGGGTATTTCCGATATTGTTTGCGTCACGTCACATCCAAAAAACCTTTGATTCCTTTTTCAATTAGAAAGGAGATCATATTAGCTAAAAAGTATATATCGCGTGTACAATATAACAAACTTTGTTTACAAAGTTTGTTATATTGTAACAAACTTTGTAAAAACCAGAGATTTCATTCTAGTACATGATGAAATATGGGAAAGATACGAACTTTTTTCTTGTTAAGCTAATTAAAGGAGTAAAAAAAATTTTGCATAATTCGCAAATATACCCGCTTACAATTTATTTTAATTTTGTTTACGTTGCCGTTACTTCTTTGTAATTATGTATAGTTATTTTTTATCAATAATAACTACCATGTGGTGAACGCAGAGTATAGAAGATAATTGTGTCTCATATTTTGATATAATTAAATTTAAAAAAATTAAAAAAAAGCAATGCATTGTGGCTTGTTCATTTTAATTTCTCTGATATGATTATGGAAGAATATGTTGGTACTATTGGGGTGCAGATCATTTGTTTCCTGTCATTTCGAGTATAATAACAATTATAAGGTATTTGAAAACGTTGAATTTAAATGAAAATAGAAGTCAATGACGGTTTATAGCTATTTGAGTAGATTAACATATATCATTCACCACAGTTGGACACATGCCTCTCCAAGATAGGTAGTTATTGCTCATAATTGCCGAGCTGGGCAGGCGTGGTAACCGCAGAGCGCAACTTTGCTATGACTACTGCTCCTCATCTTCACCCTGTAATATTTAACTTGTGCTGTTTCGGATAAATATACCACCATCTGTCGGTTACCTTATTTGCCTCTATGACACTCGGTATAGAGGTAGGTACCATTCTTCTCCGCCGGTACCTCACGGCTAAATAAAAGATATAGATTAAAGAAAAAATATTTAAGGAGGATTCTATAATGTCATATGGCGTTGCTACGAATGTTGGAAGTAGTTCAGATGACAAACGTGAATTTTGTTTATAAACTGAAGGTAATGAAGTGGAACCAGCTTGGCCTTGGTTAACTGCGGCATAAGAAAACACCCGCTTATCTTCTTTCAGCAAAATAACCCTTGTTATACGGATCGTGAAATGAAAAATGTAAATTAACTTAACTTGCATGTTATTTTTTTAAATAGTTGGCAATATATCAAGTCTTCGGCATTTACGATTTTAATCTAAAACGAGTAAGATAAATAAAATACAACTCAAGTGACCAAGGTCTAAGGTACCATGGACCTCTCACCGCATAGCCCTCTGAGGCTTCTCAATAAGTCTTCATTACGACGTCGTCATTATAAGCTGTTTAGCCAAATATTACTAATTATTGTTTTTTTTTATTAAAATGAACAGAACTACCCAAACTATTATACATTGTACTGCTAGCTTTTTTAATACAGTAGGATATTAGCAATATAGATCTATCGAATTAGCATTCTCTTAAAGCCTTCTCCACTTTCACATCAAAATTTATTTTCATTAATCTAATAAGTACCTATTATACTCGTTTCAGGACACAAAGCCAGTCTCGGTGATATTTCTCCGTGGCACTAATGCTTTGGCAGATGTTTACCGAGCAAGCTCTTGATTAATATTTCGGAGACGTTCTCCTGCGGACCTGGCGTAATTGCACGTCTGTCAACGATCTGCGCGTCGACGCTTCGCTATTTCTACGCCATTGTTGTTGTAGCACGAGTGACGGACGCTCACTTGTGTACTCATATCATAATTCAATTTGATGTTTGCCGTCGCCATTTTGTGAGCTTCATCACATCACATCACATTTCCTTTTGTGGAAAGGTTGTCTTATTATAGTTGGTGTAATTTCATATACCTATATTACAATGATTAAATATGAATTTTAACTCGTTAAGCTTTCACTATCACACCGTAGACAGCTTGAATCCTAAACACAGACATGCTTCTTTTAATTACAGGAAAATTCCCGCGGTATGCCTTGCAAGTCCTACACGAACGAAGTCGTGGACGGAACGTTAATTATTACAATAATTTTATGAAGAGCCACCAGCTGTACTCCGACATATTTTTCATATACCTCAATAATAATAACTAATGGCACTTACCGTCGCTATGGTGCCTCTCTGATTTATGTTTTAGATCGGTACTGGCCTCTTAAGTGTTCGTGCATCATCAAGCATCCTACAAACTAATTGAGGTAACATTTGGCTTTACACAAACAACTTTTTTGCATCACGTTTACTCAAAATGATGATACGCATCCCCAGAGATGTCGTATAGTGTGTATAAAAGAAGTCATTGCTGCTGTATAGCGCAGCGTAGAGGAAGAACCAAATCAATCTATCCGCCAACGTGTAAAAGAATTGGATATGTGTCCATCCACTTTATGGAAGGTTACGCAGGAATATCTTTATTTCCGAGCTTACAAAATCCAACTCGAGCAAGAATTGAAGCCTCGCGATTACCGAGCAAGACCCGATCACTTTTGGTTGGATGGATATGTCATTAAATAAAACTGCCGTATTTCTAGTAATGATAAATCCTCAAGTATATGTTGAGATCTTTACATACAGAAAAACTGGCTGTTTGGTATGATTTATGGGCTGGATAAATAATTGGTCTGTACTTCTTTAAAAACGATGCTGGCCAGAACTTACAGTCGATATTGACCGCTATAGCGAAAATATTATTGACTTTTTTGTTCATAAATTGAACAACATAAATTGAGGTGTAGGAGCCGTGGTTTCAACAAGACAGCGCTACATGTCACAGCTCGTGCCACAATTGACTATTGAAGGCAATGTTTGGTAGCCATAAAGTTGCACGTTTTGGACCGGTAAATCGGCCTGCAAGATCGTGCGATTAAACTCTGATTGACTATTTTCTGTAGGGACATGTGAAGTCGCTAGTCTACGCTGATAACCAAACCCGAGTAAGAAACAATTGACCACTTGGAAGACAATATTCGCCGCGTTATTACCCATGGCCATAAATATTGGAAAATGTCAACGGAAATTGGGCCTCATCGAGAATTGGTAAGTAAATTTCATGACTTAAAAAAACATTTTTGATTTATTCCATTTCGAAGTTCTATATCTAAAAAAAGCACGCCTTAAAAAGTTCTTTGTTAAGTGTGGGACTGTAAGAAAACAGCTTCATATATTATATATTTTTTTACCAAATCTATTCATTTATCAATTCGCGTATGTATTACATAATCATGCAAATTGTAGGAGACATTCATGGCGGCTCTCTTATTCGATTCATAGTTTCTATTATTAGAGCTTGCGGTGCTTGAGTGAATGAATGAGCTGATCACTTCTATTATATGAAGATAACCGTTTTCGTTCTAATCAAAGTTGAATGGAGATAGGCCTGGCAAAGTTATTAATAGCGGTCGAGAGTCACTTCACAATTATGATTGGTTGATAAGTTATCGACGATTAATTTTTATGCTCCACTCTGTCAACGATTCCTTTTTATTAATTTAATTAATGAATATCAGAAAGTCATATATTCTCTTTTACCTAATCTTGATTAATTATTAAGACGAAATTCATCTATAAACACATAATTTAAACCATCGTTTCTGTTTTATTTGGGACGCGGGCATAATACAAGTTTTTATTTAAGCAAATGCCCCTCAATTGCAGGATAAAGAGCTAATATAACTTGATAATTTGAATATTATATGAATAACTAGAATATTTCAGTCAAGGCAACGGTTTGCAAACGACTGTATTTGCTATGCTATGTATTTACTAAAAAAAATATCATTAATTTTCACAGATTTTATATTTTACATGCAATAGTAATATTTTCGATGTAACAAAAAATAAATGTACAAATGTATTATTCTCCATCCACGCACAGTCTGCGTCTACATTTATGAGCGTTGCTAGAAATCGGTTCACATATGCACTGACGCCTGCGGCTGGTGCCTACAACCGCATGAAAGTAATTAACGTACATGCGAACAACACGTATTCTTGACGAGTTTAGTGAGATGAAGGTCGTGAGTTATAGGCACGTTCTTAAAACAAAAAGGTACGTTTTGCGCGGAAGCCTACAAAATTTCAGTCTTTCGAACTTTGTTTCTTTGAACTGGCTTAAGTTCAAAGAAACTAGAATTTAGTTATTCGGAACCTCAGAAGGTATAATTTAAGTGAGTTCAATTGGATGTTTAAACTTACTTAAACTTTATTAATTTTTTTACAACGCTTTTATATTTATTAAATAACTTGTTTGTTACACTATTATCCGTACTTGTAATCAATATACTTGTACTTGTTTCTTTCTTTACCTGTCTTTGTGATCTCAAACGTTAGAAAAAAAATTCTTCCTTAAAACAGTCTGATCCAAATTTGTCTTTAAAGTAACGCTACGATGTCCTATCAGCTATATGCAAAATTTCTAAAGATGTTAAGTTATTATATATCTCAATATTACTAATGTGTTTAAATTTTATTTGTTCTCTTAATAAAAAATAATACTTTAAGTAATTGAATAAAACTTCAGTAATTCAATATAATTTATTGGTATTCTAAAAATTCATTAAGGCTATTTTAATTAACTTTACCAACTCATCAAGGAGTTCAACAAGACAAATGATTGTTTTTTAGGAAAAGGGTCTTGCTCGTAGTTCTTAGTATTACCTTTTATGACTCTCTTTTTCAAATATTTGTATAAGATAATTATTTATAATGCTTTGTATTTATGAAAAAAGACTTGCTCATAATGTACCCAAAAATATCTAACAGATTAGTATATAGCTAGATAAAGCTAAATTTTTTTGTAGGAATTAAATTTCTGAATTGAATTTCTTTGTTTAGGTGACGCTCCTGTGAGTACATTTTCCGCTATCTCACAAGCTTATGATAATTTTTTTTAAACATTATATTTGTATAACTTCTCAGTGCCCTAACTTAAATATTCCAACATTTTACTGAATATATTATTCACTATGATCTGAAAAAACGAATAGAAAAGTCTATTGGAACTATTGAAAGACATCATTTACTTTCCAATTGTCTAAAGTTCTTGTACTTCATTTGTTTTATTTTAAATTCTTTTATAAAAATATTTACACATTCAAATTTAACATACTCAAATATGGTTTTGAAATAATTAATAAAAAATGTCTACAACAAATTTGCGATAGTGGAGAATGTACTTACAAGAGTAAGGTAACTCAAAGTCCATTGAACTTCAACGTTAAAAGAATGCCGCACCCAAATGCAGACCAGACTAACAAAAATAAACTCTCCATTTAGAGCTCACATCTGCTAGATTGGGCAATAAGCAGAAACGTGATCGATGTATATTACGCCAATAGATACGGATGAAACGGCTCTTTCACGAAAAGGAATGACCGTTTTTCTGTTTGTTGGAGACAATGTTAGTCATTTGGCTGGACGTAAGATAGAAATTTTGTCGGGCTTTAGAAAATAAAACAGAACTTTAAGACAAAACAGAACTAAGTTGCAATCGGCTCAGTATATTCAGAGCAAACAAGAAATTGTGTTATCAAAATCTATTTATTTATTCATCATATTAGCTATTGACAGTCCTCTGCTGGACATAGGCCTTTCCAAGATAGGGCAATGTTGCCCATAATTGCTGCGCTGGGCAAGCATGTCAGCAATCGCAGAGCGCAACTTTCGCGACGGGGATGCTGCTGCCCATCCTCACCCTGTGCATTTGAGCTGCAGTCTTTTGGATGGATATACCACCATCTGTCGGTTCTGGTACCTTAGTCGCCTCTTACGACGTCTGGTACAGGGGAAGGTACTATTCTACTCTATAGGTACCTTAACGCATATATAAATATAAAATTCAGAATCACTCTTCCTCACCACGTCACGTATTTATATAAAAAGATATATAGATATACATATATTTATCATAAAATATAATATGACCTTGGAATATATATAATTTGGGAAATGAACATTAGCTACATAATTTTTTTTGTAAATGTATTGAAATTATGAATAATATCATTACTTGCTAATAAAATGCCCGATAAACTTCTAACAGACCAGTATATAGCTTGGTATATGGGAAAAAAATATTGTAGCAGTTTAAGTTCTAAATCCTTTTAGTTGACTCTCTTGTAACAAAATTTTTTACGCTCTATCTCTTTGATTTTTATGTATAGTCTTGAAAGAGGGTTAACTACAAGTTGGTGTTTATTGTTTGGTGTAAAACATAAACTATTTGGAAAGTTTATTGTTAAATGTCAAGTCATTTTTATATATTTATATAGATATATGTTTCTGATCACCTGTGTAAAGTGACTCGTAGACACTAAGCCTGGCAATGCTACGATGCTACGCAGCTACGAGTTCACAGGCGTGTCATAATTTCTTTAAAACAGCGATGTTCAAGAAAATCCTTTTCTTACTCCATTTGCGTTAAAAATAGTTACTTCCAAAATTTGAAAATATCTTCTGAATTGTTATTATATAATTACTTAAATTCATTTAAGTATTATATTTGAGATTTCTCAGTTGTCTGGCGTCCATAACAGAAGTGCTTTTAGCGTCTTATCTCAGTCCGATTCAATGTATGAGATGTTGTATGAAATATTTGTGGGATTTTGTTTATAAACTTAATAATAAAAATATCACCTGTTTATTTTTCTATAAATATATATTTAAGTTGGTTTTTCTAGTAATAACTAGTGTTTATAGATAATTGATTGTTTTTTATTACAAATTTCAATTATTATGCTACGCTTCACAATTGCTTTCGACGTAATAAAGTTATAACTTCTAAAAATTATATATGGAAAGATATTTGAAAAGATGTAAAAATCATTCAGCCGCAACTGTGCTCCTTAAGCTCATAATTATTTCAATATTTGTAAGCTCAACAGGAATATTATTAATACCCTCTGATCTTAAACATAAGTGAAATTAATTTATGTAAATAAATGCTTTGCGAATTGGACGTTGTATTTAGTAATTCAGTTCATAGTAGATTATTTTTATGACGAGCTCCGTACACAAGCAAACCAGTTAACCGTGTAGCTATAAAAATGAGTTTCTATTGCCAACCGCCGTAGTATGTGGCAGCCTTAATAGTGAAGGCTGTATTCCTGTTATTCGCGTGTTATCCCAGCAACTCTCACGAAAATGAAAGTAAAATAAAAGTGAGTATTTTTTTTAGCATTACAGCTTGAAGAAAACATCATAAATAAATTTAAATTGTAATAATTCATTTTAATAATTATTTGTTTCATCATTTGGTAATAAAGCGTCGGGTTAAATCAGATGGACACTATTAATGCTAATCTGGTTAAAAAATATTGTATAATTTTGAAAGGAAAACTTTTTTAGTCGACAATCCAAAAGCGACTAATTTTCGAGTGAGTTGGTTCTTACTATTTGATTAGTCAAATATATACTGAATACTAGACTTGATATAATGTAAAACAATACATTTTTGAAACTAATCTTCGAGTTGCAGAAAGTCCAAAAGAAAATCTCGGAATCTTTCATGTCTGGGGTAGGTTTCGCCACAACTTTGTTGAGGCTTTCTGTTATGATGGGATTTAATTGAATTTACGCAAGATTAAACATTATCCATAATTAAGCTAGTGTAGTTTCTACCAGTAGTTGAAAGATTTGTACTGTAATTGCGGACGGAACATTTTATATCGCAAGCACAATTTTTGATATATCAGTTTCCTATTGACTTACATAATCTTAAATAAATTATTCTAAAATCCGGTACATTGTTGCTTTTTATTCGTGAAATAATAAATCAACTCACATAACAGCTCGTATATTGACCTGACTTCGAGATATCTCGCTTAAAGCTATTGTGTTACGGATACTAGACAATGGAGAAACCCCAAATAAAATACTTAAAAAGATACATACGGAACAAACACAAATATTGATCATATAAATAGGGATCGAACTCATGACCCGTCTGATTTTAACTATATAGAAAGTTCTGACTTAGTAGATTAATACCACATATAGGAAATAAAAAAAATACATAAAGTTATTTTAGCGTGCTAAAAGCTACGTTCCAGTAAATGATTTTACTCGACTACTTTTTAACTCTATGGTTAAGCTTTTATATACAGCTCCGTCAGTAGCACGACAACCTTAATACGATGATAGACAGCAAAATGACCAACAAAACGACAAAATATAAACATGACAAAGTATAACTAACGATGAGACAGAGACACATGACATACATAGAAAAAAACTACTTTACTAACGTTGATACGATAAAAATTCTTAATAGATAAAGCATCAATAAAAAACTTGAAACAAGGTATATGATTACCTATATATTCTCGTAGTTACAATGCAGAGAAAAGAGCATCTGGCAAATGATTAGAGTACCGTTTTTAATGTTTATTAGTGCGAGTCTGCCCGGGTGGGAATCGAATGAACAACCAATGCTTTGACTACGAAATTGTGAATATGAAATGACGATGATATATATGAAATAATAAAATAAGCTACGTATGATCTTTCAAGTAAAAAATAATTATCATCATCATTTAAGCAGCATTTTGGAAGTCCACAGCTGGATATAGGCCTTCCAAAAACTGAGGGAATTGACAATTGCAGAGCGCAGCTTTCGTGAACAAGATGCTGTTGCCCACCTGTGCATTTGAGATACTCTATTACGGATGGATATACCGCCATGTACTTTAGTCACCTCTACACATTACACCTAGTATTCTTCTCTTACAGTACCTCACGCCAAAAAATGATAAAAATATTCAGACGTCACTACATAAAGAAAAAACATTTCTCCTTGTTTAAACTGTCTTGTAACAGAATGTAACTCACCCTTCAATCAGTCTTACTTAGCTTAGGATAATTGTTTTACTTACGGGACGACTTGTATGTTCAATTAAATTTCTCTAGAATTTACAACCCCGCTGTTAAGTAATTAAAGCTTAAAATTACAGGACCTTCTTTCAAAACAAAGGAGCATCTTAAAACCCACAAATGTAAGATCTCTGCTACAATAACAAAAGACAAGATAGAGTTTGCGGTATAGGGCGAAATTAAGAAGAAAGTTGGTACTGACAGCTTATTCGTATTTTATGCGCATAGAACCAATAAAATACTTCGAAGAACACGTTTATATTTTCATTTGCTTTACCGTATGGCATACCGTATACACGAGACCCTCAACTTATTTGGTTAATCACATACAAGATAATTTAATTATCTCCTAATTTACTATCACGGTGTTAGAAGATATTGTCTTCAGTTTATTCAATTATCGATTAATTCCATTCCAATTTAATTAGGTAAGTTTACTAAGGCAAATTTGTTACATTTTTTTAATTTACATAAACTAATTTAGCCATACCGTGTTTTCTTACCATTTGTAACACTTTTACAACATCATATGTAGGGCTCATTTGCACGCGAATGGCATCCAGTAAAATTTCAATCAGGGTGTTGGCACACAGGTGTTGTCCGAGCAGCGGTTAGGAGTGCTCGGCTGCTCTTATGGTGTCGGGGCCGGGCAAATACCTAGGCTTCGGCGAATATTGTTATATTGGCTTTATAATATAACCAGTTATATTAAAACACAGTTTCCTTTTGTATATGAGGTATTTGTGTAAATTGTCCCTTCAAGCCAGTGAGTGAACGTAGGTTACGTGGCGTGAGCGGAACTTGGACCAATGGCTACAGCCCGCCACAAGCGAAAAAGATCGCTGCTTGGACACGACTTGTGCCGTAGTTTCTCTAAATACTTGTTTTTTGGTTGCTGAGAATTGATAAGATTTTAAGTATATTAATGAAATCTTAACGCTTATTGTCTACTAATTAATAATGCTTATTAAATAACTTGGTAGATATTACATTGTCTAACATGTGCAAATTCAGAGTTATTACTTGTTTAAACCCTAAAACCTTAAAAATCAATATCCCCTAGCCTCAAATTAGATTGAAATCAGTCATTCCGCATAACTAAATTACTATGTAGCTAAAGCGGAGAACCTAATAGCAGCTTTATGAACCAAATATTTGCCTTTACAATCATCGAGAAGACCCCAATCTCTTTCCTCTGTGTTTGACGTAGTGCTTAATTGACGAAAGCAGTAATTAAAATGGCAAGGGGAGCGTCCCTCGTAAAACTTTCAAAGCATTCGCGGCAGAACTGGGTTTATTGTTTTACCTGGCCCCGTTCCGAAACTAGACTTAGATTATGTCATAAGTCGAATTATTGGTGTTACGGTGCCATCGCGATTTAGCATCACCACGCGATTAAGGGCAAATCGAATTGAGGGTGCATTATTATTTCATTGACATAATATGAACGGGTTTACTTGTGTAGTATCTACTTACCCTTATTCGGTTGGGCCAAAGTTACAGTTCTAGTTTAGACACAGTAGCGTTACATATTACAATTGCAGTTTTTTGATTTGTATTTTGCTGTAAAATACTTGTATGTCTTTGTTTGATACTGTGAAAGTATTTGGACATCTTGAGCTAAAACCGTATGGTGCTTTCAACTAAAAATTTTGTTGGAGCTGCCAATATCTTAGACATACCTAAAACCTAAATAATAAATAGAAATCATGAAAAAAAAGGTAAGTTACATGTTGAAAACCATAAATATTCTTATTACGTAAATTGAGGAAGCAGTCTGTCTACATAGACATAGATACTATGTATCTAACACATATATCATATTGACAAAGGGGCATCGACGTTTTTGGCCATATATTGCCACTATCTTCAGGATTTCAAAAGCACTTTAGTGTCCTGTAATATTTATTTCTTCTTCTTACATTGTACTTTTCTTTTTGTTCTTCGACCTCGATAGCATAAAGGTTTATGCCCAGAAGTCGGTATTAATTTTCCGCTACATATTTATGTAGCGGAAAATTAATACTGGTATATTAATAAATTAAAAAAACTACAACGACAAAATTTTGAGGAAAAAAAATAGAAGTATTATTATACTAATATACCATAAGGTCATAAATATATAAATATGATAGCCATGCATACATTACAGCATAACAGCATAGTAAATTGTTACAAATAAATCTATTTCAAATGTAAATTATGAGCTTTCTATTACCTTCTAAGGTTATTAATATCCTGAAAAGTTAACAAACTCTTTCGGCTCCAAGATGTTAAATTATATTTAAAGTATTTTTAATGATAATAAACATTTATTTCATAATTCGTCTCCAGTAAATTTTCTCCAGTCCATTTAATTTTTAAGCAAATAGTAAAAATAATAATAAAGAATGTTAATAATTATTTGAACATACTTTATTTTCAACGATTAGACGAATTACAGAATACAAGATAAGTTTCTTACCTTCAGTTCTTTTCAGAAATTGATGATGTAAATGTAAAAAGGACGAATTTTATTTTTCAGACCCGTCCATTTTTTTTCTGTCTTTAACTTCTTTATATCTTCGGGATTTATTTTCCTCTTTCTTTTGAACGAATTCACAAACTTACAGGGGATATTGGCGTGCATATTTTGTACACCCTATCAAATACAGACAGATAGAGATACAAAGTTATCCGTTCAGCAGTCATCCATATCGACAGTGCTATCTGAGTTGAGGTAAGTTTTCAACAATTGGAATATGAAGGAACTTCTTGTTCAAGCATTTGCTTCGAGCCAAGTTATGAAATTTCTAGCGAAGCGATCGACAATAGAGTCTCGTGGCTGTGTAGATGCGCCTTCACCCGCTAAACTGGAGTTATCGTGTTCCGAATTACTTATAAACTACATTCTATTTATCGAGAGCATATTCGATGGAGCAAAGTGCACAGAACAGAACTTGTTTTAGTTTCCTAAATAATAATACTATTGGTTTTAGTTTCACGCAGCACTACTGCTATATTATTATTAAGTCCGCTACAAGATTCAACCTCTATTTCACCTACATCTTACACATGAGCCAAAAGGCGGCCATTCTAATTAGTTTTATATGTTTATCTATTAATTTATATCATCAGCATTACAGCTATTGGAAGTCTACTGCTAGATAGAGGCCTTCCCGAGAAATTTTTTCATATATTCCCGCAGCTTTCGCAATGGGGATGCTGCTGCCCATCCCGACCCTCTGCATTTGAGCCACACCGTTTCGGATGGATATACCGCCATCTGTCAGTTTGTAACCGCATTCACACAGCCTTAAAGGTTTTAGTAAAATTTGGCATGTGCATAAAGCTTAAGGCTACTAAGAATAGGCTACTTTTGACTCCAGGAAAGTTTCGTGTAAAAAAATGTATTGTACATTTAGTGATGGAATATATATATCGATATAATCATCTTCATCAATAAATGAAGATTACAATGTTTTGTAGACCTTTCGAAATTGACGTAAATAGATGGACCATTTTCATACTTATTCGGAAAGAAGACTTTTTGAAACATGTCTGTTAAAATCTTCTGAAGGAATTCGACATTTGAATATTCATATATATGGCGATGTTTCCCGAAATTGTGGTAAAAATTATATTATATTTAATTAATAAACACTGCATGTTTATTCAAGAGAACAATATATATGTAAAAACAATATAGAAATCTATTTTAACAATTATCTTCTATCAGGCCATTCTTTAGTTTTCACTCCAAGTACCAGTCATTAAATTCCTATTTGTTTTGCTATTATTAAATTTTAAGGCTGACTTATTATTGAATGTCTTCTCATATAGGTACAAAATATTGTGTTATATTTTTACGCTGTATTATTTGAAAGCGCAAAAAGCGTGCGTAGTAAAAAGCTAGCTAGCGTAGGGCCAATATTCAAATGATATACGCACACAAATTGGGGGAGGTTCCAGTCCGGTGCATCTTACGGCCATTCCGCGGCGACCTAATTTTCTATTCCGAAGTAGGCCAATCCACTCTTTACGCATCTGTGCAGAACTTTACTTAAACTTTGTCATGAAATTGAAGCGGCCGTTGATGTTAATTGTTGTAAATGTTCTAAATTAGTCTAAATGATGTATGAGCGGTCGAGCCATTCTAACACAACGTGTTTGTTTTTTTGGAATTTGTCGGGAACTACAGGGGACTGTGGCAGGAGTAGGGTAATCAACCTATAATTATATCAACTATGCACATAAATGGTGTCGTATCACGTGCCCATTTTATAAAATAATAACTACACTTCTGCGGTAACGCTACGTGCGTTTAAGAACGTAAAATTACGTACCTACCTTAGGATTTATGATATAAATCTTATAAATCAGTTCGCTGGCTAAACTGTAGAAAGCATAACGAATAGATAGACACATATTTACTAATATGAATACGGATTTTTTGTATGGCTTGTGAAGAAAAACTCAAATTAATGTAAAATATTTATATCGACAGTATTCATAGAGTAAGTATCAAATTCATTGAGACAACCATTTTGTTAAGACTGACTTTTATACTGACACTGAACTTGTTGTGGTCGCTCAAGGACTAATTTTTAGAAGCGATGAGAGGTCTAGAATAAAAAAGAATTTCCCTAAAAAATATTTATTGACACGATGCAAATATTCAAAGCATGATAAGATGCGATACAGCACGAAGTATGTTTAAGATTTTATTTCTTTCTTCACACTCTTATGGAACTCAACTAAGTGGGAAAAAGCGAATATGTTAAAGTTGTATTCTTAGTTCATCCCAATCTAAATAACCAGCATGGCCTGTGTCAGAAACAAATGCCTCTTATATTTTTCCCCAAGAGTCGCTGAATATTTTATAATAACTTGGCGGAAGCAATTTGTAAGCGAAAACGACAAGGGCTCCCATAAGCAAGTGAAAAATAAGAAATCACTGCTTATTAAGATTGAACAGCTGAGCAAGACCTGCCAGACGACCACGACGTGATGTTAATGCGAAAACTTGTTTTGAAACTCTTTAAACGTTTATCACGATTTATGAACGAAAGCTTCCGAAATAAACTAAGTTATACTTATTTATGCAGAGTTTAACTTAGCTAGTTAGCGTTTGATATATCCTGTAGATATATCTGCCCGATAAATTGGTCAAGTTGTCACTTATCTGTTAAATTATCCTATCATTTAGTTTTTTTTGTATTTATTTCATGGTCTGACAGATCTATAATCGTATCGAGAACGCTTTATCAGAAAATGGCATCTTATTGGTGATGAACTTTCGTAAGATAAAACAGAGAATATACATAATGTAAGAGATGCGCACATTTACTCTCGGTATCGTTGCCTTTTCCTAGGTTCTTCATAACAATACCTATATGTATATAATGTAATTATAATTAGTCAATCGTCTACTATATCGTGTTCTAGAAATAAAATGGAAACTAGTACAAGTTAGGGAAACTTATCTGTTTAACTATTTTCGTGGCTACACTATATAACCAATTATGTAGAACCACATAAATAAAAAAGAACATACGGACATAGCAAAAAAATCACTAAATACTAGGCAGAGCAGAATAGTTTTTAGTTCGTTATTCTGAGGCACCGCATAAGGTTGTGCATCAGGAAAGCCGCCAACAACTGCAAAAAAGTATTATTTGAAAGAAGATACCACCTTGACGAATTCCTATTATGAGGTTACATTTTAGAAATGTATCAGCTTTTGTAGTAATCATAAAATTTGTTTTATATGTGTATGCCTTCTTATGTGATGTCCAAATTGATAAATTTGTATACTGCCTGTACACTCTGCGATACTCCAGTTATATTGACCTCATTTTACTTGAACTTTTGACAATTTTCTAAGTAAAAAGGATATGAATTATAATTAATATCTCGTTTCATGGGAACCAGTCGCAGTATACAAATAGCATATGTCCTTACCTAGAGTCTAACCTATTCAAAGCTATTTTTCAACAGTTAAGTGAAAACAAAACAAACAGATGGACAGACATACAAATATTCAAAATTATAATTTTGGCATGCATTACTATTATTTTTACAAAGGTTTATGAAGCATCTATCAATCCACACAAACGTTTGTGTTTAAAATATGTGTAACATAACAGAATTTAACATTTTTAATTATTTAGCAGGAGTGAATTCCACAAACAAACAGCCTTGGCCGTAAAAAACGTAGTGGAATGCAAAGACGTTTTAAGTAAAATTTTCTCTGACCTCAGAGATTTCTCGTTGCTGTCACCTAGCAACATTTTAAGATATGAAGGGTTGAACGGGACGAACAGAATCCTGGTCAAAAAGTCGAAGGGAAGCCATTAGAGATTAATTCTGACTTCGGGCATATGATAAAATTTTTGTAAACCAAACATGAATTTTATGCAAAAAATTTGTAATTGCTCGATCTTCTCAAGTTGGTATTCGTTAAGGTATAGGTAGTTGTTATCCACATAATCTAAAATAGGAAGAAGTGACTGGGCAAGAGCAATTCTGGTGTCAAATGGAAGGAAATTACGCAATCTTTTTAATGACGCAGCCGAAGCAAACAATTTTCGACTTACTTCTTTTAGTTGAGCAGCCCAGGATAAATCTGTATTCACAAGAGCACCCAAGTTCTTGACTACGCTGCAGTAAGGTATTATGGTGCCGTCAAAATATTTCTTGTGATAGATTTAATAAATACCGCGAAGAGTAAAAGAGATAAAACGCATGCATTTGAGCTGCACTGTTCTAGATATACCGCCATCTGTCGGTTCCGGTACCTTAGTCACCTCTTACGACACCCGGTACTGGGTGAGGTACTATTCTTCTCTGCCGGTACCTCACGGCTAAGAACCAAGTCTAGAGGCAAATATTAAATGAGACATATTAATGTGTTCTCTGAACAGTGATTAATCACCTCCAACACGCATGCCGGCAGCGTCTTCGAGTGCTTTCGAGCCAGCATCAATTAATGTTTCACTAATCTGATCGAAAAACGCCACTTTTAATTACTTGAAAAAATATTTATTTGTAGGTTTGTAGGTATTATTATGTGGTTTTTGGATTTAACTAAGTGATAGGAATGATCCTAAGATAAGTTTCTTTTCAAATTTCCAATGCCATTTAAATGTTTATTGGATTATATCGGTCATTATTGGTAGATTTAAGCGAGGCTTCGTGCTTATGCCGTTGCTGTTGCTGTTGCATTGGTATATCTCCATCGGTGTTCCGGATGGATGTATCTCCATACGTCAGCTCTATACGACATCTGGTGCTCTTCAACTTTGCCGGTACCCGCAGTTTACTTTAGTATGTCAGGTGAACATTAACATAAAATACCGAGTT
The DNA here is from genome assembly GCA_020976665.1 of Heortia vitessoides. NCBI lineage: Eukaryota > Metazoa > Arthropoda > Insecta > Lepidoptera > Crambidae > Heortia > Heortia vitessoides. Next base: position 5,630,410 of record JACJUM010000875.1, read on the forward strand.
GGTTGATTGTTCCTGCGCGCATAGACCCAGCACATCCGATTCTCATATATGTTTATGAGCTCAGGACAGTTGTGAGGAATAAAATTTAAATCCAAATTTAGAAGGTTGTCCTTTGTCTGGATATTTTATGTCTATATTATACAAAACATTAAACAGAAATTACCAAAGTAAAAAAAGGTCAGATTTATAAATAAAACAGACTTTGATAAAAAAATATGTATCAAATTTTTACGTAAACGACCTTTTTTAGCATCTACTTATAGTATATGGTTGTTTTTGTACTCTACTACTTAAAAAACTCGTACAAAAATTATAAGGAATTAGTTTTGTGTGTAACGTTTCAGATAGCTTAGATTTTATATAATTAAAATTAAAAATTATTGCAACACTTTCTTGTCATTCTTGATTGGTTGGTGTTAGGTAACAGGAATAGTTTAATATATAGTGTTAAACAGGTAAATATTAGAAAAAAAAGTTAATGCATTTAATTTCCGTCTAACTAGTAATAAATTACGCACTTCTAGCTGAACGGTATCCCACAGAGGTTTCGATGTGCTCAAAAATGAAATGTCTTGGTCTACCTAATACCATAATAACTTCCAACCGCCGAGATAGAGAGGTGAGGTAGTCATACATTTGTTAAAGACAAACACTTACAGGGCACTGCTAGCTCTCCTGTGCAAGAGCTGCAGCAGGCTCCCGTCAGCAGCTGATGAGCACAGGCTGCGTGAGCGCGCTCTTCGCTCCCCTGCACGGTCCACCCGCTCCCCGCGATCCCCTCGCCACCGCGCCATCAGAGACTCCAAGCAAAGCATGGCGCCACCATCGCACACCATCCGAGCTGCTTCACTTTGTGACCTTACACCCTACCTCCGACCACCATACCAGGTCACAGAGTCAAAAGAACGATTAAAACACACTATGACTGCCAGTCACGCCACCCCACTAACACGCTCCTATCAAAACAAAAGCAATATAATACGACTCAGATAACGTTATTAAAAAGTTTGTATTATTCCAGAGTTAACTAGCTTGTCGGACGAAAGTAATTTTTTAAATTTACTGTTCAATGCTCTTTGTCACTAGAGACTGGATAGAATATATATGATTCCCAACTTTTACGGAAAAAAGCCACTTTCACTTCTCAAGGTAACAGGCCACTTATCACGTTTGGGGCAGGCAATACGTTTGGATTACAACGGGAAACAATCGCATTAGTGAATGGGGGCGAACTCGTTACATCACGCGATGAGATTACAGGTTCGACACACTGATCGTATAACGTCTGAAAAGCATTTTTTTATGGTAAATAAAATCTATCTCGAGCGTGTTGGCTTACAAGTTTGCTTGGAAAAGTTATTTACGTTTTCGCGGCGATCGGCGAGCGTCGGCTGGGCGGCGCAGCGCATCGCTCTCGGCCGGAGTTACTACGTGACTGGAACCGACCTACGATGGTTTGAACTAACGGAGCCTTCAAACGCGCGAGGTTCTAGCTCGGCGCATATGCGCGGATATGCGCGTTCCCTGAAAAGTTTCCGTCATCTGAGTGACGAAGTTAAGTGAATGTTGACTGGCAGTAGACTTGCACTATCTCGTACCGTTTAGCTGCAGTGAATCCTTTACGGGGAATCCTTCACGAGTCACGAGAACTAGGTTACTGGATTTTTTTTGATTTTTAGTTATGAAATACATCTTGAGGGAACATTTGTAATTAACAAAATTTTTTGTCCGAATAAAACATACTTTGTAATTTGCACCTTTTACAGAGGTATAAGAATATTATAAAATGGAAAAAAAAGATATTGTATTAAATTGAAAGTATTTTAATGATTTATAACATTTAGTATCATTAAAACATTAATATTTTAATGATACTCAGTGTTTTGACATGAATATTGCTATTTCAATTAAATTAGTTATTTGATCGTACAATTACTACTCAGTGAAAAAAATACTTATAGTTACTTTTACTTGATCGGCAGAAAATGAAATACGTGCTTCTGCACCAATCTCTTGGCGCTCAATTCCTATCAGTTTTAAATAAAAATGAATCTAGAAGCGACTATCTGCACTTTAAAATACAGCGGTCTCATCGCAGTAACTTTCATTTAGACATTTTGTTTTTAATAGAATTAAAAATCACTTATTAAAATGTTTTCATGTTTTAAATTCGGTGATTTTGGTAGCTTGTTTATAGAATTGAGATAAGAACCACTTGAAACATTCTTAATGTTGAACTGTAACTTTTTAAAACCATTACATAAACAAATGTGTAAAATAAATAGCAGGATGTTCTCCTGCAAACACATCCAATGTGGAATGAGGTCCTGACTGAGACTAGGCTAACTTTTTGAAAATTTTACATAAAAAACACAGCCTATATGACCACCTACTTGATTATATTAGAATAATTAAGCTCAGTTATGATTTGCGCTCAAAAATAGGAATTACTATCACAAAATAAAAATTACGTGAGCTAAGAATAGAGAACCGTGACAACTGATGCTGTAGTGGATAGTCGGAATGCGGGTCGGGTGAACGCACTCTTTATGGCGAAGCCTTGCCAAAAGCCCAGTCTAACTTCCACGCATGCAACCAATTGTTTTTATTGGACTAGTATCCGTGTACATAAATCGGACATAGAGGCAACACTGCATTATGCTATTTTTCGGTAAAATTTAAAAAGGTATATCGTAATACACAAAACTATACTACATATGGCTACAAAAATTAGGCTTCTTTATAATTTACTTAGTATTCTTGCAAGCACATAACAGAAAGAGACTCAGGCTCAATTTCCGGACTAGAAAGTTTATAAATTAATGTATTTTAGTTGTTGCTAGTTCAGAAGACTTGCCTAATTTGTAGATTATTTCTTATTTTGTAATTGTAATCAGAGACAATAAACTTAATCCTGAAAGGGGCACAAACCCTTATGTCCCGAGAAATGCACTACATGGCTTTATTTATGGCGTTCACCAACCTTATAGTTATATATGAAGGAGCCGCCTTCCGGCGCCTTGTGGCACTTTCGGGGATCAATACCTGTGCAAGCACCGGATGCGGCAAGTGTTACCGATGGACCCGGGCCCACTACTATTAACTGCTAGTACCGCGTGAACTGAAGTCCACTCCCTCTTGTCCAGAAAGGTACCGGAACTATCCGTGCAAGCATCGGATGTGGCAGTTCTTATCGATGATAACGTTAAAACATAAAATACAGACACACTTTTTCATTTATAATATTCAATATGATCCTGTAATTAAGAATGCCTTATGAGTAGAAGGAGTGAACTCCCTTCATTATCATCATAGCAGCTTAAAAACGTCCACTACTGGACATAGGCCTCCGCAAAAAGCCGATAATTGCAGCACTGGCCAGGAGTAGTGGCCATCGTAGCGTATTTTCTTTACAGAAATACTGCTGCACATCCCCATCCTGTTACATTGGAGCCTCTATAAGTTGGTTCAGGTACCTCAGTCATCGCTTACGACATTCTACTCTGCTAGTACTTCACGACTTGACTCCCTTACTAACACACAAAAAATGTATTTGATTTAAGATTGTTCTTTTGCACATTGTTTTTGTCGTAGCACAAAATATACCCTTTGAATTGTACTGGTGTATTGTACTTACATTTTTTATAAATATATTTCCTAATTATCTTTACAAATAGTATAAAACTAAAAGTTGAGTATGGATATGCGGATGTGTAGATGTTTGTTTGTTACGCTTTCACGACGGAATGGCTGAACAGATCGGGATAAACATTTTCACTCCGATTATTAATTCTGGAGTAGTACATAGGCTCCTTTTTATCTCTAAAAAAATTCTCGTGGAATAGATCCGGCTTTTTATTTTTCTCAATGGAATCGGCATGACTTTTTAAACAGTAAAGCTGTCACAGAGACATATAAACTTCTTCCCGTAAGAACAAGTGATCCTCAGGGATGAGATATAAAGTAAAGACTTCGCGGAAATGGTCACGGGCGGAAACTTCCATATTCCATATTGAAGAGTTGAATCTTATTCTTCAGAGTGTGTTTGTACCATTTTCTAACTTGTCATTTATACCACACGAACTGCGATCTGGGTATGCCCCAAATATTCTCCTAGCGCAACCATCCACAACCGTGCTAGATGTTAAAAAATCAAGTTGTCAAGGAAAGACATATGCGAAGACCAAAATATAACTTTTAGTGATGATCCTGGAAATCTACTATGGGGTGTCCGATACCCCAGGCGATCAATTGAGGGTTAAAATGAAATATAAAAGGTACCTACTGTGTGTAATTGAGGTAACGTGTGGTATACAAATATATGCTAATTAAAATGTAAGCCTTCCTAGTTCGCGCGACTTTCACTTTATACCGAGTCTCCCAGGAACTCTGGTTGTGGAACCAGCTATATTGCGGGTTTTTGTATATCTTTGTGTAGATCCAAACATTCACACATCTACACATCCTTACATGCTCTCTGACAGCGATGTTTATTAATTAAGAGGTTTCAATCAAAATATTAAATAATCCGTCTGCGAAGTAGCAAAATATCTTTCACACACAAGGTACTAAGAACGCGTTTTTAAACCGTTAAAAAGTAGTTTTGTTATATTTTTTTTATCGTAAAGTTGTGGTACAAGAAACGACAGAGTTACTAGAAGAACCGTCAGGTGGCTGTATAATAATCTATAATAAACAATTTCAAATGCAACAGGGCGAGCTCCGGAATTACCAGCACGCTAATTTTATTCACTTAGGGAGGCCTATTACGAGTACTAGCCCATAAGGTTAGAAAATATCATAATCATGAAAGTGCATATTTTATTTATACGAAACAGTTAGAGTGAGAGTCATCTGTATATATATAAGGAAAATCTGACTGACTGACAAATCAAGGCTTAAGGGATAAAATGTGGGTGGAAAGGTTAGTATGAAAATTAATACAAGAAAAACCGCGAGGCGCTGCTTGTCTATGTATATAAAAGGAGTAACTGACTGACAAACATATCAACGCAGGGCCGTAAAGCATTTAAATTTAACAGGCAGAAACTTAAAATTAAGCAAAGAGGTTCCTTTTATAACATTGGGGAGTACAAAAAAGGCACAAAGTTTTTATGAAACTTTGCCGTTTTTGAAGTTATTCGAATGAAATTGTAAGTCATGAAACACGTGTATAGTATTTTTTTAAAAATCATCCGTTGAAAGGAGGATGTTAACGTGAGGCTTCGCCCCGCGGAGCGATGCTATTCATAGTTATTGAAAACATCCCACCCAATAAAAACAATACCTTTATTAAACACACGATTTCTAATTTTTAATTTAGTTATCTACAAAAGCATATTTATAAGTTTTATTTTTAAAGTTATTCGTCTTTTAAACTTAGTAATTTCGTAGCAATTAGTAATTTATACATTTTGAAATTCACATTTAGAGATTCTTTTGATAGATGTATATGACACGCCTGATAGCGCAGACAGTAATGATCTTATGCGCCAAGAGTTGTGGGTTCGATTCCCATCCAGGACAAACATTTATATGTAAATAAATGCTGCGCCCCGTGGTTTCATCCGCGTTAAGTTTAGAACAACTTGTACGCTATTATTAGTCCTAGCATGATGTTATTTAGCCTTTCTCGATAAATGGATTACCCATCGCTGAGAGAATTTTACAAATGGGACCAGCGGTTACTGGGATTAGCGCGTTCGAACAAACTAACAAAATCTTCAATTTTATAAAATTAAATGTAGATATTTGTATTGGTTCTGCGCCTCGGTGTTAAAAATATGTATTTAAGCATAATGATTGTGATTCCTTTGTTGTGTGATGTCCGTATTACAAGTGTTTTAAGCAACTCACTTTTATTTCAGGTTAATACTTTTATTTCAGGTAAATGTATGAGATATTGGGTGAATATTATTTCAATATTTACCTAGTATACCCAGATAATGTAAGCGTGTTAAAAATGGTACCTATACTTTATTACGATGCTTTTAGTTACATGCGTGTTTTTAAATTATTGCGTGCTTGCTTTTAGTTACATGCGTGTTTTTAAATTATTCTAAAATCTCAAAACATTTTTCCTATCGTTGGCAATAAAAATTAATTAATTTGTCCTTAACATCTGCCTGCTCGACAGGTGGTGAAGGGCCGGTTTTGCAGCAGCTGATAACGCAACGGTAATAGGCCGCCCTCGCCCTTGGCTATTAAGCACCTCATTATATACCCTAATCTTCAAGGCTCCTTCTCCATCTATCGATTCCACTTTTAACTCCGCTGACCTAAAAACCGTTTTATGAATTTACGGGAATATAAAGTAAATACATACACAGGCACGTCAAAAATCCATTGAGGGAATATGGTTCACATTGTACATTACAATAATTTATGTTATTTACATTCACCTAATTTTTTAAAGTGAAACCATTCTACATTAAGGATATAAAAAGCAATCAAGTATGTTGTACGTACATATACATATAAAATCATCTAAAGTTAAATGTATGTTAAATATATGTTCAATCTACCACTAAAACTAGCAATCGGTTGTATCGGAACTTCGTAGCTAATGAAAATTTTGCGATAAACAGATATATATATATATATATATATCAAACCTATTTTTCATCATATACTTGTACCATACCATTTATATACGAGTACACTACCTGATGGGGCATATGTAAGACATTGTATCGTAGAGCCTACAAATACCCAACTAAGTAGGTACTTTTCTTTGGATTTCATAAAATTACAATACCTTCTGCGCAATTCTAAGGTAAAAACAAACATTTAAATTAAGTATAACAAGATAAATACTATAAACTACGACTATAATACCTTAAACTTTCGTTTCGTTTTCTGAGGACCTTTAAGAGTTCGTATGAATGTCCAATTTTGTCCAATGCTCCTTCCAAACATATCTATTTGTTAAAATCTGATATATAATATATTGTAAGTTGTGACTTCAGTTTTGATCTATACGAGGTATCATTATCATCATATCAGCATTAAAAAGTCCACTGCTGGTTTTGGCCTATAATTGCCGCGCTGGGCAGGCGTGACGGCAATGCGGTTAGATATACTGCTATCTGTCAGTTCTGGTGCCGGTAGCTCACCGCAAGTACCCTATTATGAAATTAGAGAGTTTTATATACATACTGTTCGTTTACATAATAATTTTATAAAAATAAACCAAATTAATCCTTTCGCTTTATCAGAATAACAATCCAATCCGCCTAAAAACCTTTTAAACTTTCCGAATAATGTATAGCCAAAAGCTAATTTAACTTTCTAGGAAATCGACTTAGGGAACATTTAGAGCAAGGTGGAATATAAAATTGAACTTTCAGCTGAATTGCCGAAGACCGAACCAAAAAAGAAGTGTGGAATTGCCATTTCAATTAGAGTTGGTTCGATTGTCCAGAAAAACGTTACTCATTCGTGTTCCCAACTAAAATTGTGTAGGTATTACATTTTACTAAAAACGAAAAAGGAATTATATAAAAGGTAACCTTACACCCCTGTGTACAAAGACGGACATCCATAGCTGGCTTTGATCTCTGTTAGGGGTCTGTATGAATAGCCTAAGCTCTAATGAGGGAATCTATACGTTTATATCGAAGCTGTTTTATGTTTGATGTTACTTCGAGTGTAAGTTAAGGTTGAAAGTGTAGATTTTATATAATGCTTCTGTTGTGCCTTTATCCATTAACTGAAAAGTAGTCACTCTCAAAATTTTTAATGTAAAAGTAAGTAAACGCGAAATCTATGAAAATATAATTTACTAGCGGTCCGTCCCGGCTTCGCACGGGTAGACATAAATAGGTACATATATTTAAGTAATAAGCATGCTAATTAAAACGACCATTAATCCCGAATTTGAAAAAAAATATGCTCCCGAATTTGAAAAAAAAATAACCCTCCCTGTACACTACGTTGGCTGTGGTATTTGTAGGTGGCAACGAAGCGTATTGATTTTCAGGAGGTCCTACTCGAGAGAGTGCCAAATACAATTGCTCTTGTCGAATTTGTTACTCGATGCGCTGCGTGGCGGCCGCCGCCGGCATGTCTTTTTATTTTAATTTAATTTTAATTAATGATATCTTTTGAATGGAATGTCCGATTTCAATAATTCAAAAAGTGATCATCAGGTATTAAGACAGTTTTGAATATTAAATTATTTATTTAGATAAAAAATTACAAATGGTATGGATAACACAGTCTGATTTTGATCGGCATTTCTATCAATTAGTTAAATGTAAAAAAGTAGTTATAGTGACGTAACTACAATAGTTAGACATTTGGTCTCGCTAAGTTTTTTGTAGATATTGATAAATTCTATAATATTGTCAAACAATTTTTGTCTTATTATTAATATTCTTCGCAGCATATGCGATGAAAGACATTTTATGGCTAATTTTTTCACCTTTGGTTGGTTTTAATAGGAATTTCTAAAGTAACCTAGTACTAAATATACCCCATTTTACTAAATGATAATGTAGCTTTCTAATAAAAACATCATATCAACATCAACATTATATCATAAACATAAAGATTGAAAAGTTAATTGAACATAAAAGTGAAAAAGATAAGTATCGCTTCATTAACATTATTATTTTCGTAATAAAAAGGAGATGGGTAGCATCCCTGCCCTGTCATTAAAATTGTGATCTGCGATTGCCAACACGCTTGCCCAGTGCGGCAAATATGGGCAAAATTCCCCTTTTCTTAGGGAGATCTACGTCAAGCAATGAGTTTCCAATGGCTGTTATAATGATGAAATAATTGAAGACTTTGTTTGAAAACCATTAGGCAAGCATTTTAACAGACCTATGTTTTTCATGTGATTATTTCATGATGAAGTAAAAAATCTCAATTATCAAGCCTTTGATGTCTATATAGCTTTACAACTTTACGTCGAGCGTGTAATGGGCTCCTTTTCATTCGAAATTTTCAAGGGAAATTTCAGACTAATGATTCTAATGACGAGTTTTGTGAACGGTATGTAATATAAGATAGATATACTTGTTAAATTATTCGGTAGGTATTAAATGTACTTTATCGACGGCTTTAAAACGCGATTTATTCAACTTTAAGCATATTTTGTACTACGTTCCGGTTACCTTGTAGCAACCGTTTTCAAGATTGACAAAAGATGTTTTCAGAATCTGAAATTATGTAAGTACAACGTTCGCTAGTTATTGTTTTTATTTGTTTTAATTTTGTACTTACGCTTTCCCATTCACGCAGTAGCTGCTTATCTTTAATTTTAAATACAGTTGTCTAGGGTGGGTAAATTTTTGTTCCAAAAAGCATAAGGACACTGTGATATGAACCCACGCAGGTATGTCAAGGAAGTACTAAAAAGGAACAAACTTCTAGTATCCATTGTTTGACGCAGATAAGGAACGAAGTAAGCCACAGTCGATAAAAAGTTAATTAGACCGCATTTTAAAGCCGGTATGATGGTAGTTAGTAATTCGGTTTTGGTCTAAAGACATACTCTGATAAAGACATATATACATCACTTCCATGAGAACATAAATAAGTACATAAACAGATAAATACACACGTACGTTGCCATACTAAATTAACATAAAAAAATAACAAACAATTCTAATAATTTAAAATGACATGCTTGGCTAATCGCTTTTTGAAAAGGTCGAACGCGTCAATATTCTTGATGTCCGAGGGTAACTAACACTAACCGTGATTCGGTCGTACCTTGTTTGTGATTTGGACAAATGAAAGTAGCTCGCGCGCCGAGTGCAGAGATGCCCAACTTGTTTCACATCAAACAAGTGTGTGTCACACAACAAATCAGTGTGGACTTTGTTACTTATCATTTTACTGATGATAAATGCAGATGTCAAAAATGTGTAATAGTTATTAAATTAGTTTTGCGATAGATATATTTAGTGGATGTTCGGTTTTTATAATTAAATATATTTCTATTTTATTTTGTAGTATTTGTAATTTGTCTAATTTTAGTTTATCGGCACTTCCCGAGATTTCGATAAGGTATAACAGGTCTGGTTTTATTGAAGTACTATAAATAGTAAAACGTACCTCAGGTGGAATGTATCGAGCATTTAGCCGGATGGAGGCTTGCAGTGATATTTAAGTAGTTGTAATTTTTTTAATGAGGTTCTTCCATATTAAGCTTGTATCAATGAGCACGCCAAGATATTTTTGGGTTTTTCTTTTAAAAGTGTATAATTTATTGTAGGAAAAGAGGGTATTGTTTTATTTTTACTCTAAAAATGAAGTAGCTAGTTTTATAGACGTTTATGGTTAATAGGTTTACGAAGGGTATCAAGATCATGCTGGGTCCGAGAGACTAGGTTATGGATTGTCATATCGAATCTCAGAATGTCATGTTTGGAGAAACAAAGAGTTACTACTAGGAACAATTTGCGCTATTATAAATTGAATGCTTATAGTTTTAAGCATTCAAAGATGCCCATAAGAAAACGCTCTGAGCAATAATCTACCTTAATGGGTACAGTTATTATACTAAATAATTATTGCGATCTATTTTTATTTTGGTTTAAAAAGTAATAAATAAATTATATTTGTTCGGAACTTGGCAATCAAAATTTATATGGTTTTATATTCTCAGTTAAGTTTTATAGATTGTATACACATTCAAACGCGTGCTCTGCCTAGTGATTAACGTTACAGTCAACAAGATAAACTGTTTGATGCAACCAGTGTGATGCACAACAAACGCCACTAGAAGCCATAAACATTTCCGATTGCCGTGCCGCCGATCGATAAAACAAATACGGCGGGTCAAGTGGATTCACGACCACACTAGCACTGCACTGCGGACTCGCTTCAAGCAAAGTTATTCTAAACGTACAAGATTTTGTTTGCGGTCCGTGGCAAAATGTTCTAGCTTTGTATGAAGCGGACAAGAGATTAGATTATATCAGTGCCCTTGCTAGTCAGGACAACTAAAAGCCGTCTGGTTCTGAATTCCCTTTGGAATTGTCTTCTAATATATATATTTATTTATTTATTTAGAGAACTTCCAGAGGTCATAACAGATTTTATTCGAGTAAGTAAATGCCGTTTTGAAATATTGGATTAACTCGTATGTATTTCGGCAATGTTATAAATAATGATGTCGCAAGGTCACTTAATAGACAAATATATAACAGTTAATGCTGTCAAGTGATCTCTGGGTACACTCGACCTATAAATTGTCGTCCCACTCTTTTGAACCTTTGAGGCCACTAATTTCCTGCCACATTACACGCCCTTTGGCGTCGATAGCCGGATCTGCTGACTGTGCCATGTGACCCAATGTGACGTGTGACTGTGTGAATGACGTGTTACTAAGAACAAAAAATTGAACAGACTTTATTTACTACTCAATTAAAAATTCTCTTTTTACTCACCTGCCTTTTATTGCAAACTCTGTACTATACATGAAATAAAATGCATTTTTCATAAGTGGTGCCTTAAATTTGTATTTATGTGATAGTGTACATTATTAAAAATAGGCGGCTGTCGACTGCGTACCTTTTTTCGACGCAATGTATTCTTAGATGAAAAAACTGTTAACTTGCCAGTAGTCCTCCTGTTTTTATTCATCCATATGACGGCCGCTCAATCCAGTCTAGGGGAGTCTCGCTGAGCGAGAGATAAGTGCTCCGGCATTAGTTCATTAATGAGCAATATAGTCAACTCCTCCGGTTTCGCTTGAATTGAGGTACATACACCGTATGCATTAGTTACGTTTGAAAAAAAAGAAGGGTGGCCGCTAATATCTTTAAGAATTTATAGTCTAAGTGCTATTCTAATGTATTATTCAGTAGTATAGATGTGAAATAAATCTTCACAAAGTATCGCGCTTGAAACACGAGAAAATAAAAATTATGAGGCCTATAGATCAAAAACATTATTATGATATAAGGATGACGAGTATGCTGCCGCTCATTACGGCCTATTTAGGATGAATGTATCGTCATCTGTTGGTTCTGTTACTTCAGCCGCCTACGTATGCTCAGCCGGAATTTTAGGACTCTAAAACTCATGTTATAATTGCTCTCACGACTTAAGTGATAATTTTCATGAAAACTGGTTCCAGCTTAATGTACAAGAGTTTTTTAAATATTTAGAATTCGTACATTACTGTCCAGTAATAATGCAACAATAATCTTGTAGAAATGTATATGTTGAAATGTTTAGCAGTAGACGTGAAAGCAATCAGTGCATAGATTTTTGTGTATTACAAAATTTTTAAACTAGGGGTATACCGAAATCTGCCGACAACCTTTGTAAGAACTAAGATCGGCTACGTTCGAACCTCACTCTCACGGTTTTCCGGTTTGAAAACATGGTATCTTCACAAGGTTGGCGACGCTAGTGATATCTTTGTGATGATGAGACGAGCATCTATAGGCTGCGTGCGATCACGTTTCACGTTACGATTAAGTGGACCGTATGCTTGGGTGATGACTTTGCTATCCTTACTAATATTATAAATGTGAAAGTAACTCTGTCTGTCTTTCTGTTACGCTTTCCCGCTTAAACCTGTCAACCGATTTTGATGAAATTTGGCACAGACAATCTTTAGACCCTGAGAAAGGACAAAGGCTTTTTAATTCGAAATAGATTTTCTTTTCATCTCTCTTTTTAATAAAAGAGAGATGAAAAGTTGTAGTAGTTGGAAGTATCGCTATTTTTAGAGCTAGAAACTTGAAACTTTTTTTCAGGCTATATTCGATACAAATAAACATGAGTACAATACATGGAAACATAGGCGTGACTCCATACGTTTTTTCATTATAAGAAATGTCTACGAACGAAAAGATTACGTAACATTCCTGTTCTCAACTTTTCCCTACCTTTGCCTTTGTACGACTTATACCCACAGCCTAATCAATCTTCGTTACGTGTCGCGCTCTACTGCCACGGCTAAAAATGCTGATTTAGTTTAACTTTAATTTGAAATTAGTTGATTAATATTAAAAAATCAACTTTATCAATAGCTGTTGTCAAATTCTGAAATATTACCTTTTTGTGATCATTATGTACTCGCTGTGCATGGTCCTTGTGTCATTTAATTTAAAAGAAACAAAATGGCCTGCTCGTTTTTTTATTGTCTCTTAGCAAGAATACGCAACCCAATATTGCAAATTTAAGATTTGATTTTTTGTTGGCCTCTATATTTACATAAATGGTTGCTATAAACTCATTAATTAAATTTGAGTGTTTGCAACTTCAGACCGCAAGGCAATCTGTACCTATAGACATCTAAGTCCACAACATTCCATACTTTTACCCCCAAATAACTGCTTCAATTTAATAATAATTCGCACAATTCGCTACAGGTACTTTCCAATGTCGTCTATGGCGTCATTTCGTTAATCAGCAGCGCTATGTTCGAATTTAAAAGGTCAAATTCTGAAATTGCCATATTTATTATAGGCCATACAACCTTAGCTAAAAAGATGTTCTTGCGCAGTTGCGACTGCCAAACTAATATCGAAAAAAAGAAAATATAATGGGCTGTTATATCAAACTCCACGTAACGCAAAATAAAGGAAATTAGAAGGATACATCATTCTAATTGCCATCGGGCCAATTAGCATGTCTAGATCTGGCTAATAACTTTCGCTAGGTAATTTTACTAATTGAGTTGCGAGATTACGCATTGTTTATACAAGCTCGCATTTCTAAATGTACGAACATAATTGCTGTTTAAACATTGGCGCTTGTACATATTTCTGGCTTGTAGGTAATTTGAATTTTATTTATCAAAAAATCTATGATACACCATGGAAACGTATTACGCATTTCGTGGTATATTTTTCTATATCGAATGTTTCTCAGGAAAATATTCAATGCCGGCAATTCACGGTTGACCTATTTATTTAACTTTGCCGCTCATTGTAAGCCATTTTTAATATTCTCCAGTTTTTTTATAATATATAATCATAAAAAATGACTCTTATTTTAACACTTCTCATTCTTGAGAACGCCAGGCAAAAATGTAAAAAGCTAACTTAACAAGTATGTTGAACTTGTATATTATAAAGCACTTACCCAAAAAACTATTAAATACTTAATCATTCCAGTAAGCAGAACGCGTGTTTAAGTTTTAAAAAAATCTCACAACACCTGTCTCCGAGATAAGTCGCTCAATGAAAATATGTATATATAGTCCTTAAGCGACTATATAAATATGTATATCTTATATGTATTTATATATATATATATATATATAAAATATACATATTTAACACATAGAACTAACATAAATAATCATCATGAAAATATTTGTCCTTGGTGGGTCAGTCAATAGCCCCATGACCCCCGATTGAGGACTGTCTGAGTAGTTCCCTCATTAAGTAGTTTGACACCTGACGTTGTAATTTGTAGCTATCAAGAAAAACAACTACATAAACAGTGACGGCCCACACTCGGACTTGTTATACTTTCATTATCATCATCATATAAGCCATAAGACGTCCTCTGTTGAACATAGACCTCCACAAGTTGTTATACTTTATAAAAAAATAATGTTACACTTTGCCTATTTGGGAAAAAACATTGGATATTATGCATGCTTTATAATCTTATATCTGAATAAATGAATAGACAGGTTAATTCAATGTACGTCTAATTCTTTAAAATATATTAAAAAGGCAAACAAAAAACTCACTTTTTAATTAAAAACTGCAAAGTAGCAATTCATACAGACATTGATAAGATCTTATGCAATATTGGACGATGGCTGAAGCCTTTGTGGGATAGAGGCATTGGAACACTGCCAAGTGCCAACCTCTCCAGTATGCTATACATACATAACTTTCTAAGTATGTACATTAAAATCGGCTCAAGAGAATTAAAATTGTTAAAGTATAAGAAATATGAATGATTTTTTATTTGAGTTTGGTATGTAAAGTTAAAAAATTTAAACTAAGTTTTATTTGTTAATAGTCAACTTTGGGCGGATTGAAAATTGGATCCGTCGAACCCTTCTCGTGGCTCTGACAGCTTTTGCCCTGACTTATAAGCAAATCGGAGTTAGTAAATAATATTCGTAATCTTCTAGCTAGACTACTTGGACCTCCCTACCTACCATATAGGAAAATGGCAGGCTTGAAATAATACAAATACGGTAGTTTCAAGCTTGGCCTAGGTAATGTTTTGAAAACCTATGATGACAGACTAGCAAAGTCAACCTTGATTCTTTTCTTATGCGACGTGAATTTAGTGACCTTTCAACATTACATAAAATTCTCAACTCCGCTCTTGACACTGATGTTTTATGGTGTGTACCTTTTACCAAAAATAATGTACATACAGTATATGTAATAACCCACTAATAAATATAATTCTTAGTAAATAGATTAAAATGACATATACTTAAGATATGGATATCACAGTGAAATAGTGTGCTCGGTTGTTGTGTTGATTTTGTAATTTGTTATCGTCCCAAAAATAAATAAAATATAATAAAAACAAAATTTAATGTGGATATTTATATACGTTAGAGAAAAAAAACTACGGGCAGAGCCAAAAGCACTTCTAGCTCATTGTACTCAGGTTAAGATATTATATTAAAGAGAAAATATGTAGGTAAGAATTAAGTTCTAATTGAACCAATTATAACAATTGGATAAAAGTTATTGATGGATATTGTTAAACTTATCTTTTGTCTGTTGCTCTACGTCTTAGAATATTGTGATGATGAGAATTTCCCAAATTCATCAACTAAATAAGGGGCAACTAATTCTACAAAATATTTTTAACCTCTTTAGTATAAAGATAGGGGTAAATAAGATAAGAGTTTTCAATAATAAAGTATTTTGTTCACATGTCTAATAAACACTGCTGCTGCTGCTATCTATACATTACTTTACGTACTTTGCGAATGTTTTTAATTAACGCCATCTAGTGATGAATAAGCACAACGCGTGATATTGTTTTCGTTGCTACAACGCCCTCTAGCCGTGCTGTATTAGAAGCAGCTGTATTTTAAAACCAAATAGTTCCAAAGTTTTACACTAGAGGACAGACAAAAACAGCGATGATTAAGAACAAATATTTCGGAAATATCATTATCAATCCCTACATATTTAGATGGTACAAATCTAAGAATTAAAATATATTTATACAGGGAAGATATAGATAAAGATAGTGAATAAATGTTAAATTGTAATTTCATGCAACGCAACCGTACTTAGTACTCTTATACTGTCAGGCGATGTCAATGTCAAGATAGGTACGATCATTTCAATTGATCGTCAGCTTGTCTTCTAACAAATATTGTTTTGTTTTAACGAATAGTTGTATTTATGAGTGAAATATCAGGAGCAACTAAATTATTAATAAAAGCGGCTTACTCACCGACCATTCCATCCCTCCAGTGACGTGCTTCTGTGTTCAGGTTTGCATTTTTTGTGTTGCACGTTATTTAGTTTATTTTTTAGTCGGACACTTAGTCTTTTTGGACTGTTTAGAATTTTTATATTAGACATGATTCTAGGTAACTTGTTGTAAACGTACAGTATTTTGCCTCTTTATGAAAGGAATTCTAATTGTATATTACTTGTTCTTTTAGATATGGAGGTTCCTGAAGATTTAAATACAGATGGGCCGGAGTCAGATGGAGAGTTTGCATTTGAAACGGATCACTTAGCGCTAAGAGGTAATAAAGATTACTGTGAGTTACTAAAGTATATTGTTTCTTTAGAAGGAC
Source organism: Heortia vitessoides (assembly GCA_020976665.1). Lineage (NCBI taxonomy): Eukaryota > Metazoa > Arthropoda > Insecta > Lepidoptera > Crambidae > Heortia > Heortia vitessoides. The sequence continues at coordinate 5,647,130 of JACJUM010000875.1, forward strand.
TTAAAGTAAATGCATTAAAGGACATAGAAGAACTAGCTAATGCACAAAATAAAGCATTAGAAGACCCAAAGCAATTTATAGAAAATCTGCAGGCTGGTAATATTAACTTTCCACCACGACAAATAGTTCCAGAGATGCCAAATATAGATTGGAATCAATATGGCATAGATACAACCTTTGACAGTGATGATATTAAGCCTATCAAGGATGACTTCGACAATACAAAGGTTAGAGGCAGAAAGTTCACAGACAATAAACCGGACACATTCAACCAGTTGTGGTCATGTGAGGAACAAAAACGATTAGAAGAACTGCTAGAAATATACCCAGAAGAGCCTATCGAAGCTAGAAGGTATAAGAAAATTGCAAGAGATCTTGGCACTAGGACACCTATACAAGTAATGAGTAGAATACAAAAATACTTTGCAAAATTAGCAAAAGCAGGTTTACCTATACCTGGACGAGCTCCAAAAGGAGTGGTTAGGGAAAGTAAAAAGTCAATATTTTATAAAAAATCTACATTTTTTCCACAACTTCATGTGCCTGTGAAAATGGAAGATCCTTATGATAGCAGTGAAGCCCATGAAAGTCCGTCTTCATCTGAGATGAGAAGCAGTAATAAGTATATGTTAGATCTGTTAAAAGCTGCTAAAGAGCAAAGGCTATTAGATGAGACCTCTCCGGTATACCAGATAAAAACAATGTGTGTTGGTTGTCAAAAAACAGGATTCCTGGGTGCAAGGTGGACTGATAATACAGGAACAGATTACTGTACAGACTGTGTTGTTAAATTATTGCCACCAGAAAAGCTAATACCTGTCAGAATGCCAAAATAGTGTACCTAGCTACTTATAATTTTCTATAGATCACAAACTACAATTAAAAGAAATAGTCTATAAAGATGTATTTATTGACATTTCATATTAAATTTAAGTAAATATTAAATTATTTAGAATTTATATTGTCTATTCAATTTTTTCTATTTCTCTAATGCAATAAAATAACTTTATATTTAGTTTATACAAAGATACATAAAAAAAACGTTGAGTTATTAGTTGTTAAATTGTTGTCAATTTTGAATCAGCAAGTTTATTATAATTATTAAAATTAGGTTTTTTATTGATTTGTTTTCAAGAATCATAATAAAATATGAATTATTAATCAGAATAAAGTATAGTTTACCTAGCTGTCTTGAAGACAGCAAGTATTTATAGTAGCACATTTTTAAAGTTTGTTTTTTTACTAAAACAAATAATAGCACTCACTTAAACCAACTAATTAAATCAGTGTCCTGCTGGTTTCACAGCAATCAGCCACTATACCACAATCCTTCTAGTCCAATTATGTCCATAAATAACCAGTGAAACTCCCGCAGCTCCGCGATAGTGAGCTCCCGCGGCGGCTGATGAAGGCCCACTGGCTTGGAACACTGAACACGACCCGCACCTAACTGTTGTGCCCTGACAATATATATGAGGCACTATATCTGTTAGTGTCACCACGCATTTAGTTACTTCACGTAAAATGTAAACACAATAAAATTTCCTTTTGTTGCGGATTTATCGGTACTGACCTGACCATGACGTTTCCTGATAGATTCAAACTTGAGAACATATAAATACAAGTAAGTTTATACAGGCATATAAAAGTTAAATCAGAATTAAGTGGAACAAGACATTATAAACAACATATATTCTACAAGTTTATTATTATTTAAATAAGTATTATATTAGTGCCTATTAAAATGACAAATAGGTTAGATAGGGTATTACAGTCTATATTTCTTAAATTACGAAGTATTAGCACTCCAGCTGCTTATACCGCGATAGTGCGATCTAAATATTTACGTTTATTGTGTTGTATTCCTATACCTAGTACAAAAACATCTAAGCATGCATTATCATTCACCGTCCATAATCCATCCGCTTCGTTGAATTGGAGTGAGAAGCTATAAAAATTAGTATCATTCAGACGCTAAGCCTATTTATTAGTTTCAATACATTTTGTTTGGACCGTGCTTTTGTTCTAATTCGTGCATGCAACCCATTTTTTGCATTAGTTGAAGCTGAAGCGTGTTTCGTGCTTTCTGTCGTCTAAAGCAGACACACTACAAAGTGTTGCTGTTATATTGACCGATACTTGAGAACAATGATTCTAGTAATTTCAACAATTTTAAAACCTAAATGAAAATCGTGAAAAAATAATGTGAGGTCTCACATTAGAGAGAATTTATGAGCTGTCACATTTTTTTCATGTATCAATAGGTTCTCTTTTTGTTGTTATTATTGATGTCATAGAATCATCACTAAATTTTATATCGTTTAAAGTCAACGCTTTGTATATCTAAAGCATCGGCGACCACTAGTTTTGCCACTACAAATCCAATCCAAACTCACCTATGTCCGCTTTTGTACTGATACACTGAAAATAACGAAACAACATCATAATTATGCAATATTATCTTCTTATCATGATAGAGATACCAGATTTTAGAAGGACAAATTGTGTCACATTTGTTTAAAAACGGGTAAAAGCAGGTGTTCACTCGGACCCGGACCATGATGTGCCATTTTTAACGCCCCTGTATACATAAATCTTGTCGGAACTAAATAATGGACGCCTATCATTTCAAATACGAAACATCGCTCGTATGTTTCGCGGCGGCAATAAAAATGTTTTTACTGGAATAAAATATGAGTGTTTTACGTCTATCGCATTGAACCGGCGCAGGTGTTTTGTCAGAATTTACATGAAAGAGGAGTCTTCGACTGGAAGACGAATTATTGTATTTATAAGTTTTAGAGTTGGAAATGTTTTTATTAATGTCAACTTTAATAAATAGTTCAAATGAAAATAAAAAATGTACCGCATTTATGTTTACTACATTTTTTAGTCTTATGTTGGATAAGTTAAGTATAAAAAAAATATTTATTAGAAATTTTATTACAATAAAAAAGTGATAATCACGAAGTCTATATACCGGTAGTTCAAAGTCTCAAACAGGAGTTTATTTGAAAACAAAGCATTCATATGTCAGTGATTCGTTTACTATCTATTAATATTATATAAATCAGCAATTTATTGAGTCGAACGCACATAACCCTAATCGGTATTTTGATTTACGCTACGAATTGTTTACGAAGCCGTGACATGTATAACTCGCGCTGATTTGCGAGTCGTCGATACGGTAATACATAAATCTGCTCAGATTGAACTCGTTTCAGCTTTTGTATGACAGATACAATCTTTTACGTAAATTGCCAATTTGGAGATTTCTGCATTGAAACGTTTTTTTCTATGAAGTTCAACTTAACAAATACGTTAACATCGCAATCGATATTATCCTTTAAATACAAGTCGTTAAATTTGAAATTGGTTGTAAGATTTCATACCTTTCGTGTGCACACAACTTCAGATATACCTACCAAATTTTTCAAAAATGTTCAAGCAATTTTGAACTTAATATACAATCAGCAAAGATCGCTTTAATCTTAATATTTTGACGTATTGGCATTGCTTGATGATGATTGCCTTGTATAAAAAAATGTTACTCACGTTTCGTCAAAATATTTTCCAGGTCGCGCTTTAACATTTAATATCTGACGTTTTTTATAGCTTAAAAATAGCCTTTTTACGACGCCTGAAACTAGAGCTAAATTATTATAAATAGTATTGCTAAAAATATTTGGTTTATTATTTAACAAGTGGTAAGCATGTAGGTATTTTTATAAAAGTCCATAGACTATTCAAAGTGCAAGAAATACAACTTTTACCGGTCATCTTACTATGTATTGATTTCCTAAATAATATTTATTTATTCTTTTTACTCTGCAATTTCCGTCTCCACAAATGATTAAAAATAGCCTCAATTTTATATGAAATATTTTTATTCAGATAACAAAAATTGTAATTGTTAAATAATTGTATCTCATAAATAGCTTATCAAAAATGTGTCAAAAATATTAATGTCTCGGGTTATTAATACTACTTAATCAATATGATATCTATTTGTAAATGTACTGCGTAAATGTAAATAGGATTGCGTAGCGTATTGTCGAAATATTATAATTATTGTTGCGTACCCGTTGTAGTTACACAGTTGTTACTTAATCTAAAACAACTAATACTTAACTAAACTAGCAAAAATGTACACAGTTTCTCTTTTCTAATATTCGTACTAGGCGTATTCGTGCTAGTAAATTTTTGCAATTGTAGCATTTATCAATTCTCTTGTATTGCACTTCACAGGTCGCGTCGTGTTAGAACAGATTGTAAATATATTAATTGTGAATAACGGACAAATATTGCTTTATCGTTTGCAACTTAGTTTATGGGATGTATCGAGTGTTGTTTTTCAGAATTTGTGATAAACTTGGTATTATAGTATTGAAGCATTTATGGCCTACGAGTATGTGGGATGAAATCAACGCTAAAATACCCGTGGACCGTTTGGGAAGGTCCAAGGTCCCTTTCAGGACTTGACATGTTTGGAAAATTATTGCTCTGAGTGATTTCGCCGCTACTAGACTTAGGAAGAAGTCAATTGTTGACTAATCGATTATGTATTAATAAGATATATTTTTTATATTTGTACGGTACTCTTTAAATGTTTATGCGGTACTCTAAGAATAAGTTTTCTTATACATTTTGTAGAAAGAAGAGAGTAACAAGAAGCGAATATTAAATGTCCATGGTTGCCAATAAAACATGTAATGTTTGTCGTTTGTACCTTTTAATGTTTGATTTATGAATATATTTTTTATTTACTGTGTGCACAAATACTTCATAAATATTATTTAAAATATCCCTACGACTTTAAACGCTTCATAATTTTTTTGAACCAGGCACAAAGGTAACATTGCACACAACCACTTGAATTTAACGGCTCCATTGAGACTGCACGCTAGGTACCTTAATGTAAAGGGCAAACTATATTTGATCAAAGACATGCGATAACACGACGTGTAGTTTGCATAACGTAGTCGTAGTCTGAAGGCTACGAGACTCTGTAGCGCTGTGCTACAAAGATATGTTTGCTAAGGTACAGTTGAGAGCGGTGAGCTTGTTATTTTGGAGGCGTTAAATCGTTTCGAGGGTAATTATAACGAGCTCCTAATCTGCAGAGGTACGGTGAAAACTTTGGATCTTATTATAAGTTGCAGCCATTGCACGAACTTAAAAACTTTTTATTTTAAATTACCTTTGCTTATCCGTATTTCACTTTCAGCTACGGAGCTACGAAAATGAGCATCATTCGCGCGAGTATCACACCTTGATTGGGTGCGGTGAACTGAATTGGCCATTGTTTTCTCGGCTAGAATGGTCTGCGATGTATTGAGATTGGATAGTTAAACCGCTGTCTGATTAACTTTACGTTTTCAAGCTTTTGCTATTTTAGTTGCCTATTTTAAAATTTTAATATCCGCGAAATAAAAAATATATTAATATATACGTGGTATTAGCCATTATATATGTTTTAATATTAACCAATTAACCAGAAATATTAAAAAAAATAAAGAAAAATCGACATCATAGTAAATAATCAGGTTAGAGTAATTGTAGAATCATAAATTTGAATACTACATTTATATTAAATTTTCCTTATAAAATACTGATGGTAACATAACTAGTGTTTACAGTGGACAACATAGGTATTTAACTACAATCTATATTGAATTATACTATTCCATATTAATATAATCAAAGAAAATATTATCATTAGCGTAAACATTTAAAAAGTCCACCAGATAAGTTAAGTCAATTCCCTTACATGCAAGGCTATTTGCAAAACATTTTGCCCCAGGATAAATTCCAGAACAGAACAGCAAGACCACCGAAAACATCAGCTAAAACTTAGCCACCAGCATAATTTAACTTATACCATCTTTGAGACCGTACACGCACATTTCAGGAAGTACGCACCTTACCCTCGGGTTAGGTAAGGCATAATGCATACAGAATATAACTTGTTGGTAATGTGGTGGTAAAGTTATCGCATTAATCTATGTAAATTGGATATTAGATTGAACTTGACTTAGTCTTAGCTGTATAGAGATCTAGATTTTATAAATTTAAGTATATCATTATCATCATATCAGCTGCCACTGGTGGATATAATAGACCCAGTTGTATGCAGCTTGTGTCTAACGCGATCCTGCGGTTTTAGTCAGATCGTCAGTCCACCTTATGGAGGGACGCCCTACGTTGCGCTTGCCGATGTGTGGTCACCATTCCAGAACCTTACGATACCATCAGTTATCAATTCTAATGGGAATGCCCACTGCTATTTAACTTACTAATTCACAGAACTATATAAGGAACTTTGGTCCTGTTACGGATCTCCTTTTTACTGATTTGCGATTCACGATTCCGCGTAGAGAGACTTCGAGCATTGCCTCTATAGCTTCTTGGGCTATTTTGAATAGGTTTATAAGGTCAATGGTAAGAGACCTCGTTTCGTTTATTTAAGTTATTTGAGCATTATTAGTATATAAAACGAGTAAATTTTATAGCAAATCTTAAAACATAAATAGTATGCATTGAGCCTTACGTTGTAGAACTTATTAATCTAGTTAAATAATATACCAAGGCTTAATGGGCCATTTGCGGACTTATCACAGATTAAGCTTAAGTTCTGCTTTGATAAAATACATACATTTTAATTACTTTTAATTTTAATCCAGACTTTTATATATTGAATTAGACTAGTAAGGGTCCGTTGATCAGTCTTCGAATTGAACTATGAGGTGAGGTTTCCATATGAGGTTAGAACTAGTACCTAATAAGAAATCATATAAAATCCTGGTAGCTTTAACACTCATTTGAGAAATGCTCGCGTCTGTAACGCCTATATAATAAATTAGTACAGCTAAAAGGTATATAAAGCAGCTGAAGGTGACGTCGACAATTGTATATGACGGAGTACTCAAACAAACTAATTCCTAATAGTTAGCGTTATATATCTTACCTTCAATGAATTTAAATAAATATGAGACATGTGCGAATTCACGGCTAACTCCCCAGGTCGTTATAACCAACCGTGCCTGATATAATCACTGTAGAGCTTCAAATTTAAAGACTAACGAAAATATTTTGTGTTCGCTCCAACATTGCGAGCATATTTAATTTTATTTGGGGCCCAGATAACTGCATTACGTTCTAACTGCTTTTCACCGAAATAATAAGGTATGAAGTAGAAAGTAATGACCGCCGCAATATTTGTGAACACTATCTATACGTATAGTAAACCATAAATTAATATAGGCCTATTATACACTTATGTAAGTTAGTGTATAATGTATTAGTACTTATGTAAGGCCTAGTGCTGTATGTACTTGCCTATGTAATCACGACACACTAGCCTCGCATTAATACTAACTCTCAAGACACTAACTTTTGTACGCCTGAACATTAGGATGTTATCAATATTATAAAGTCAAAATCATTAGAACTGTGTGTACGCAATAAAGTAATTGTGCCACATTAAGAAGGATTTCTAGCTCCAAATAACGTTGTCTATGGTTTTTAAAGCCGTTCAGTTATCATATTTAGGGAAAAGTAAATATTCTGCAAATTATAAATATTTTGCAACTTTGGGTAAAACATATTTAATTTTTAGAAACTGTAGAAGTCTGAGGTTACTCCACCACCTTACACCAAAAACTCAAACACGGCTTCAACTTGTATTCTTTGTACTCAACTTATTACATCTTATGAAGCATACAGCTGCTAACTTCTTGAACAGCAGTATTATTGATTAGTTTAAATACAACTTTGAAGTCAAAGTAAGCAACTTTAGCCTTCCTCCCACTGTCTACAGCTCGGTAGCACATGCGCTATGTAACTCAGTAAGTTACTAGTGGTACTCCTCACTGGTCAAAATTCGCGCTGTGGATTGGATAGTTGCGTTCTCACTTATATAAACAGGCTTGAAAGCGCACTCGAACACTTAAGTTGTTAACTGAAAAACGGCTGTCTTCTGTCACTTATTTTATAAATCGATAAAAATAGTCAAGTATTTAGCAACGATTCAGCAAGCAGTGATCTGCATATGTATAGCGGAATATCATCCATCTCTCTTTTGTCCAAACGCACTTCATGTCTGTGTCATTTATTGGATATATAATTTGACCAGATCATTAAACAGCATACAGTCTGCATGATAGTAAAGGATACCGTAACCAGTTACACATGTTCGTAATATCACAATGATATCACTAACGCCTTGTGAACTTCGTGACTTCAAGATAATGTGATATATATATATATAAAATAAAAATAAACGATATCTTGTCACAATACTCAATTTCACTGCCTAACCCTTCAAACCAGAACACAGCAATGCGAACATTGCTATTTAACGGTAGAAATAGGTGACAGTGAGTTACCAATGCAGCTGACCTTTTTATAAGATACACCTCTTGTAAATTTACAATTACAATGTATTTTTGCCTTGATAATAAAATAAGTAAATAATATTTGCCAATTTTAGGCAGCTATAAATGTATATGGCTGTCATGATCAGTCATATGAATATATATTGAGTACATTCATATCCTTTTGTATAAATAATAAATGTTTGTCCTCCTTTCCAACTTAACTAGTCTATAAACAACGAATTAATGCAATGGTTGCCTTCCACTTGTCATGAATTAACTACATCATATAGGACTAGATTACAACTTTGATTTAAATTACCCGTTCTACCATGATGATGTCAATACTACAGCCAATACACAAGTATTCGTTAGGCTCAATAGAACCCAATTTATGGAGCCGGCATTCATTCTGTGGAAACCGGACTGCGGTTGCTGTTCCACAGCTCTCACATTAATTGATAACAATTGACAACGCTTTTATACAATATTACATGATATGCTAGATATAAAAATATTTTACTTATGTTGATTATTTTGAAATATATAGTCCTAGTATAAGTCCCTTTTTTTTCTATTTTATTTTTATGCAATCGTTAATATTTACCTTAATCCCACCAGTTATACAATTTCTTTTTGTACACTTATCGCTTCGCTATTGCCTAAATTGATGACAAAACATAATATTTAATGCGAGAATCTCGCTCGAAAGCAATTGGGTGTTGAGCCAGCCTGCGACGTAAACACAACCATTATGAATATTAACGATGATTTTGCAGTGAATCAAAACTTTATGGCCCCTTTTTGTCCTATTTGTCCAATATATATGTGTTTAAAACGCATAAAACTTGGCTGATATCAAATGTACTAAAACTTACAGGCATTGTGCGAATACGTCATGTGAGTAATTGAAATTCATTATATATTGATAATTTGAACCCTAGGGCAAAACGTATGCTACTTTTCCTTATAGAATAATTTCCTTTAGGGCGTGATATAAATTAAATCACACGGAAACAACAAAACTCGTATTGCATAATCATCAATACATACAATAATAAATCGAATTCTGACAGTAATTTAGATTAAGAACATATTTGTATGTTACACTATCGATATCAAACATATTGATTGATGATTTCTTCTCTATTCCTTAGAGTACGCTAATCTTTGAGATCGCTGAACAGATCTGGATGGATTATAGCATAAAAGATCATAGCCTGGAATAGCATATAAAGCACCCGTGGGATGGATTTGTTTTTCCCATAAAGAGAAACATGGCTATTCACATAATAGTAGTTGGGGATCAGAAAACAACATAAACAACTTTTATCACATAAAAATGTACAGTAACTATTGGATAGCGTTGTTCCACAAACACTTTGAGAAAGAATAGTTATTTAAAGACAAAGGAAGAGGTCGACATGTTTATTTGCATAGCACAATTCTTTGCAAGCGACGTAGGCAACAACTTGTGGTAAATAATTGAAATTTAATAATAAAAGAAAACAACATGCGACGTCATATTTCATATAAATTTTGCGTTAGTTCTAAAAATGGCTGCCTTCTACTCTGGTGCGGTCTAACCAAAACTAAATTCATTAAAAGTGTAACCTTAATCAAACTAAACTTACTAGTACATAACGTGAATAGAATGTAATAACTAAATATTATATCCTTTTTGTATTTTAGTCAACTTAACCTAAAACTACGTCCACGTACTTTTGTATAAAACACACGACGCAGATGTCGCATGTATTTCTCATCATATCATATAATTTAGGCACTTAAATTGTAACGTTACATCACTATATTAAAAATAATGCGGTGGTACTGTTAACAATAAAAAGGCTAATTGATGCATTAGCGACATGCCATATAGTCTAATGTTAGGATTATAATTTCTGATTAGAAATCTTAATATCAAAGATTAATTACTTTTTTAATTAAAAAAAACTACTAGTTAATGTTTAACTTAACAAAAATAAAAAATAGATAAAACAATTTATAACCTACTAAACAACGTCAGTTTTACATACGAGTAAGACATCCAATTGTACCACGAGGTTTACCACGAATATCCTATGACTGCAGCTTTCCCAGCAAGTAACAATGAAGATATGGTCAAGGTTTGGGCAAAACTCTTGGAGTGTGGTGAAATATTGGCTGAACTAAATACTAGGCAATATTTTATACTGTTTTTAATGCATAAAATTCAACCCCTGTGATTTTTTAACGATTCTTTTATTCAAGCGTGCATTCCGGAATAAAAGCTATGTTTTGCTTACATACGTAGTATATATATTAAAAGGTCTAAATAGAAGGTTGCAAGTGTGGAAGGCTACAATAGGTAGTCTAGTGATAAAATATTATTATTTTTAATTCATAATCATCATCCACCCATCTGCAGCTCCCCCAGCATCCCACCCTTTCTGGTAGATATACAGCAATCGGTCTGTTCCGGTACCTCAGTCCCTCTGTACGACTCCTGATACTATTACGATATATAACAAAACACAAGACTGTATTTTTCCAAAGATAGGCATGCTTTCTCGCACCCTATCTATACAGAAAACTGAATTTATTATCAAATATCTACTCTAAAACATTTTACGAATATAAACACATAATTTTAAGTTACTTATCGAATCTGAGTTTTATTGCAACAGAATCTCTCATTACTGCCATTAAATGACACACATACTATATCCATGTACTTGATGCACATATGTACCTATTTACTACACATTTGCACACAAAACGATCACCCCACATATACCACCTACATCATACATACACTAACATACATCATTTCCTCCAAATTTAAATACCATCATACACAGATCCATCTACACACTCGCACTGCGGTTAAAAGTTTTGGAGTCCTGAAATACAAGATTATCCTAGCTTAAGCTCCAATCCATCCACAAAATATAATGTACCCTAGTTATGTCTAATGATTGTAAAGCTTTGGTGGAAAATAATCATTTTTTTATTTATACAAACATATAACCACCTGGGATATACAAGCTGGTTTTAGAAAAGGAATGGGGTACATGGATGGACTTTTCCCTGCGCTGCACAGCCGAAAAGTGCCTTGCGAAAGGTCAAAAGGTCTATTGCGCTTCTATTGACTTGGAAAAGGCTTATGATAGTGTTATGCGGTTGTGGAAGATTGTCTGTATATGGGGTGAATGACCCCAAGATCTCTTTACAAGGATTGTGCTGCTTGCGTCAGATTAAATGGTGCCTACACTAAATGGTTTGACATCCGTATAGGTGTCAGACAGGGATGTGTAGCATCGCCTTGATTATTCAACTTAGTTATAGACAACTGTCTGTCGGTTTTGAAAGTCAGCAGTAAGTGTGGATTAAGTATGAATCAAATGTCTTCTTTACACTGATGATCAAAAGTGTTAGCATCGTTAACTGAAGAGTTGCAAGAGATGGTAACGTTTTTTCCAAGATTCCTTTAAAAGGAAAGGTATAAAAGTAATGGTGATTAAAAAGGATGAAAGTATGCCAATTGTGCAATTGTGGTCGCAGTGAAAGAGTTTGTGTATCTGGGAAGTGTTTTTACGAAAGATGAGAGGTATGTAGAAGATATTGAACGGATAGTAAAAGTCGGAAGTAGTGTCATTAGAGCCTAACGTGCTTTTATGGGCAGCTAAAATGTGTCAAATAGAGCACGACTAACTGTTCATTGGTTCAGTGTTGGTTAACACACTGACATATAGTAGTGACTGGTAGGTATAGCAGAAAAAGCACACGAGTAGAATAAATGCTGTTGAAATGTAAGCACTTTGAAGTATGTATGGTGTTAGTTTGAGTGATATATTAAAGAGTGTAATAAGAGATCGAGGTAGTGTAAAATATGATGTTATGACAACAATAGAGAAAGGAATGTTAAGCTCGCTTGGACATGTAGAAAGGATGGATGAAAGTAGAATGACTGCAAAAATATATAGAGCGGAATTGAATAAAAGGGTTGGTATAGGACGACCGAGGCGAACATATCTTACCCATGTAGAAGAGGTATTAAAAAAGTGCCAGGTCAGAAGTACCAACAATAAACAAACGTATGTGAAAGGACTTAAGCGAGTAAGGGAAGGAAGACATGCCAAGATCGTAACAAGTGGAGATTCACAGTCTGCCTACCCTGATGGGACAGGCGTGATGCATGTATGTATGTTTTTATTTATTTATATAAACTGCTGATATATTATGGCAAGGTATTATATTGTCAAACTACTATAAGATCTACATAGCTTTGCATATTTAAAGAAATAAATAGAAATAACGTAACAACTGTCATAAAATAACAAAACGTGTCTTAAAATTCTAAGCCCTTAACCTATGTCGTGAAAATCGATAACTCATTTCCATATCAGACTTCTTACTTTATTTTTCAACGTAGATAAATTGATTAAATCGCTCTACCGGCACCTATCTTCAGTAAGTGCCTCGGAATATATTTACCATTCTTTCCTCTCTCTATAACTTGTTAAATATTTAATATCTCAATTTTAAATAATATCTCGAGGAAAATTTATTAAAATACTGTATATTTTCTCAAATAATGATTTAATGATACCTAATGTTACCAACATCTTTCCAGCTCATTTTCATACAAGGAAAACTTTAACAGAATGTGACAACCTCATTTGTTAACAAAACTGTGTAACCAGACTGGGGCTAATTAGAAAAATGTTGTTATAAGTAGTTTTCTGTATTTTTTATTGTTCAATAAATTGAATTACAATTAAACAAAGTCGTCACATGTCGTACTCTATGCGGTATCTCTTAGTAATACATTTTTACAATTCAAAATTTTCTTTTTTTTGTCAATATATTTTTCTTACCAAAACTTTAACAAATATTAATATCTAAATTGCGTCAAGTTAACACGTAGATACAATTCTTACAAAATTACAATCAATTACAAGCACGATGCTTTTACCAATCTGAGAATTTTCCTTGTTCTATGGTAGCTAGAATCAACAATAAGCACCCAGACCTATCACAAGTATTTTATATATCGGTGTGGGAATCGATCCACTGCGTCACAATACGTCCGCTTTATAGAAGTTGTTGAATATTCAATTTATAAACATCATTAGATCGCGTACATTATATAGGAATAGTGTTGGCTTTTGTATATCTTTACTACAAAAATATTCATAAAATACGTTTATAATTGGATATCCCTAATCTATTTGAATTAAAAAAAAAATGTGGGTTGCTCCTGGCGTTTGAAAAGGAAAATATTATTCCAGAGATATATAGAGGTAGTGGTAAATCATAAAAGTCAAGTGAGCATTGATATCTAATATTATACTCCTACCGAGTGCAACTCAGTTACTCTAAAAATCAATTGCTTTAAAAGTATTGGGTGATAAAAGACCAAAGAAATATATTTATTGAAAAAACAACAAAAATATAAAAGTAATATAATTTCAGCGGTAAAAATATTTGAAGATTTTGTTCATGCAAAATAAATTGAAATATCGAAACATGTCTGAAGAAAATTTGCTGTTTCCAAATCTTAACTTCAGACTTGAAAAGACTCAATACTGATAATAACAGCAAATATATACCATTTTAATTTCACCTGCCGACTATGTTCCTCACTCTTCAGAGCTAGCAAGTTGTACTACACACAAAAAGCATCAGAAATTTCAGTCGCTCCCACCAAAACAATGCTTTTAAATACACACAGAAAAATTACCTCGTGGTTCAGCATAAAGTGGACATGCGGTGCCGCGAGTCATCACATTGAAACATTTTTTTACATCGACCGTGCGAGCCGCATATTTCACTCACAGAAAACGTGGCCAGGAAATCCACACAAAGATTATGTCCTAACCACTATAAAGAGTTTTATAACAGTGGAATTTCAGTTGTTCGTGTGCTCGTATGTGAAGGATTTACTTTGGTGTACTCATTGAATCGAAGAATGGCAACACAAAATATGCAAATACATTCTTATATAAAGACCGGTGACAAGTATTAGTTATTACTTGGAGCGTAGATTGGTAAAGGGATATTTAAGCGATTTATAAAATGACTCGGCAGGAAGCATAAAGACAAAAATTCAAAAAGGGAATAGCGTAATATTTTATAATAAAATCCCAAGTAGAATTAATTACCAATATTAAGGAATTGTGTAAAAAGTAGAGCTAATGCTAAAGCTTATTACTACGAAAGATAATATTAAAGACGGAACTGCTTGCTATTGAATTGAATTTTTCTAATATTATTTAATTTAATATTTGTCTATACGCTGGACGCCGGTATGGGTTCCAATAAGACCTACCATTATGTGATATTGGAAACATTATCATCACCAGTTTTTTTTGCTAGTTCTTTTTTGGTAGCTCGCATATTGAATCTGGTATAATCTGGAATAAACTTAGTTATAATTTCATTGGTGCCGACAGATTAGTATTAAAATAGAACACTTAATGACCTATTTGTTCAAATGGTTCTAATCTTATCTTATAAACACCATAAATTGACAAATAATGAATAGCGGTTTTTTTTTTTAAATATTTGGTGGGCATCGAAACCGACGGCAGTTTTGATCCTAAGCAATATCCATATCTGTAGTACCTAAATCGTCCACGTAATAATTTAATATTTTTCTTGACGTCCTGAAACGCTGTAAGTATTCGACATTCAGTTATATCTCTTAAATTTAGATGATTAAACTGCTAATTCATCATGTTAAAATAAATATCTCACATTATATGGGAATGATGTTCGCTTTTGTTTATTTTTACTATAAAAATATTCATAAAATATTTTACCTACCCATTAATCTTTGACGCGTTGGTATTTTCCGTTCTGCGACATAAAGCGTTCCCCCTTTTTCCCTTTCATACATTTATAGTACGGCCAGCGGTTTCAATAAACCCTAACTCACATATCAGCATAAATATCGACACTGCAGAAACTCAACTATCCCCACCATCTGTTAAATTCTTGAAGGACTTAGGATTGTTTGATAAAGGTTGGCCTAAGACCCCCAACTTTATTTTGCACTTATTCTGTAACCATTGAGTGTTGTGTATTTCGTGTTGTCTTTTATGTGACGTGACATTGATCGATGTGTTTTATTTTTCACGCTCCGAAACATTCTCTGACCCTTGTAACGATGAAAGTTTCAATGGGACAAAGTATTAAACTGCGATGTATTTTTAATTACAGACCATTATGTTAAAATGCCTGAAGTTGAGCTCTCGGAGACAAATTGGTCAGCAAAAATTCTAGACAAATAAAGAACATCCATACTATAGACACAAATGGTTTTACTTACCATATATCTTTTTTTGTGATCAATGCTTTAAATTCGCCATCTTAAAACTTATAATACAAAACTTCAAATTATATCCAAAGAAGGGCAAAGAGGAATACACCAGTTTTACAGTTTACGAGTGGCCTTATAAGTATTATTCTGTACACATTTAAGTTATTAAATAAAGTATTTGTATAATTGTAACTTCTAACATAATTCTGAATTAGGATCATTATACATGATTAATTAATTTTTAATCCACTGGTGTACTGCGTTAGGTTTCTATGCGTAAGGGTTAACGAAGGGAACACCGGAGTTTCCATTTTGAACCCGAATAATGATGTGCCTAAATTGCTTGAACTAAGTACTTTCGTGACTGAATTAGAAATTCACTGAAGTGAAAATAATTATAACTTTACTCTCAACATTTTGTGTTGAATAATTATGTGTAAATTATATACCACGACTCGCTGTTTGATAATTGTTTATAATCGGAACCTTTCTATACCTTAAAAATCTAACATAAAGTTATAAAGGCAAATAGTATCCTTATAAAATAGACTATATAGTATTAATAAATTACTATATAGTCTATTTTATAAGGATAAATGTACTGATTTTCATATACTTAATAAGCCCATTTAAAATAAAATCTTATAATAAACTTATAAATTATTAAACCGAAACACTTAAGTAATTAAAAAGGTAATAAATTTAATTGCTTAGTTTTTAGCTGCATAATCTTATGTTAAGTAGATTTTTTTGTGGTAAAACACCTTACCAATACTTATCATCATACAGCATAAACATATACACGTTCTGTTGAACATATTATAAAGTTGTAAGTGGGCGTGGCCAGTATTCTCAAAACTATATAATGAAGCTCCTAACACCCCCCATTATAGTTATCAGTGTAATTTACCTATCAGATAACGTACACTAATTGACTATGGTAATAGCCTAGATTATTATAAACTCACTTTAGTTTTGCCTTTTTTATCTTAAAATGAAAGAAGAAAGTTAGTGGAATCAAGAAGTTCCAAACTTTCTAATTTGTTTATATAAGATCTGATTGTGCTATTGTAAGAGAAATAAATATAGGTAGGTACTTCTTATCATATTCTAACTTAATAGGGAGTGACAACGTCATAGAGCATAACGTATATACCTTATATACTCATAAAAAAACTTAATAAACTTCTCATATTTCTCATGGTGTTTGTCATAAATAGTCAATCTGCTGTATATTGATAAATGTAAATAGTGACAAACATGATATATTATCACAAATTGCAACTCGTTAATCTTCTATTAGGGTCTAAATCGACTGTTTAATAGTTTGTTAATTGTGTAAATAAATATTTGTAAGATAAAAATTAATAGCTAACTTTCAAATCCACCTGACACTTAATGTTATACGCTTAGAATAGCGCGTATTTCAGACCACACTTACCCATGCTAGGTTAACGTATCGCAGACCACAGGCTAGCGACGGGAATGCTATTTTTTGAGGTGGATATACCGCCATCTGTTTGTTACAGTACTTCTATAGCGCTCTACTACTTTTATAGCGCGAGGTACAATAAAATTTTGCCGGTACGCGTCTGGCACAAGTAAAATCAACAAACTTTTGACTCCGTAAAGATTTAATTTCAAAACAACAAACTAAGAAATTGCTCACTACCGTGTTAAAAACATTCGCGTGCAGCAGTGAGCGCCGGTAAAGGTACAAAAGTGGAGGCTTGCTATTCGAATAGCCTTTGATAGCAAAGCGCAAACAAGCGTAATTGCGTAGGTGCGAGGCCGCTCGCCGGGCACTAATGTGCCCGCACTTTCACAATTACCTCGTAATTATCTGACGCCTGCAAATAAATGCTGTGCACTGTGTCATTTATGGACTGGTTGGAGTTATTTTAAGTGTAAGTCGTAAATATATTTTTTTATGATCATCATTATATCAGCCGTATGAAGTCTACAGCAAAGTACTATACTTCCTAAAATGTGGTCAAAAAGATTAGTTTTTGGAAAAGTCCAGTTGGTTCTGATAACATCGAGGAATTGTATTTTCATCTTATGCAAATATAATTCCTCGATGCAATGCAATCGCAGATCGTAGCTTGACATAGATGGTGCTGCTAGTTATACCGCACTATGTCGATTACGATACCTCTAATACTTCTTTCAGGGCTAGTCCCTGGGAGAGTGGTACCCATTTTTGTTTACTGCCGGCACATACACACCACAGCACATGCTTGATGTATGATCGGTTAGTGGATTTTATGATTTTGCTTCTTTTACTACATCATTGAGGAATAGTAATGCCTGTCTTTTAATATTTTGGGCATTATATATTTAAAACATAATAATGGCGGGACGATTCAAATGGCAAAGGCAACATTTTTTGTGCTGAACATGCGTGTTTTTAATGTTATATCTCTATATAAAATAAAGTAAATATATTTACTATTTAACTGACAAAAAAGAGGAGTTACTCAATTTGAATATATGTTGCTTTTAATGTTTATTACCTCAGAACTCCGTTGTTTATTTACCTATTGTGATTTTTTTTATATGATAAGATGTACTTCCAGATTTGACCAATTTTCATCAAACTTCCGTTTCCCTGATGAGAACCCAGAGAAATCAAGAGCAACCCTCAAATTTTATAGGAAACTTTGTTGTGAGTTATATATTTTATAATGCTCTTTAGACTATTACGTCATGTAGTCATCATCTTATGTAATTCAACTGATGATGGAAGGCACAACCCCTCAACAATTAGGAGTTGTCTCTTAGGGTTGGTAACTTTACTATAGTTGGCACTATAGTACCGCCATATATAAGTGTCTGGTTGATGTATATCTAATGAATGATTTAAATAAAATTAAGTTTAAATGATTACGAGTAAATAAATAAGAAAAGTAGGGAAAATAATACGCTATTATAGTACATGAGGTATTTTTGTTCCTTTCTTTTTAAGTCGGATTTTTATTGATAAAATATGGGTTTAATAACTGATAAACCTATAGAGATACTCACTTTACAAATAATTTCTCATTAAGAGATTATGTATAGTCGGCTAATTTCAAGTTTCCTACAAACTCAAATCCTCAGTAAACCACCTCGGCGTGAAATTAATACTCGATGCGCGCTTAGTTCAGGCTTACTTACTATAATAATCAGCTTTTTGTGATACCTACCTATTCACCTTGCCATTTATATAGAATATGCATTCTTTTCTATCTCGAAAAATTTTCTTTTCATAGATATAAATTAAAATAGTCTGCAAACAAGCAGAGCGGTTCTGAATCTAATTTAAAATTCATATCTCGAATCTGCATATTCAGTAAAATTTTATATCGTATCTTTTTAAAATACTGCATGAATAATTACGTGTTTGTTTTCAAGCATTTAAATAATTCAATATATAGTGATTTCATTATTGTCAATATTTTATTGTGGCATATAGAGACGCCTAAAAATATAACCATTCAATTGTACCCATAAAATTCTTATAAAGAACAAAGAAAATAAAACTCGAGATCGCCACAACACGGTTACACGTGTTTTTATTTGTCTTCTTAACGAGTTTAGATAAAGGGATGTGAAGGTTGTGTTACTCACTCTACGTTGGTTAATTTTATTTGTACGATGTAATTTTATGATTGTACATTTATATAACACCAATTATTTGTAATGGTAATTTCATTGTTATTTCTTATTTCTAACTTTTGTATATATCAATAATCAATGCATTTTTAAATGTAAATGTAATTATGAAAACTATAAATATATAAAAATAACTGATCTACAGTTATTTTATTTCTATGAAAAAAAAGACAAATAGATTGTGATTGACCGGTATTCAAAATAAAATTTTCTACATATTCTATACTAAATTATAATATAACACTAGTATAATGACTATGTTTATGTGTAACCAATTGCTGAAACATAATCTTTTAATATGAGCATTAATAGCATTCTAAACTCATTGAAAATAACTCAACATAATTGAATAAAAAATGAGTAGATTTGTAGAAGATTCAAAGTTATCGATGTAGCCCAACAGATTAGCAAATTGTAGAGGCAGTGAGCACACACTATAATACACACAGCCAATATCTTATACATTGACATGAATCCTGCGGTAACCTGCTTAAAGCACTTGCGTTATGAATGTATATAAGCGGATTTACAAAAATAATATTTTAATACATATTGTACCGAATAAATACAAATGTTTGCTTTTGGTGTGGATCGAACCCACGACGCTCACAACACAGAGACGTTACCAAAGCGCAATCGGGTTTTTAAAATATTTAGCGCCTAGCGCTGTGAAGAAAGTACTAATAGAACGGACGATCTGACTGGAAATGCAGAATCGCGGCGAATATAAGTCGCGTGCTACCGGCTCATCGGAAACATTTTGGAGAGACCTACATCCAATAATATAATGTATGTGTTATCGCTTATATCGTAATCATAATGAGGCATAATCAAGTCAGTTTTAAAAGAAGAGAACGACTATTAAATACAGATGCGTCGGTAAATAATTATTTAAATTCTATTCTCGTATCTGTGTCCATATTGTTTACCAATGTCACGAAAAAGGAGCTGGCTAATCACTTACCTTCCAAAGCTACGGTTGTTTACTTGTTTACTGTAACAAATCTGTTCCATATTTATTCTCTGAGGCTCCGTCTGCAAACAACGGATACTATGATGTGTGTGTGCTTGTGTTTACCGCCATACCGAGTGTGTGGTTAGTTGCGGCCCTCGCCACAACGTGTCTAACGTATGCGAGTATCACTACAATAAAACCATAACGTTAAACTATTTACCTTATATTCTAGTTTTTACGGCTATTAATAAAATGACCTAATAGATGTAGGATACTATTGATCTGGTAAATGATTATTTGTTTATGGTCGAGACCATTAACCAGCATTTGTAACTGAAATAACAAAATTCATTTTCCGTTACTAAATTTAATGATAAGATGGAATTAATGCAAACCCGTCTGGTTGCTAGAATAAACTAATTTAAATACATTGGCTTATTATTAGCATACAAATTATTTTACTCTTTTCTAGGTCTTTTTTATAAACTAAAATACATAATTCTTTTTCAAACATCACGCTAGGACATATAAGCTTACTTGGATTGCTGAAAATTATTACAAGGGAATATACACGACATATATTTTCCTACTCTGTCTTGCGATAACTTTTAAAAAACCATTTCCCAAGTAAAGGCATAGTTACAAAAGAACTTTATACGTTTGGATAAAAATTAGTATAGAGTTGTATTAAAAATCCTTACAATTTTGTTTTTTTTCAGAGCTGACACAAATTATTTTCTAAATATTTAGTTTCTTATATATTCGTACTACCTAAAACTAGAAATTATGATATATATTTTCTGTAGGTTGTACTAGCAATTTATTATTATAGATTTAAAAATAAATATAATAAATAGACAGCACAAAATAAATATAGGTACTTAAAATTCGGATTCTGGTTTAGGTTACATAGAACCTTCCACTATGATCTCGTTTACTAAGGAGGGAACAAAGAATGAAAAAATCATTCATCCAGTAGTACAATCTGATAAGATTGATTCTTTATACTAATAACTCTGAACTCGACGTCAAACCCAAATGTTCTACTTTCAAGTCATGTTTATAGAAAAAAAATATGAAATAGTAAACAGTAATAAGTGCGAGTATGAAGCCATACTCCAACTTATCACTGTTTAGATTAATTTTTAAACTAACGTGACAATTATGTTGCAAAAATGTTTTAAATAACGCAAATATTATATTCTTTATCGTAATATGCTGAAATGTCTTCTAACTAGTACAAATGCTCATATTCACTAATTGTGATATAAATTATGTTTTACTCTTCTTTAATCTAAAATGTTGGTGAAATTTGTCGTGGTCATTTTTTAATGATTAAAAATCAAAATCAAAACTATTGTAACTAAACTGTAGAAATATTGCATATAATATTCTCATCATGTGCCATGACGTTATAAATTTTTAATTAGTGGTTTAATTTTTATAATTATTATGGTTTCCTTTATTTCGCCTTTAATAACTAAATATTTTACACCTTTGGTTAGACGCGAGTCATAATAACTATCATCATACCAGCCATTGACAATCCACTACTGGACATAGGCCTCCCCAAGGAAGGGGAAATTTTGCCCATAATTGCCATGCTGGGCAAGCGTGTTGGCAATAGCAATGCGCAGCTTCCGCGAAGAAGATGCTGCTGCCGATCCTCGCCCTGTGCATTTGAGCTGCATTGTTTTAGATGGATATACCGCCATCTGTCGGTTCTGGTACCTTAGTCGCCTTTTACGACACCTGGTACAGGGGATGTACTATTCTATTCTGCCGGTACCTCACGGCTTCAGTGTCGAATGCGGTATTTAAATTCTTTAAACCGTCGAAGGTGTTCTCAATGTACATTAAACAGGCAAAGAGGAAAAATCTTCTACCTCAATCTTATCATGTAGTACATATTAAACAAAGGTGCTGGAGCGCTCTTATCTATGTCTACCACCAAAGAGCAGTGTTTGCATTGCTGTGTTCCGGTTTGAACGGTGAGAGAGTCAGTGAAATTACCGGGTAAATGTGACCTAGTATCCTCAGTTTACAAGGTTAGCAACACGCTAGTGTTATCTTTGCGATGATACGAGTGCGTTTAGGCTGCGGTCACGTTTACAATCATATGGACTGAATGCTTGTTTACTGACATCCATGACAATATTTATAGTATAAAAAAATCTGTTGACATAATTTTCTAAGAAACCGTAACTTATATAAGAAAACATCCATATATTTAATTTATTTACTTAAAACCGAATGATGAGAAAAGTTGCATGTACATACAATTAACTACAATCACGACCTACAAACGGTTTAATTAAAGTTTATTAGATTATTTCAGATACAAACTGAATTTATGATTACGTATTCTAATGAAATATATTGAGTTCAAAACAAAGGCAAATCAAATTAACATAAATGAGCAATTCAAATAGGCTTTCCTGGGGACTTTATATTTGAGGCAGTTTAGGCGTAAGCACCTATAAATATTCGGTAAATATGCAATTGTGAGCCGCATTTATAAGATGAAAGTTCAGTATTGCAATTATTTTGTACAATTGTTATAGTTCCTCTATAGTTCTTAGAAGATCTGTTTAGTGTATTAATAGAAAATGATATATCCAAAGACTAGCAAGTAGACTGTGAAATCAATCGATGGGCCCTTCTTACGCGCCAAAGCTCGTGGGTTCGATCCCCATCCCGAATGAATATTTATATAACAAACATTTGTATTTGTTCTGTGTCTAGGCGTTATTTATATGTATTTTTATTATTATTATTTCACCTAACACTTGTATAATTTCATTAGGCCCACCTAAAACTAGTCTACCGGCACTAGACGAGTCATATAGCTCAGTTTACTGCAGGTTCATTACGCGACCCACCAGAAAGGAACCTGCAAGAAAATCTGGTGGTGATAAAGGTACCACCTAACACCACACCACCTAAGTAGTTATCACTAACGACCTCTACCGGCGTCGGCGTTAGCAAAGCATTGTCTTAAAGCTTGTGGTTAAAATAATTCAATCCAAAGCAGTTTTATCGTTGACATAATCTTTAGCGTAATAGTAAGCTTTGGAGATGAGCTTGTTCTTAACATATAATTCTTGAATTTATTTAGATGCAAGGCTTCTACTTGGAATTTTATTGTGTACACAGTCAATTGCCCTTAACTAAGTTGTAGACACTTCGAGCTTATATTTATTTCTTGTAGTAACATGCATAAGCATGCCACTTTTTTCCTGAAGTCTTCTAGGTCTAGTTTTTTATAAACCTATATAATGTTTTCGTAAATATATAGACAGTATATAGTCATTATATTATACAATTATGATTCTTTAAGTGAGTTTCTTGATAATATTTTGTAAATCGCACGAATAGCCCTCTTCTGCAGAACAGATAGTGTGTTCTGGTAATACAACTGATGTGTTCTGCAGAACAGAACACATCAGCTGCATTATCCAACAGTAGTATACCATAAAACATAATACTACGAAAGTAACAAAATAATCTAAACGAGTTTTTTAACATCTGTAAATTGGCAGATTTTATATATTGCAAAAGCTGCAGAACTCAATCTATTGGCGAGATCTAGGCGAGGCTATATAAGGTCTTCATTGTAACTAATGGTCTAGTTATTTACCTAGATACAGTAGTATTAACCATATCTAGTTCCTCACTCTTTATAACTTTAGTAGATTTGGTTTTTATGAAATTAGGTATCTAATAAACTTCGTCTTATAAACTTAGTCTTATTTTAATTAAGTAACAAGTTATTAACGTTAAACCAATTCACTACTTTCGATATGGCATTGTTTACATCGTTATAGGTAATCTGTCGTCTTTTGCTATGAATTAAAGTGAGGTATCATCTGCAAATAATAATATATCGCTGCAGCCTGCAAGATAGGCTAAATCATTTATACCAACAAGGAACAGGTATGGTCCTAATATAATATGGTATACCTATTGCACCAACCTAGGCCTTGGCCATTTACGTGCAACCTTTGTATTCTATCTTTGAGATAAGATTCTAGCAAACTGAAGGCGGATATTCTTAGTCCATTATGATGTAATTTTTTGGTAAATGTCTCTGGTTAATGTTAATCGCACGCAATCAAATACCTTGTACTATTTGCAGAAAATGCCTAAACTATCATCCCAGGCATCAAACATACTTTTAATGACCATAAATTCGAATCCCGAATACTTGGCAAGAAAAACAACAGTCCAACATCAGTAAAGAATATTACGTAAGCGAAGAGTAGGTCGGCAGCAGCATGATTGTGACCTAATAGTATGATAGCATTTCCTATACTGCCTCGATGAAGGCGACTTCACGGTTTAAATGACGTAGATACCACACTTGGTTCAAAAACTGGCTAACCGAAGTCCAGATACCAGTATCCAGTACCCGGTGAAAATGCTTAAAAAATAAAAAATATATATATTTGAACTTAATAAAATACATTCACTTCAACTTCAACTCATCGAGAGAAAAAAGCTATAAAAGTGTGTGTTCTTCGAGTACTAATTTTAATAAGCAAACAGAGTACTCGTCAATCTCGTTATCTTCGACTAGATATTACAAACGGAATTGTTAATCTACATGTAATTTATTCTTTCAGTTGATGATCATTAACACAAGTCTGAAGTTCTAATACGTATAAATACTGGACGCCAGCAAAACAAAGCGATCCATTATTAAAGCCCAATCAGGCGCATACCAGGTAAAGAGGCACACATAAATCTTACAGACTTAGCCGGCTTAGCACAGTCGGGATAATCGGGCTGTTTGAACATGTACCGTCATCAAAGAGCTATGTAAAAAGTCAACGGATAATGGCCCGTAATATCGATGTGTAAGATAGAAAACAATGTTAATGTCAAAAGTTTTTTATTGGTATTGCCAGGAGTTATGTTATTATTTTTCTGACACTATTTCCGCCTATCACAAACATGTCTTTTTAGGGTTTAATTAAAACAAATTTTGATCACTGAAAAGTTTTTGTCAATCGCATCGATAAACTTTAGCGTCAGTATATCCGATTGGTTGTCAGAATTAATGCAATAATTCATATTTAATGGATTATTCAAAATTAGGTAAATATAATATATTCCTACTCTAACTATATTCTACCTTTTATAATATGGGCCAGGTCCCAATGCTGGTGCTTGTGATTAATATTCATCTGTGGGCCGACACGAATAGTATTAGCATTGCTCTCGGCACTTCCATTAATTGAGTGGGTTGGTATTCTTCACTATTTCCCGTTCTTTTAATTACTGACCCCAATCTGGCGGAAACCGTGATAAACTTTTTAGATTGTGACATCTCATATTTTCTAGAAAACATTTAATGGATGTTTTAAAATAAGAAATACAACAAGTCGAGAAATCAAATTATGATATTATGAAATAAAGTGTTAATATAATTACCGTTGTCAGCAGATATTATTGCACCAACTATGTGGATATTTTATTCATGTTATATTTATTTATGTTGTACCAAGAACTTGAAGTTGGAATAAAAAAAATCTACTTATATTCATCATGCGAATATGACTCGCATGATGAATATAAGTAGATTTGACTGCATCTAAAATAGAGATTACTCTATTTTAGATGCAGTCAAATTTCAGAATAGACCTGAAAGTTTTCCTGCGACGATTTTTTTCCCCTTTATACACCGCTAGTATAACGAACTTAAGTGCGGTCACTTAACTTAGACGGACGAAAAAAGAAATACTCGATACCTTTGACTTTTGAAGCGGAAGAAAACTTGCTAACATAGAAAAAAATTATTTAATAGTAAATCTTATAAGAGAAGAGTCAGCACATTATGGAGATTGAATCACAAAACATTCTCATGTAGAATATGTCTTTGATGAGATGGATTTATAGACGCTGTGAAAAAGGTCCTGTTTGAATTTGACTGAAAAAACATGGTCCGTTCCAAAATGTATATCTGACGTTGATATGACAGAGACGAATAATAGGTCAGTGTTAAAGGGGTACTAGGTATCGTTAGAGGTACCGAAAACGGAACCGACAGCTGAACGGTATATCCACCCGAAGAAGTTTAGCTCAAATGAAACAGGGCGGGGATGGGCAATAGCATTACCGCGAAGTTACGCTTAAGAATTATATGCACGCACATACATACATTTCATATATTCCTAACAACAAACTTACAATTAATGACGGGCCCAGCATTGCATTTGAAAGCATTTGTGTTTATTCTGTGTGCGTGTTAAATATAGTATTTGTAATTAATCTGTCATCTCATATACGTAATACTTACGTAACTTTAAGCTTATTATTATGGAGTCAGTTCAATGGATGAAATTTTACATTAAATTATTCATACTAAAACTCAACTCCAATATCAATTGCAGTGTTCATGAGCATGAAAAAAACGAGTGTCTCGTCTCATTAATAAGTCACGGCGGTATATTAGCCCACTTGGCTTTATTGTATTTGTAGCAGCGGGTTTACTGTAAAATTAGAAACGACACTTTAATTTAGTAAATGTTTCTGAATTACACGAACGCCTTTTTATTGATGATAAATTTCTAAAAGTGCTTTCAATGACATTTTATAAAAAAGAGATCTAGTTAAATTGGATTATTAAGCAATTTTAAAAATGAGGACATGTTTAATTTTTTCTAAAAGCTCTTCAGTTTTAACGCTCCTAATTGCTACAAATACGATAATAAATCTGGAAATATTTTTCCATTACAATTTGTTTCAATTTTCTATTTGTTTGTCTTCAAATCAAACAGAAATACAGTCACTACAAACTGGATTCCACTGCTAACAAATAAAAACTAAGCATGTAGAGATCTGCGTGCCACCAAGTAACATCGTGATACAATCGTAATGCAATAAAATATCTGGTAAAATTTACTTGAAACAAGACACAACGTAATTACTGAATGTGCACTGAACCGACAGGACTCATTTGACAAACCGCTCCGATGGGTAAAAAGGTACAAAATTGCGTTCTACGGATACCGAAACGAATTCCCCTCAATTCGTGCGTATTCTTTAGTTAATTAAGTCCTCTCTTTGAGAGAGCCGCAATTATTCTCACATTCTTTTAACGAGCCACATAATAGATAACATTATTGGTTTAGCGCTAATGAGGAAGTTTTATAGTTTAATGTTGGAAGATAGTGGGATTCAATCAAGATTTGACAGTTTAGTACGCCGAGTCTATGTTAGAATAGAACCTCCCAATATACTAGGCGTAGAGGTGATTAAGTTGCCGGAACCGACAGACATGGGTATATATCCACTCGAATCAACGTGGCTCAAATACAACAGCATTCCCGTTGTGAGTCTACACTCTGAGATTGCCACCACACTTGCCCTGCGTAGTAATAATGAGCAAAATAGGTTTCACTGGTTTTTGGCACTTGGTACAACAAAAATACAAATAAATAACATATCTTGCGTAAGAGAAACGGAATCCATAACTATTACTAACAATGAGGAATAGGAACTGAACAATACTACAGTATTCTTAGATATTACGATTTTTTTATTAACTGCAATGATGCATTCATATAGTACGCAATATATAAGATACGTCAATTAACAGACAGAAACAGCGCGTTTGACTTATTTTAGTTTTATATAGTATCATGTATCTTACTGTAGGGTAATGCTGGCGCCGTAATATTTATTCTATAGAAGAGAGCTATTCGGGCGATATGTAAACGGCACAAAGATAGTCTTTAATAAATATAATGACTATACATGGTCATTACGTGTATAATAACATAATGTATGTCCATAAAATCTTGTCATATTTTAAAAGAAAGTGTGACATACATTGTATTAAAACAAGAAATAAGGATAAGCTTGCATTACCCCCACCTTTTTATAAAACAAATAATTCAGTTAAGGGTAATAATGTTTTATAATAAAATCTCCAGTAATTTTACAAATATGCCATTTGATAAATTCAAGAATAACATGAAACGTGAGCTTATTTATAGATGTTACTACTGTATTTAAGATTAAATTAATGTTAAAATTAATTGATTTAACTATTATTTTTCAAGATAATGGTCAACGCCAGCGCCGGTAAAGTTTCTGTTGATACCACATGAATAAAAAGGTGTTAGTAAAACTTTCATCACCATAAGTTGAAACTGCAGTAAACTTAGTTTAAAACCCATCTGGTGACGGTAAATTTGTTTAATATCGGATACACAACGTCCCCTTTGTTTCAGTTACTCTTATACTTTATCGTTCATCAGGATACTCATTTGAGTTGCATTTATTAAAAAATATATACGTATATAACATATTTTAACCATTTAAAAGCGCCTATGATATGTCTAAAAAATATTAAGGTTTGAGTTTAAAAATAATTTTTTAAATCGGAAGGAGTCCGTTTTGATGAAAATGATTTTTGATTTTATTTATTACAAACGTACATTGTCCCGTTCTATTAGGGATTTTAGGGATCTGATTTTTTATAGTCTATGTTAGTTGGAAAGAAGGGTTCTTATGGAGATTTATTTTTAAAATCAAAAATCTTTCCTTTTTGTAATATTAATTAAGATGATAAATAAATTATGTGGTCTGACCGCTAAACAAACTGCCACTACACAAAATATATATATGACTTAGGTCTTTTTATTGTTTCTAACGAATGTGTACACTAAAGACTATTGTTATTGAATCTATCGGAAAGGCACCGTACGTTTTTCCAGTACAAAGGTTTCTTGTATCGTTTTATAAATGCAAAAAAACGCAACCCTACATTTGGATACAGGGACCCTAAATTTTTCGAAATAAAATAAATTCCATCCTAATCCTATGTATATTTTCACACTTTAAAGTATCCTTGTGCAAATTTCTCTATCTTTCTGTTCTTGCAAGAAAGTGTAAGAAACATCCACACAAACGTTTATCTTTATGACATTAGCGAAATTTTATTTAAATCTACTGTTAAGGAGCCTTTATTAATTGGTTAGTAAACAAATTTGGAGCATTTAGTTTAGTCCTTGAGTCTCCCTAATTTCGACAAGAGAAAGAAATAATCAAAATGCTTGTTTTTAAGGTTAAAATAAATTAAATAATAATAGAGTACTAGTACTTCTCATATATAAATGGCACAAGATAACTTACGAATTTTACAAAAATAATTTTAGAATGTGCTGTAATCTCGACTGCGTTTAATTTGTTGATGGTTTTAGGTCCTCAATACTACTCTACATTTTATTTTCGAAAACTAGTTACATTTCGCCCCATATGGTTTATTTATGAGTTGTCCCGTAGGAATTCATCATTCGCCAAGAGTTGTTTGCGTTACGCTGACTAATAGTTTTTGACTTTCCCCAAGTTATTATAGGAAAACCTTTTCACCTACTAGGGCAAACAAAGATAAAATCAGTAAGTATTCTTTAACAATTTTTGAAATAAAACAAATCCT
Organism: Heortia vitessoides; assembly: GCA_020976665.1. Classification (NCBI taxonomy): domain Eukaryota; kingdom Metazoa; phylum Arthropoda; class Insecta; order Lepidoptera; family Crambidae; genus Heortia; species Heortia vitessoides. Next base: position 5,676,874 of record JACJUM010000875.1, read on the forward strand.
ATATTGATATCGTATATATGAATAAAGATTATAGCGGACTGAATGATTTTTGATGAGACTATGTTGGATTTTAATTTATCATCATCATCAATAAAGCCAATGGAAGTCCACCGCTGGTCCATAAGCATCTCCAAGGTAGGAGAAATTTTGCCCGTAATTGCCGCACTGGGCAAGCGTGTTGACAATCGCAGAGCGTAGCTTTTGACTTGCTTGCTAAGACGGGGATGCTGCTGCGCATCCCCACCTTGTGCATTTGAGCTACACTTTCTTGAATCAATACAATTTCTTTATGTTTCTCAGTATACGATAATAAAAACACAAAAGGCCATCGGAATACCATCTAATGATGGGCCTAATTGCCCAGATGGTAGTGATGCTATCTTATGCGCCAAAGGTCGTAAGTTGGGATCCCCACCCAAAACAAATATTTGTATATATTTGTCTGGGAGTTAAATATATCTATTTCAGTATATTCCTGATAGTCTGATGTCCGTAACACAAGTGATTTAAGCAACTTGTTTTAGAGTTAGTCCAATGTATGATTATTTATGTGAATTATTTATATTAAATAAAAAACCGAAATGAAAATGAGTCTTACTAAAACTAGAGAAAGCAGATTCTACAGTTATGTTTACTCGTAAACAATTCCTAGTCTTTTTATTCAACTTCAAGAAGGAATAAAAATTTCACAATCACCTTAATTGATGTTGCAATCGCGTGCAGAATCGAAATCTGCTCGTATTTGATTCAAGGCACAAGTAGCGATTTAAAGCCTGTCTGGTTGGTGTTCAGTACACGTCTCTTAGAATCATTCCAGTGACGGCCAAGCTGGGTATAGTAAAAACTACTAGAGGTGATAAAATTGTCACTTGCTTTGTTGACACAACAATAAAAATAGAAGATTTATGCTACTTGGACTTCCTAATTCTCGATTTAACATACATAACAATTAATAAACAGAAACGTGTTTTAGGAATGAATAGACATCAAGAAACGTACTTTATATTAAATTATGTCGATATCTCGATATATGTAGGAGACATCAAAGCTAGCGCTGCCGCCATATGATCATTGATTAGATTTTTCCTAATAAAAAAAATGTAGGGTGACCAACATCATCTATACTAACATAATAAATATTTAAGTAAGTCACTGCCTGTTAACTTATCATGGCTTAAGAAATGAAACAATATCGGTGAATCTATTTCGGGTGGCATTAAAAAGTAAAGTTTATGCAAAGACAGTCGCAAGAAAGAAAACTGGTTATAAAAGAATAGTCATAAAATTGGTAACATCATGTGTATTACATATTTGAAGATGCCCAAGAGAGCCCAATGGCGCCGATGGTAATAGTCCTATCTTGTGCCCCAAGGTTCCTGGAATCAATGCCCACCCAGAACACACATTTGTATAATGAATACTTGTGTCTGGGTACTAAATATATATTTAAGTAATTTTTTTTATTTACTTTATATGACATATAACAGCACCTGCTGGACATATATAATCTATTCAGATCCGTAAATATCTAACGGTTAATGATAATAACGATATTAATAGCTAAACTCATAGCTGCATAGTGAGCTTATGAAAGAAGTAATTATGTCATAAAATAGTTACTTTATCGATTCGCACCGATCTCGCATTAAAATATTCATCTTATATCTTGAAAACCATAAAGTATGGAAGGGTTTTCTACCGTAGATGTCCAAGCAAAAGGTCCAGTTCAACGTTTCATTCACTCAGTTTTGGGTGGCTGTATAGTAATGGAAAATATTTTTATTTCATTGAGTGATCCATTAAATGTACATTCGAACCCAATAGGATATTCAAATTCTATAACATCCTCCTATCTTTTGCAATTTTAGTTGATGCCCTAATTTACAATCTTACAAATAGCATTTCACATGTCAATATCTAGATCTGGGTGCGGCCGCAGCTCCAAGAAAGTTCTGTTATATTACGAATACTATTTGACATTAAATTGTCGCAACATTTTTAAATATTATTGAATAAAACAATGTAATGCATTGGTATTATACATTGTAGGTATATGTTCATACAAAAAATATAAGATGGAGCCTAAGCAAAACATTAAATGGCAACTGCTGCTGCATACCTTAATGCCTGCTGGTAAATCCAGATAGTAGATTGAAGTAATCAGATAAATCTCTTATATTTATATATGCTTTATATCCCAATGCACGCCGGTGTTAACGCCAGTCGATATATCATCTGTATCCAAAATAATAGATAGACTTTAATATCGGAGTAACAGACAGTTGCTAAACGGATGCCTAATAGAAGTCAATCATTTGTCTGTACAAAACGACAGGGATTGGCATGCCAATTCCTGTCTTTCGCTTACTTGTAAAATGTTGGTCCAAATCATAAGATAAATCACTGTAAGCTTACTACCATTAGGAGTTATGGATTCTGAATATATTAATATTACGCAATAGCCGTGACAGTGACTTTGTTTGCGCTATAATCATCATCTCTCTTTTGATGCAGGGGCACTGAAGGTATTATCAGAAGAGTACACGATATAAATAGTAATAAATTTAAGTGTTTTTCTATGTTATTTGAATGTGTTGCTTATGGTGTGTACAATAAAGAATTTTTTTTTTTCGGAAAGTTAGGTAGTGTTTCTATACTAGCGAAGACGCTAGCTATAAAATGGTCTCTAAAATATTACCCTGGGATAGAAAATAAATGCTACCTATACAACATAAAAATAAAAACATATGTCCATTAAATTAAAGGTAACATTTACTAGGAAAAAAATCATTGTCTTAGGCTTCAAGGCTTTCTTAGTACAATAAGAACACAAAGAAAAAATCAACTTTTCTACTAAGATATCGGTAGGTCAATGGTTAGGTCACTTCCCCGGCATGGTTAAGTGGCAGGTTCAAGTCCCATTTGAGACAAGTTATTTTTTTCCTAGCAAATATTAACAATTCTCGTAATGATTTTAGTTAAAGCAAGTTGGAACTCAGCAGTCTACTCACGCTTCAGCTGAAATAGCAAAGTTTGATAAGTTTTTGAGATTCATAATTTTTCCGAACTTGTAGATTATTAAATAAACTTCAAAGAAGCTTAACAGGGCGTGTCAACGGTGGACTTAGTAATTTATCCTTGTCACGGGCTGAATAAAGAAAATACCTAAAGTTTGTTCGGAAGCGATTTTCTGCTTGAAATGCCTTAGCTACTTTGTGGCGATTTCGCAAAACGTAATCGGATAAAGAACTTTCGGATCAGGAACCTTCACTTTTAGGATAATCTTTATTACACACAGTTGCCTTTAATAAAAAATATGCTATCAAATAACTAAATATGCTGTATTGTATCTACTCAAATTATTATATTTGCACCGAATGCATTTAAATACTTTTATTACGTTAAAATTACTTAGATGTTAAAAGTGAACTTAAAAATACAGTCTACACTGCCCTGTAAGTAACATCTTAAAATAAAGTCAAACGTTATGAGATTACCAAATTAAAAAACATTCAATACAAAAAGGGACAGAATAGAATAATACCTTCCTCGGTAGGTGTTATAAAAGCCAATTGAAATACCAGGGCTGACAGATACCAACAGCATAACTCCTACGAAACTCCACGAATCCTCCAAAATGACGGAAATTTCTTAAAGAGGTCTAAGCTCAAGACGTTCTTCAAGCAGTTTCCAACAGTTTTTTACATAATCTACAAGTATTATATATGAATTCACTATAGATAACATAAACAATCTTCCATACTAATATTATAAATAGGAAAGTGTGTGCGTCTGTTTATTTATCCGTCTTTCAGTTGAAGAGATGGAGAGTGAGATGGGTATGAGAGTGACTTTTTGTCTCTATCTAACACCTTTCTTCCTGGAATGGAATGGAGAGAATGAAATGGAGAGTGGAAGTTTCTGTGGAGCATTCCGCAATATTCAAGGTAGAAAGTAAATAAAAATTGTAAATAACCATGTTTTTTTTTTTAATTTACCCTAACCCCTAACTAGGGTGATGATTTTATATGTACCCTTTCGCAGTTTTTAAGATAGGAAGAAATAGGATAGGATAAATATAAACACAGACTCCAATTGAACTCTGAAAGGGTTGAGTCAGCCTTTTTGGCGGGTTTTTTTTAATAACTGACTTTTTAAGGAATAACTAAACTACTTTTGTTAAAGATCCACGGATGCACAGATGGTATTGGTCCTATCTTGCGCACCGAGGGTCGTAGTTTCGATTCCCACCCAAAGTAACATATGTGATGATATTTGTGTTTGTTGTGCGTCTGGGTATTAAATATATGTATTTAAGTAGTATATTTGTGATTCCTCTGTTGTCTGGCTGGTCAAAATTAAAATAAAATAGTGGAAAAGATCTGTTATAAATGATACATACAATATAAGACTACTAATAAAAACGATTTTCGCGTTAACAAAATTGCGTGTAACGCCTCGTATAAAACTTTTTGATTAAATATTTATTGTAAGGAAAATATCTAATCTAAGACATCAAAAATCCGTAACATATCAAATAGTTTTGTATGTCTAGCGTTTTGTATGTTCATGTTCGATCATGTAGCGTCAATCAATTCAACTCCAGCGTACCAATTATAAATTGAATAGGAAACCCTATGATGCTCGTGCTTGCTTACCGGAATAATAACTATGGAACTAACAACAAACAGTTCTAGAGATTTAGCAAACATAATAAAATCAAACAAGGCTTCATTTAGTGGCTAATATTATGTATGTAAAAATCATTCTATTTCAGCTTTTTACATCTTCACAACTGATCTAATATCGCTAACATTGGGCTGGCTAATTACATAGGAGGGCAATATAAAGGAATGTTGTAAAATAATTTTACGAAATTTTATCGTGTCTCAAGCAATCTCCATTTAGATAGAATGATTATATCCCAGTGGTATTTGTTTTGGAATTTATAAAAGCTTGCAATAGAACGAACACTCTCTACGCGAACATAGTTGCAAACAAAGCCATGAGCATTAATAGCTTTTAATGGCATATTATGTTTTAATGAGATCACACATTCAATAAGATAGTACATACATACATACATCTCACCTGTGTCCCATCGGGGTAGGCAGAGACTATGGATCTCCACTTGCTACGATCTTGGCAAACCTCTCCTGCTTCCCTTACTCGCATTAGTTTATTTATACACGCTCGTCTATTCTTGGTACTACTGACCTGCCCCTTCTTTAATATCTCTTCTACCTGGTTAAGATATGTTTACCTCGGTCGTCTTATACCAACACTTTCATTCACTTCCCCTCTATATATTTGTTCAGTCATTCTACTTTCATCCATCCTTTCTACATGTCAAAATGAGCTTAACATTCCTTTCTCTATAGTTGTCACATCATATTTTACACCACATCGATCTCTCATTACACTATTCTTTAATCTATCTCTAAAACTCACACCATATATAATATTGTAAGGTCACCTGCTGATTAAGCGAAATACAATATAATGTTTCAAAACATTCTAGCTGTTCATTTCGATACATCCAAAGGAAGAGAAAATTATCGCGTTGATTTCGTTCTAATGAAGTTAAGCATTTAAGGTACTTAATTTGATGAAACTACATTAATACAGAGTGTAATATTTGTACAAGCTTTTACTTTAACGTATTTGTGTTTTATTTTTTGTAAATGAAGAAAAAAAAGGTGTCTTTAACCTTTTCATTTTGTTGTAGATCAATTTCGCACTTACACTACAAATTTGTACTTAATCGTAACGAATTAGGAAAGATAATGATTCTACAATCACATTATTTAAATATAATGTTATTTAAATTGAAGATTAGTGTTTCATGAACAATTTTTTTTAAATAAAACTATGGCACATATAAATTTAAATACAAATAAGATAAGACACCTGCACACAAATATTTATAGTGTTGCTGGGAAGCCGAGATTCTAAAACAGAACCATTGTGTTTCAACCAATAACCAAAGATCTCTAATTAAGAGAGTTACCGCCACAGCCACTCCTGACTTGGTCTGCTAATCTTATATATAAAATTCTCATGTCACAATGTTCGTTCCCGTACTCCTCCAAAACGGCTTGACCGATTCTCATGAAATTTTGTGAGCATATTGAGTAGGTTTGAGAATCGGCCAACATCTATTTTTCATACCCCTGAGTGATAAGGGTTGTGCACCCTCAACATTTTTCTTTAATTTTTAGACATTTTTTCCCAACACAGTTGTCGGCCAACATTATTGTTTATGCATCAAGTATAGTAGTAACGTTGACAATTATTAGTTTTTCTATCTCAGTATAACTTTCATATTAACTATTATATATAATATTAATAATAATAAAATTATCAATTTTAAGGTATTTTTCACGATTAGTTAATCAAGTGATTTTCATAACTTCATAAGTATTCATCACGTGGCACGAGCTTTCACCAGCAACGGCTTTTGTGTTGTAATTATACTCTTTTTTATTTATAATGAAAATGTTGTTGGAAATGGTCAAAAAAGATTTGGTGGAGTTTAATTGTTAATAAAATTAAGCAAATTTTTTTGTATTTTTTTTTACTATTTCTAACCATATATTTTATTAACCATATGATCATGCAATTTTTTGCTTTTGTTAAACAGTGGAATGTTCACAAGAATATGTTAATGAATCTGTGTACAAATAAATATTGAATACATTAGAACTAGATTTCTGCCGTGATTTCATTTTAATATTCTTATAAGATATATAAATTTAGCAAAACAACGTTTGCCGGGTCAGCTAGTATTAATATAATATTATAAATAAGGAAGTATGTCTGCTAGTTTGTTTATCTCCTTTTGTCACAAATTAAAATTGAAATGTATGATAGATATGATATATGTAGATAGTGTTAACATTTTAGCAGGGCAAATGCTACTCTCACCAGATGTAAACAATTCCTAAATATATGTACGCTAACAAAGATGCGAGTTGCGATCAGTAAGAAATATTTGCATTAAGATGTGGTAAATTTCAAAGGTAACTGTAGATTTATTTATGAAAATTCATAGCATTGTTGGCGGCAGCCCTCGAGCTGTTGTCGAACTGTAATGAAAGCCGATTTATGGCGGCGCAATAAAACGAAACGCCTGTAAGTATTCGCGTTCATAGTACAATTTATCGAACCACTTCCCGGCTTAATAGCGAGCGATTATGGACTTTAACGCTGCCGCGATTCCGAAAGAAAACAAACCTTGTTTGTAAGTGTTTAGATTTTTGTTTTAAAAATTTTAGCCATTGCTGCCTCTTATTTCGGTTCTCTGCCTCTAAAAACACCACATGAATCATATCTTGAACACAGAAATTTCCGCGCTACCTAAGTAATAGTTACAATAACTAGAAACACGCGGTTTGGTCCTGGTATCAATGTTAATCGTCAATTTATATAAGATGTTATTTATCTGATCAGATTGTAGAATTGTTTTCTCTTATCAATCATTGATTTACTCAGGACATTTCAGATTTTATTACTTACACTACATATTTACTTATATATTTTACTTTATAATTCGGTTTTCATTTGGTTTAAAGTCCTAGATAGACCTACAATATTAATATTCAATATTAAGATGTCTCTATGAAAGATTATAAATACAAAATTTAGTATTATTAATCTATATAAGTCTTATGAGAACATGAGTTTATTTTTACGGGTATTGACATACAAAGAGTAAATATTGTAGGTCATTAGAACTATACGCAGTAAGACACTGCGTGTAATTCTAATGATTTTATCCTAAGATTTTACTTTTTTGATATTTCGAAAAAATCTAATATATATAAGTGGAATAACTATATATAAATAATAAATATATTAACGTGAACTTAAATATTAAATACTCGTGAAAATATTCATAAATCAAATTGCTTGTAAAAAGATTTTCACACAACTGTTCTTTTAAACGTTCGAGTTAGCTTTCTATGCATACACTATAATAATAGTCTTGCACTCTACAACTATAAATCCTTTACAGCCCATTAAGTTAGGAACTGTTCAATAAATGGAGATTAATTGTTTACCTTTGTAACTACCGTATATACTATTCCCCTTTTTTGTAATGTTGCTTCATTTAATAATATCAAGAACAATAATGAGTTTGATGAGACACGACACGATGGATCCTAGTTTCTATCTAGCCGAAGCGTTTGCTAGAGTTAGCAGGACTTTGATACGCTAGATTGCTTTTTGTGTGTGCAAGTCGCGGTTTGATAAAATGGATAAACCATCATACATACATACCATACATTGTTACCTAACTCTCAACTATTTCTACCGCCAAATAAGTAGTATGGGTATTGCTGTTTTCGGTTAAAGGGTGAGAAAGGAAATTACGTACTCGCAAACTAAGTCGCGAACGGAAAGCAAGTATAAGGTAAAGTTCTGGTCCCTAATTTAGCTTAAAAAGTACAAGTAAACTCATGTCATCAAACCACCATTACTCGTTTTTCTTTTGTTGTAATTGGGAATTCTAGAAGTCACCTATGCAGAGGCTCGTTGTTCTATCGATTCCACAGCCTGTGTTATTTAATCATGAACGAGGTATGTACCTTTATTTTAGAGAAATTGGTTTTCGTATTTCCCACCCCATCCGAGTTCTCCCATCAAAAATGTATCTCTATTGTATGGTGTACAGAGGAAATAATTAAAAGAAAGTTAGTTACGTATTAACAAAATATATCTTTCGCACTTCAGTATGCGAGAGCAATGTGTATCTTATTTGTACTACAACACGTATTTTATGTTCCCGTATCATCGTAAATTCCTTCGGGTGTATTTCTCCCAAAAGTAATTTCATTCGCCAAGAATGCCTTCTGTTCATCTCCGAGGATCTTCTGAACATAGTTTGTTAGTTATTTATACATAGAAGTTAGAAAATGATGATTACTTCTGAAGTTGGTGCTATTAATCAAATGACCTGAAGTTTAGCACATTGCTGCTACGTTTTTTCGTGCGAAAAAATCCGGCAACAATTCTCAACCAAGATATTATTTTAAAATAAAGTACATACTAAAACTTTAAATACGTATTATTTAAATTTATATTTTAAACGTTGTTCAAACGTAACATATGTTTGAACAACGTTGGTGGAAATAAAATAAATAAAATGTTGATATAATTATATGGAAATGACAAATTAACGAAAGAATACTATCAAAATATGAATTTTGGCTACCGGAGGTTTAATTTACGGAGACAATTTAAATGAAATCTATTTTTTGATTGTATGAATATAGGAAATATCTATAAATAATTCAAATTTAAATTTATAATTTAATTCTACAAGATAGGCAGACGATCAGACAAAAACCGCAGGATTGCGCTGGACGAAGGCCAGGTGCTGACACAATGCTAATGATGATGAACAAGAAAAAAAAAAGAAAAAAGGTTTTGAGGAAAAAGAAAAACTTTAAGAAACAGATGATTAGTAAATCCTCACTATCTTTTTCTTGATGTTAAAAGCAATTTTAAATGAAAATCTTTTACCCAAATTCTCTCCAGAAATACCTATTTTTTCCAAACTTATTATAACTCATGTTATACACTTCTTTCTTTTATTTTAAAGGTTTATATAAACCACATACCATTATAAACTTATTACAAACAAATTTTTGATGTAATAGCGATTACAGACAAAGATTCCCGGCGCCCTAAAAAGACAAATAACCTCCTCGAGTAATTTATGGCCTTAGCATAACTTCAAACAAAATCATTATTCACAACCTAGTTATCCGTGTGTCTCCCTGCTAGATATGTAAACCGACTGTATCTCATCCCCCATAAAGTACTCGGATAGCTGACACTAGGCATCACATAATATTCGCCCCTGGACGTAAACATGTTTGTGCTACATACTATTGCTAAAACCCTTACCACGCAGATAATAAAGCATAAAATAGATAGGGAATATAAATGATCTCTAAAATTAATTGCTTTTAAGCCATAGATATGTTTTATTTATCGTCTGAATTTAAGGAGTACGTTGGAAATTTAGATAGTGCTTGTAAGTAAACTAAAGTGTAATAAGAACATTATCTTGGTGTGATTAAAACAAGAATGGTCCCTTATTGAACCATAGCTATTTAAATAGCCTAGCGGATGTAGAAGTTTATATGGCATTAAGCAGGCCTCATAGCACACAGAATGGACTGTCGATGAAGCCGTAAGGTTATGGTATATAAACACGTGCAACCAGCAACTGGCAAACGAAGCGTGGGTCGTCCACGTACAAGCCTGACAAATACTTTTCGCGCTAGATACAGGCCGCATACAACCCCCCATGTTAGATTTTTTTGTTCAGCTATTCACCGCAGCCCATAGAAGCAATGGATATCCTCAGCCGTAGGATATCCATTGCTTCAATTTGCTATGATGGTTCAAGGATTAATAGTTGGAATCACTGCATAAAAACCCGAGAGAGACTACTATCACATGAAAAATGTTGGCCAGGTTTTTGTAATATATTTTTTGACTTCAATAGCTTGAGGTAAATTCTCTTCGGTAACAGAACAATGTGAGAGTAAAGGATGTTATATTATTTACAAATTATTTGGAAGATATTTATACAGTTTAAATTTATTTAAATTTCACTGTTTCCAAGCCGAAGTCGAAACTCAACAGAATACAAGTATCAACAACAAATATCGCCAAGTTGGAAAAGTCAAGTTGTATGTTCGGCTTCGTCTAATGACTAGCTGGCAGTAACTTGTATTTTTCTTTGAACATTAATACGAGGACATCTTATTCATACTCTAAGAAAACTTTTTTCTGAAAAGTAAAATAAGAGCTTTCGAAAGTTCGTACCTACTAGCCATTATTAATATAATGTAAAAGAAAAGTTAAGTTTTGTTTTTTTCCTGACATGGTTATTTGACATGATGTCATGTTCCGCGTTGATATGGCAATATTTTATTTGTGATGCTCTAATAAATATTTGTATTTATTTTCTGATGGCAATTCGATGATGAAGATTATCGATATGATGTATTATCATATTTAATTGGTCTTACCATCTTTAATATCCAAATCCAATTATATGTATGAATTTTATATCAATAGTTATCATAATTGACGTAAAATAATAAATTTAGGATTACCTAGGAAATGGCTAAAACTACGAATACTTACGCTTAGTATAATAGTAATTATTCTTTTCGATTGCTACTTTTGGAATAGGTTTAATTAGGAATACTTATTGGGTGAGTGAGGAATGCAAATTAAATATATTGTTATTAAAAAATGGAAATAGGATTTTACTAGAGGTATACATGGGTGTTATATTGACACCTCTTTCTCAACGATTTGAACTGCCACACTACTGTGTTCATTTTGCTGTGTTCCGGTTTGTAGGGTGATAATATCTCCGAGGGATACTTTTGTGATGGCACGAGCGTGTATAGGCTGCGGTGACGCTTTTTATTACGGAGACCTAAGCCTAAGCTTGTTTTCCGATATAAATACATGAGCAAGAAAAATTTATTCGTTGGATGAAACGTCATAGGTTGAGTACAGAACGTACATACGGTACGTAATGAAACAAAGTCTTTTTATCAAATAATTGACTCAGAAAATTAATCAAAAGCTATTGATTATTTGCTTGAAACCATAGCCAAGACAAAGTCAAATGGGACAAAAGAAAAAATATACATGATGATTGTTGTGAATGTAGACATTGCGATCAAGGATGCTCACGAGCTCAATCCACATGAAATTCCCTAGTTTTCTCAAATATATAACAAAACCGCTTGTTAGGCTACAGTGGTTTATTAATTATGCAAAACATTTTGCCGCACCCGACCAGGCCGCAACGCGTTTTAATATTTCAACCGAACTTTTAACAAAAGAGCCCCGTTCGTTTTTTTTTATTGGAGGCACATTTTGAGGATGAACATAAATAGCTTACATATTACAAAAGAATAAGTCAAGAATATAAGGAACTTGGGTCCATAGTCATGCATACCATTCCGAAATATGAGGGTGGTATACAGAATTGTCAAAAAATATCAAATAAAATAGAGTCCAATGATAACTACTTTGCTAAACAATGCACATAAAAGGAATGCAAAAATTTATGTGGTACCAAATAAAACTATTTTAATAATACAAACTCATTGTATTATCAGAAACTTCAATTTCAATGGAAGTTTAATTCCTGAAAAAAATAACGCTGATATTCCAAAGGTTGATACTAACGGTACTAACTACTAGTATCTAGTAGCGAAACCAGGTAATTTCTTGCATTTAATTTTATTCTGACATTTAATAATTTTAAAGGTACATATTGAGTTCTTCGACATTTAAAAATATTTATCAGCAATAAGGTGGAGTTTTAGCTAAGCGTACGTCAGAAACTTTAAATTACTTTTGCGGAGAAGAAACCAATTGGGATATACATTTAATGACATCATTTCAAATAACTGTGATAAAAAGAAAAATCAACAAACACGGAACAACATTTTAAACATTTATTTTATCTCACATATAATTTTTGTTTTGTAATACGGATTACAGAAGAAATGAAAATAATAATTTGTGAAATAATTGTTCAACGAATTTGGTGCCGCCTAAGGATGTTGCATGCATTGATGAGAGCTCTAGAGAGATTCATGGCCTCATTATAAAAGCCCCTTAAACGTTATTTACTATTTATAAGACACTTCTAAACAGATCTCTATTGTTGCCATAAGACAAGCGCATTGTTCACAAACTTAACATCCCATTTAATTCGTGCTGGCGCTTGACTCTCATTCGTACTATAGGCCTTCGAACAATAAAGCCGCCGCATCTTTGTCATACCCACATCAACTTACAAGATATGATAGACAACATTTGGGTTCGTTCTAAATAATGAAAGTAGGCCATAGAAGGCCACGCCTGTTAAGATTTATGTACAAAGGCTATTTAAAAATGTAGCACTAGTTTATCCCCTGTACCTATACACAATATAGTATTAATTTATATTTTTGCGTTCACTATTCAGAAACAAAAAACCGTTAAAAAATGGTTTTATTTTTAATATCATAATGCTCCATAAATTTAATCACATACTTCGAATGTTTCTATTGTCACTTCTATCTTATATTATATCTACTTTTAATTTTATTTTTTTTAATGACTTATATTGTAATTGTAGTGTTTCTTCTATAATAACTACGATCCAACTATTGACGGGTCTAGTGACGTCAAGGGTAGTGGGCTCAATCCATAATCAGGAAAAACTTTTTTAATGAATATTCCTGTTTGTTCTATGTCTGGGAGTTAAAAATCAATATTTAAATATTACATTTGTAATACTCAGTTGTATAATATCCATAAAGCATGTGCTTTAAGCTTCTTATCATAGTTAGGTCAGTGTCATGTTATGTTGTGCATAAAAAAACGACATCAAAATATTATATAATTATTGTAAAAGCCCGAATTACGGTAAATCCTAGATTTTATCGGTACAATCTAGGATATAGCAAAACACATGTTGGTAAATGTCATAAATACTGAAATAGTTATTTATTTCGGGCTTTTTCGGAATTTCTGTCACAGCTCTGGCGCTGCGGGGCTCCGGTCGTCCGACGCGTGCTAATCGTCGCAGATGGCATTCACTCGCCACCGTACCACTTGGTCTTCAACCCGCGGGCCGCCTCGACCCTCCACGCCTACGCGGTTCTAAATCACACTCTAGGGGTACGGAAGATAAGACTACGTGGCATCGTTTATGCGGCGATTCCTTTTCGTCTTGTATGTTTCTCTTAGTATAATTTCTTAATATTTAAAGGATATACTACATGATAGTACATGTGTTGGTAAATTCGGATTTTAATAGTAACATCATCATATCAGTTATTGGAAGTTTATTGCTGGATATAAGGAACCCAAGAAAGGAGGAATTTTGCCGCGAATTGCCGCGAATTGCCGCGCTGAGTAAGCGTGTTGGCAAATCGCAGAGCACAGCTTTCGCTATGGGGATGCTGCTATCCATCCGAGCCCTGTGCATTTCAGCTACACTGTTTTGGATGGAGTACCTACACACCTGTTTGAATAATGTAACAACTGAAAACTGTAATTTTACGTAGACCTTTCGTAATTGACGTAAATAATCGCACATGATTACCATTCTCATACAAAAAAAATAATAATAAGCAAATATTATCAGTAAAATGTTGAAATCAGTCTGTTGAAATCTTCCTAAAGGTATTTCACATTTTGATTATATAAGCAAATGACTCACGATGTTTTTTCAGTTACAGTTTTTACCTAAAGATGCGATATATATGATGTACTGGATTATAAAGAGATTAGCTTTAAAACTTTCCTGGACAAAAATCTAATTCTTGGTCCCCGGCGCCTTGGACGTGTGGTTATTGCTTTTTTCATTAGCTTTATATTTTATAGCTTTGTTTATACATCATCATAGGTTTTATTCATATGTTCTGTCAAATTTTACTTAAAGGAAGCATGTCTTACATTTTAAGCATACAGAAGTTTATGAATGAAAATTAAGTTTATGTCACAGCTATATCAATAAATAAAAGAGTAAAAATTAAGCGATATATATTTTTTTTGTTTTACTCAGGGTATTTGGGAGGCCTTTGTTTAGCGGTGGACATCTTGTGGCTATGATGATGATGATAATGATTAAGAGTAGGCGCCATTATTTCTCACTGTCCATCATTATTTTTGTATGACTAGGTCGGTAACATCTCCGCAGCCTTTTGACGGTCGTTTCATTAGGAGTATATCACTAGAACGTTACCTACCTGTGACTTGAATATATGTTACTTTGCATAATAATTTCACTGTTACTCTCACTAAATAGGTATTATATGCCATTCTAGCAAACTCTGTCTTGTATACGTTAGTTTGGTAAACATATTTGATATGCATAATGAAATTGAGAGTCCTAATATAACAATACATTTCGGAGTAAGGCGGTAATGTCTCAGGTATACATATATAATTTGAATTAAAGTAATCGAAATATGTTTTGGCGCCGTTTTGATGTTTTAAATGTAAAGTTTTTAAAGTATTAATAGAGTTTTAATTAAATGGGTCTATCTAAGTTAGTAAGAACAGTTTTAGCTGCTGAAGATTGGGCATACGCCAGGGAATACAAGGCTAAGAAGAAAGGAAGGCTAGATACAAGTTTGCAGAATTTGAGAAAAGGATTTAAAGAGCAATTGTCTAAATTGTAATTTAAGTCACTTAAAACGACTCTAATTAATTTCTCTCTATTATAGTTTCCTTCTGTTGTTATTCAAGAGCGAATACGCGGGTGACATTCTACTTTGCATTTTCAAGTGTATATATTAATGTGTCATTAAAAATAACATGAAAAGACTCCAGTTTTATAGCTATATTCATGTTATTAATATAATAATATTATAACCATATTCATGTTATTAATTTGTCAGGGTTTTTGGTAAGTGAAACTCAGTTGTTCTTTTTCATTTCCTTCGGTCTTTTAAGATCTCCCCAACAGATATCAATCCTAATCTCATTTCAATAAAACCGTACTCTGCCCGCGATCAATCATTCCGCGGTGTTGAGACGACATGAATCTCTTGATTGAAGATTTACTGGCGTTGGTTTGAGGATTATCGTGATCGATGTACTTTATATAAAGTACAATTATTATATTTCCCAATCCTATCAATATTACACTGATGCCCCTTACTAGCCACCCTAGATAGTAAAGTCTTAGAAAACGAATTGAGGCTGCGTCAAATCTAATTTGATAATAACATCACTCGCCTTCGGTAGGAAGTTCAACCTTTAAAACTAGGTAATTGTTACACACATTTCTTACTTTGACTTCAAGACAACCTAGCAATTTAAATTATAATCCATAACAGCAAAACTTACTTACTATAATTCCGCAAAGAACAGTTTGAGAAGAATGTTATAATCGACAGTGACCTGTACTGGTTTAACTTGATTTAAATTATCAGATTTTTAACATTTCACTAGCAAGGACATTATTTAAAATACAAATGAAAATGAAATTCAGTAGCAAGACTAAATATGTGCTTAACAAATGGTGGACAATCATATTTCAAGATAAGTTTAATACATAATGTATGAAACGGTCTTCCCAAAAACCGGCAAAAATAATACGTAAAAAATTAGTGCGGGTCTCGCGTAGCGTTAACTTAATTCTTTCCTTTGGGCAACCCTTAACATTCCACCCGCGCGTCACGTCATTGCTCCCGTGGGTACTTATTTTGAAACTATTTACTCTTTCTTAACAAAAGAATAATTTTGTATTTAATCTATCTATACAAAGTAGGTAAGGTACTAACATTTCTGTTCGTACTAAATAACTCAGACGTTTAGATTATGTAGTATTAGATACCGTAAGCGTAAGGTTTACAAGAACTTCCGTTGTTTAGATGCCCTTAAAAAGTTGTTTTAAATTTTAAGTATTCAATCAAAACAAATAAAAATGTTTGTTATTTTTACCGAGTAACGTTCAAAGCAAAATTAAAATTTCTCATAAATAATTTTTACCGATCGTTTAACAACACATATCAAACACTGAAACCATTTGTTAATGGCATGCTTGTACACCTTCGATTATGTCTCTCAAATGAAATGAAATCCAATTGATGATTGATGAGTTTTCTAGCAAGCTTTGTCCCGAATTGCTTTTGAAGTGACGTCGAAATTTCCTACCATAGGTAATATCTTTTATATAGACATTTTTCATTTTATCTAAACAAAGCTTGTAATTTAAATGATCTAAAAGCCTACAATAGTACATGATTTAAATATATGTTATTATTATGCATTATTGCTTGTATTATATTTTGATGCAATTTATTTAACCTTACCATTAATTATTTTACTATTTTTCTTTGAATATTATCGTAGTATGTCGTAGTTGAAGCGGAGGTAAAAAAATATATTCCTTGTGGATGGTGATTGTCAATATGATTGCCTTCATCTTGCTTGATAAACACTATATAAATTAATATGAATTTCGACGATACAGATGCGTCTGTATCGAATCCAATTCTGTTAAATCAAAGAGTAAAGACAAGTGCGGATGTTATCTTGACTGTTTATCAGATACAGGACGTGTGTATGTCTCATCTCTAAGCCGGAACAGAGCAATGCGTGCATTCATATGATAATTAGGGACTGAAATAAGTATTGGATAGTGCCTATGCAGATGATTTTTTATGACGATGATGCAGATGATAAGATATATATATATAGCCAACTTTACAATTCAGACGTAGTGTTTTAAAGGGCTTGTGTTGACAGATATATCTGATCAGATTCCATTTATACATTTAATGGGAAATCGTAATTAAATACTAGTGAGACTACACATATATTCTTTTAAATAAACCTTGATTAAAATGACAGATGTCAATATCATCGCACGAATTATATATATCAGCATATTGGTATGGTTATTAACATTGTTTTAACCGTGAGTTAACAGTAGAGTACAATATTACCTCCCTCTGTACCAGTTGTCAAAAGAGACGACTAAGATAACAAAACCGGCTGATGGCGGTATATCCATCAGAAACAGTGCACCTCAAAACCTCAAATGCACAGGGCAGGGCAGGCCATCCAAATTCTTTATTTGTTGGGATGTCATCTTTGTTCCAATGGCTGGTATAATGATGATGATAATGAAATCATAAAAATTTCACATATAACGCATATTATATAAAATAAATTTACACTGAAGACAAATCATTTAAATAATTGTAACAATTAGCTAGCTGTAATTCTCATAAAGTTTTATTTACAGGACTATAGACTTATCCCTACTAATATTATAAATGCGAAAGTAACTCTGTCTGTCTGTCTGTCTGTCTGTTACGCTTTCCCGGTTAAACCTCTCAACCAATTTTGATGAAATCTGGCATAGACAATCTTTAGACCTTGAGAAAGGACATAGGCTATTTTTGAACTCGAAATAAGGGTTGTCAGGGGTTGCAAGGGGGGATGAAAAGTTAAAGAAAAGAAAGAAGAAACTTAAAACTTATTTTTCAGGCCATTGATTCGATATAAATAAACGTGACATTCAAAGTTTATATAATTTGAAGTAAATAGGTATGGTACCCAAAAAACTATTCCACGCGGACGAAGTCGCGGGCACAGCTAGTAGTGTATATATCAAGTCAATATGTCTCTATAGTGGTTGTTTATAGTATTCATTGTGGGTTATTATTTTATGCGGGACCTTCCGATCTGCCGATCTGATTTTTACAAAAATAAAATTCGTTATCCAACATGAGTCTTATAAACAGTCGACAAGGGCGTAGGAATGGTCACGTCACTGACTCACGCAACGAAAGAGCTGCCCGGAGACCGACATCTCATTTCCGTGCCTTCGTGACTAAACATTCATGAGTACTCTTAAGCGTGTAATGGTCATGAATAAATTTGTCATAGGTTCTATTTACTGCTTTTGCGTCATCTTTAATTTTTTCCATATAATGTGTTCTATATGTTACGTCGCTTTTCTATAGTTGTATTTCTATAGTTGTTATTTCTCTTTAATAAATTTACTTCCACGTAGCATTAATTTTATAATCAATTTATATGAATATTTGTAGTTGTTCTGTGTCTAGGTGTATAAAGGGGAGGGAACGAAGTTTGTCGTCTACCATCTCTCCACAATGGTCGATTCGTGGATAATGTTTCCTGACATAAAATAAATTGAAACGACTATAATTAAGTCTAGACACCTTTTAAAAATAATCACATTTTTACACAGTCAATAATTATAATCATCATTGGTAGTCCGGTAGACCGACCGCTACGTCATAGACTCCGTCTAATGCTTTTAGATGGCGCGATGGCTCGTTACTTCTACTAACCGCCGAAGTTTTTGCGACGCCAGCGCCACTAGGGCGCTGGCGTCGCAAAAACTTCGACATATATTGAAGTATTTTGTGATTTTTCTGTTATCTGATATCCGTAACACAAATGATTTAAGCGACTTATGTACGAGTTGTTGTGTGATTTTTATTTATTAAGTTATACTATCCGATATTTCTAATAAATGATTCTTCTTCGTGCTTCATCATACCAGCACTCCGTGTGTTTGAGATGCAATGTTTCAGATAGATTTACCACCATCTGTTGGTTCTGGTATCCAAGTTACCTCTTACGACACCTAGTGCAGTTAATAATAATAATAACTTTATTCAACAACAAAAGGAAACTTAAACTAAAAAACATTTTGATACTTAGGTACCTAAACTAGGTCTAGCCTGTTCTTATAGGCACCTAGTTGGAGGTAATGTTCTATTCTGCCGGTACATCACGGCAAAGTGGTTGGCAACTACTGGCTTGGTTGAAAACTAAAGCCGTTGCTTAAATTTAATTTTAATATAATAATGTATGTAAAATAAGCATTAAAAGGTATATGTTGTTGGTAGTCAACTCAGAACTACTATGTTTCCATTCCCAAACTCTAATTTTAAATAATGAAGTATCACAACTCACAGAATAGAGTCGGTGTCAGTGACAGTACCTGCGTAGACATCCAATTTCCGTACTGTCTAGTACTGTTCAAGAGCATACATTATTGAGTCTGAAAGCTTCTAAATGCTAATTTAAATTTAAAAAATGGAAAGCAACTTCCGATAGATTAGAAAGGTTAGCAAGAAAAACCTATGCCAATATTTGAAAAACCTTCATCGAATCCTTGTTATTGGTCAATCGTTTAATCTATGAATGCGGCATTTGAGTGCTTTATTGCAAAGCAAATAATAATCACAGACAACAAACAGTAGACATTGATACATTATTTTTCGAATAGCTTCAAGTGGCTCGAGACCATTATAAACTTACTATAGCAATCTAAGAGCCTGTTCAAATACACTTAGTAAATCACAGGCTAAAGTTAAAGGAGGCTATCAAGTTACGTAAACGTATAAAATATGTACACACAATAGCGCAAGTCATTTTCTTAGCAAACAGCTGTAGCTGTGTAAACGCCGGCAAACAGGGAAAAGAGTTTCCATTCGTAGAAAAGCATTGTATGTGTATACTTGTATAACAGAACGTGTTTGGTTTTCAATTTTCTATGATGCCTGTAAATATGAATAGCTGTGCATTGGTTAGTCTATAAAGACTTAGTTCTGTCACTAAGACAAAACTTTTAACCCACAGATTAACACCATAATTAACTATTCTACCCACTCACAACTAAAGATCTCATTGGTTCAAGATTTATTTTATTTCCTAAAGTAAGGAAATCTTACCATTAAATTCTAACAAATTATCTTCAAGGTAAGATCAATTAATTACCTTACAGCCTTGATAGACAGTTTCGTTGAAATCTCCTCACCGTATCTAGTATCTCGATACCCATGAAAATGGAATATTTGGTCGACTCCCACAATAACCAAAGTAGGCCGATTGTACTACGTATCGTATTTCCTATTGAAAACGAGACCGACTCGGACACAATTAAAACATTCTTCATTTACAAAACACTTCTAAATATTTTACAGATCATTTCATGGAGCTTCGATGTTAATTTATCTTTCAAAATAAAACGACTTTTTATTACTTTCTGAAACGGTAATAGAGCATTTTTTTATTGTTAAACTTCCTAATAGGAAGTATGATAGTGTATTTAATATATACCTGTTAACTTATTTCATTTATGCGAAAATACAAACAGTATATGATTTTACGTTCCTTCATTACTCATAATTTACATAATGCCCCTTTTTACTAGGCCCAAGGAGACGGTGGTGTTTAAAACAGTACGTTCTAAATTTAAATTTTCGTTTGATGCTCGATTTTACAGAAAACCGATTTTTATCTTACATTTTGGTGCGAAGTTCCAAAGGATAATATCGCTTTTCATAACTTTTAGTAAATTTTTATGAATTTATTTCATATTCCTTATTGTCAAAGCTTCATTTATTGCTGTTTAGCTGTCTCAATATTGTTAGACAAAGTGGTAAAAGCTACCAAAATTATTGCGCTGCTCGAAGAGGTTCGGAGCCAATTTTTCGTGGCTCAGAGGCTAAGTGTGAGTCGCTCAACTGTTCAAAGGTCCTGGCAGCGGTATTAAGACACCGGTTCCGTCGAGAGAAGGCCCGGTTCTGTACCATGTACCCAACCACGGGATGATCGTTTTCTTGTGAGTCGCGCATTGAGCAATTGCAAGTCTTCGTATGTGGACCTTAAGAACAACCTCAAAGAAGTAAGAAATGTGCATATTAGTCTATGGACGGTCAGGAGGAGGCTTCTCGCAGCCAATATCGCAGACATCGCCCGGCCCGCGGCTCTAAGTTACTCCGTGAGCACGGAGTTGCCAGGTTTAGGTGTGCTCGAAATTGGGAGTCATGGAATCAAGAAGACTGGAATAGGGTATTGTTCTCCGATAAAGCCAGGATATCTCTGTTCGGTGGAGATCGACTGGCGAGTGCTACGAAGCAAGGAGAACGCTTTGCAGAGGCTTATTTTCAAGAAATCACACCTTATGGTGGGGGCTCTGTTATGTTTTGGGTAGGAATAAATTCAATGGATATTGAAAACGGCTCACTGACTGGACATCGATATAAAATGGAAGTTCTAATTCCTCATGCACAACCCGCATTGGCCGTTTTAGGCGAAGACTCAATTTTCATGGACGACAATGCTCGCGCCTACCGGTCTGACGATGTGGAAGCGTGTGTGCAAGAAGTCGTTTGGATTGGCCAGCTTGAAGTCCCGACCTCAATCCTATAGAACATTTCTGGGACGTTCTGAAACGACGCGTGAGATCAGTACAACCGACTCCGCAGACCATCAGAGAGTTGAAGAATGTGATTACCGCGGAGTGAGAACGTTTTCCGCAAGCAAGTATCCGGGTTATCCTCGCTAGCATACCCAGACGAATTCAAGCTGTGATTTCAGCTAGAGGGGATCACACTCGATACTAAACATTTATTTGCTTTTACTTCAGAAGAAAAAACAAACAAAAATCTTTGTAAACTTGTGTGTAACTTTGTAAACAAATGCTAAAGTGAACTTTAGCATTAAAACCCATAAATTTCATAAAAGATTTTTATAATAATATTAAAGAAAACGATTATTTGCTTATTAATTTACAAAATTGTGAAAGTAAGTACCTATAATTATCAAACAAACCAATAGTAACATTTAAAATGGTTCATTGCTTAGGTGCCCGTTTTTTTTGCGAATGAGTGTATTTCGTAACGCTTCAATTAATTTGATTAGGGTAGGTGGAGGCAAGATGTACGTTCAGAAGATATGTTTTACATAAAGCTTTGTTATTAGTTACGGGCTTGAGCCAGAAACTCAAACATTAATAGAGTTCTGATGTTAAAACCCATATCGCGAACAACATTTAATAATGTTTATACCATGATATTACATACATTTGTCTCATGGTATCGTAATATTTTATGTTCAAATACTTAGGATAAATAAAATGCCAAGCTTTATTTTTTGTTATAAACATTATAAAAACTATTTATATCATATGTGACATTCATGTATTTTAGTTTTTCGCTATTCATATTAAGTTACTTACATTATGAAAATGAACTAGTTACCAAAAATAAACTGTCATTAAACCATCACGCACTTCCTTTAAACATTTTACAAATTGAATACTAAACAATACATCCTTCAAATTCGACAACGGTTTAGTAAATTGCACTGTCGGTCTCATGTTATAACTAAGTTTAGCGGGGTTTTAAAGTTACTAAATCTCCTCTACTGCACTTTATCCCGGATAATATAAGCTTTTGTCTTAAACATTATATAGTATACATAAAAATCAAAGTAACAAACAACTGTACTAGTCGAGCTGACTCATGTAAAAATTGGTATATGACTTTTACTAATCAGCCTTTCAATCACAAATTATCTTATAAAATGCGTAAGAGCTTCCTCAGTCGATTAATAAATAGATATACCGTGCTTATTTTAGGACATTTTCTGACTAAATCTTATTTAAGGTACCTCTTGAATATTACTTACTTAAAAGACCTGGATAATGGACAGCTTTTGGTCCATGCACAACTACAAATTAACAGAACCATCTTATTAAAGTAAATAGCCAATTATAGCCTCTCCCATATACGACTACTAAGTATCTCATATTGTTACTCACTGATGATCAACGGTGAGGGCTCGCCGTGGGGGCGCCACGAGTGCGACAGGCCAAGCGGCCTGCACTAATGACTCCCTCACAAATTGCTCCCAAGATGGCGACGTCCCTGGAAAGAAGTGCTTCTGATGAGTTGCTTTTACATCTAGTGAAACGTCAGCAGTCCCTAATGATCAACAGTTTGTGGTGCTTACTAAGGGTATCTTAGTTGTAGGTTCTAAATTTATTAAGAATATACCAAATTTACACTGATTTACAGAAGCGGTATAGGTTTAATAAGTTCACGATTGTTGTGTGAACAGATGTAACTTATATGACAGTGCAAACAGTTGTTTAGTTGGTTACAAGAATAACAAAACACATCTACCCATTTTATATGGAATTATTAATAAAAAAAGCTTTTCACTATATTGACACTGTTATGGTTTGACTCACGTATATGTCTTGGAATATGTAAACTGTATTTCAAATTTGGATTTGAGCTTACGTCACCCACGTGTGACCATTAACACAGCAAGCATTCACAAAGCGAGCGATCCTTGACCCATTATACGAGTACATGCTGCGTGTTCATGCCGCGACCAATTTCACCTTAATTGAGTTTTCGGCTTTTAAACATGATAGCCTCGAAGTGGTTAAATTCATATCCGACATACTCATAGGCTTAGTAATTTGAATATCGATCGGGGCAGCTGTTGACTTAAATGAAGTTACAGGTTTGCTCGCGTCCGGCTGATTTCGTATTCAGAACGTCGGCGGCGAAAGAAGTAAGGGTTATAGGTTTTACGGCATTGCCCTGAAATACAAATTCTCCATCGTAAATCGATGGAAAGTTTGTTTACCTTACTTAACTTTTGGTTTTCTCTCGACCCAATATATTCCAATTGTGTCTTTTTTTACAACAAACTGACTGAGTAACTCTTAAATATAATGTTTATGTGATATATTTTACGTATAGTACGTATAGTAACATTATTTTGATATCCTTTATTTGATCTACATACTCTCCTAGATTTCTGAATGTTCCATCGTTTATTTGTTCATAGTTCAGGTGCCACTCAAACCCAATCTAACTTTCAGTTCTCGTTGGTTGTTTTTCCCAAGCACTGACTATGTTTAATAAACTTAACAATAGAATACGTTTCACGAAATACGAGAATGTTATTTTCAGTAAACAAACCATTTTCTACAAAATTCTGCTGTTTAGCTTAATTTACCGAAATTGAGGCTATTGTTTTTCAGATCTCTTGGAGAATACAACTTTGGTTTCAGAGAAGAGAAATGTGATCTTAACTTACTTCGTAATTGGATTTGGAGATGGATTCCGTAAAATAATGTTATAAATTGGTTAATTTTGTAATCCCTTTTATACATTTTTGCTTTATTGCAGCAGCGCACCGCGGTTTTACCCGTGATAAATTGTAAAACCTTCGCACAAATTTTGTTCCCTTTTTTTTTCTTTTCATAACTTGTAGTAAAGAACCATGGTACTGAGTTTAATTTGAATAATTTAAAAAACAGCAGATTTTCATAACAACTTTGCACCCCCATTTCACCCCCTTAAAGAGTAAAATCCTTTCTTAGTGCTCCCCTACGTTATAAACGAAACTTTATGTTCTAATACTTATCGTTTAGTTTAGGCCCTGCATTGATATGTCAGTCAGTTAGCTTCTCCTTTTATATATATATACATTATATGTGTATATATATAATGCTAATGACAATCAAATAAAACAATTTTGGTATCAATATAATCACGTATTATAGCTGCAATATTGAAGATTTACAAGTTGTAAGTTGGGTATATAAGTTCGATTTCCATCTTATACCTTAGAAATTTTTTACGCTCCTACTATATACGACTATATACTCATATGCTGTATGTATACTAATGTATAATTTTGAAGAATACACAGTTCCAATGTGTGTTTTAAGGAATATTACGGGTAGTTAACACATAAATTCGCAATAATATTTCTAATAAAATTGTTTAACTAAGATCATGACGAAACGATGTTAATATTGGAACGAAGATATATGTCAGTGTTGAAACCAACACGCCTTTATGAACAGCCAGTCGTGCCCTTTTTGTCACGTTTTGGCTGCCTATAAAAACATGTTAGGCTCAATGACACTTTTCCCAGTATTAACTTACCGTAATAAAAATAAATAAAAACTCAAAAAGGGTTTTAAATAACCCAAACTAAACTGATTTTGATGAAATTTGGCACAGACAATCTTTTGACCCTAAGAAAGGACATAGATTATTTTTTTTCTAAATAAGGGTTGTAAGGGGTCGAAAGGGGGGAGTGAAAAGTTGTATGGAAGTATCGCTATTTTTAGAGCTAGAAACTTAAAACTTATTTTTCAGACCAATCGATATAAGTAAACATGACATTCATAGTTTATATAAGTTAAGGTAAAGAGGTATGGTACCCATAAAAACTAATCCACGCGAATGAAGTCGCGGACATAGCTAGTAGAAAATAAAAGCTCGTTTAAATGTTATTACAGTACTACAAAATGGTGTACCATTCTTTTACTTTTAGTGTATATTCCTCATGTTAATTTTTAAAATACTATGACTACATATTATAATATTAGAGGAGCTGCTTTGAGACGAGGTTAGGTATTACATTTTGATTACTATGACCGTTTTATTCCTCTTGCGGCGATCATTTGCAAAACTAGTACGATGTCTATGAATAGTAATTTTAAAATTAGTTTTGCACCACTTTTTTTAGCAAGGATATGACAAACCTGAATTTCATATTGAAAGCATCGCCTTACTTCATTGCCGTACCGAACATTGCCGTGGGGTACCGGCAGAGTAGAATAGTACCTCCCACAGCACCAGGTGTCGTAACAGGCAACTAAGGTACCGTACAGGTACATAAGCAAACATATGTTGAAGTACATATTATATTTGATACCAAGCCACCGCCTATTTATTATATTATTTCAAACGCCAAGTATTTATTCTACCTAAAAAACAATTATTAGAAATAAAAAGTGTCGAATGGGCGTCAATGATTATACAAATTCCTATTTTAATGAAAAAATACTACGTGGTAAACGTATTTTCTTACCAAGTTCCATAACTTATATTTTGTGCAAAATTCTCCGAACGTACCTGTGTCTAATGGAAATAACAAACTTCGAACAAAGTTAAGATTTCAATTTCGTACAGCGCTCCATGCTGCGCTGGTTCTATTAACGAGATATTTGATAAACATTGATGGAGGAAATAATATTTTCGACGTATTGTATATGAAAATAAAAAGTAATTTTTAAAATAAGGAAATATAATGTAACTAAATACAATCTGACGGATTTTATATGAGGTAGACCTCATGCAAAGGTCGTTTGCATTGGTACCTCACGCTTACCCATTCCTACCGCTAAATAGTACTGTTTTCATTGCTGTGTTACGGTTTAAAGGGTGAAAGAGGTAGTGAAATTACTGTATAATGTGCATAATATCCTCAAGTCACAATGTTGTCAACGCGCTAGTGCTATCCTTGTAATTTTACGAGCATTTGCTACTTTCACGCTTACTATTATGCAGGCTGTATGCTTGATTGTCAACCTGGCATAATAATTATAAATATATATCATCATCAAACCACCCATCCATGCGGGATTGAACAGGCCTCCCCAAAAAATGGGGATTTGCCAATATTTGCTGCGATGGGCAAGCGTGTTGGCAATCGCAGAGTGTAGTTTTTGCGACGGGGATACTGCTGCCCATCTCCGCCCTGTGTATTTGAGTTACATTATTTTGGACGGATATAACAACATCTGTCGGTACCATACGACACCTGCTACAGGGGAGGTACTATTTTACTCTGCCGGTAACCCTCGGGAAAAAAATATTTTAACCTTACTTAACTTTTATATTTTAACGTTTGTCGTTTCGGTAACCTAAGGGCAATGGTTTTTCTTTAAAAGGTTATTACGTTATGAGCAGTGAACCCGAAAACGAGAAAACATTATATTAATAAGTGTACTTGTCGTGACTGCTTTTTTTCAGAAACAAACAGATCAAAGTACTATTATACCGTGTATGTATGTATATATATATATATATATATATATATATATATATATATATATATATATATATAGTATTTTTGTTCGATCATACCATAATCGGTGAACCGAGATCAAAGTGTATTTTTACTCTGCAAAGAAATGTATGTATCTAGTCATCTCTGAAATCCATATATTTTTTACATCGTTTTATATTGTATACGTGTCTAATCCACTATAATAAATTAAATAACAACATTACATTTAAAATTTAAACAGTTATAATTCGACGCGTCGGTACCATTTTTTTTTATTATCAAGTCAGCATACAAGCATACGGTCCGCTTGATTATAAACATGACCATAGCCTATAGACCCTCGCGTCATCAAAAAGATATCACTAGTATGTCGCCAACCTTGTGAACCAAAGATATATTGTCACATTAGTAGTCACCTAGTAATTTCACTGCCTCTCTCACCTTTCAAACCGGACCACAGCAATGCGAGCACTGATATTTGGCGGTAGAAATAGGTGAGAGTAAGATATCAATGACCTGCATTGAACGATCGACGAACGAAACATTCGCGAAGACGCTATGATCATTCAAAATTACATTCTAAGAACTCATTGTAGCCATGAATTCTTAGAATAGAATTAATTGACACCATTGTAATATATTCTTCTCCTTCACATAATTAATGTGTTGTAACGACGAAAACATTACTCCAGTTACAAGAAAGCACCGGGTTCTATAGAGATATTTCTTTGTTATGTGTACCTAATTATCAGAGATACAAGAAAAGAATATTCCTTTTCTGGTCAATTTGTATTGAATATATATATATAGTATTGTTAAACATATTCAATTAAAATTGAATAACTTAAATTTGTGTTTACTTATATTTTTATATAAAATCCAAATTTTTTTTTATAAACTTAAAATAGACTTCCAAATCATTATATTATACAATATAATATTTGAACAATAAAATTATAAATTAAGATTTGTAGTATATTATAATAATAATAATATTTACATAACCTGACTCCGAGATAAGTCGCTAAAAGCACTACTGTTACGGACATCATACATCAGAGGAATCACAAATATAATTTATTCAATACTCAGACACAGAGCACACACAAATATCATTGTATAAATATTTTTCCTGTATGGGGATGGAGCATTTGTACAATTTGGCTCCACAATCAAGTTATTAGTTGAAATTGTTTTTTTATCTATTAATTTATATTATTTTCTTAAGTTACTTTATTAATTTAATTAACATAAATAACATTATTTAATTTACATTGCCATAAGTACCTTAAAAAAGTAAACTTGTAACAACCTAAATATCTTATCACAATCACCTTTATGTTATGCTGCACTGCCGTTCTATATGAAAATTGCAATTTGCTGTATGCAATTATGCATATTATAAATGTAGTTTTATCAAACGAATATAAATAGGTTTGCAAACTTCGAATCTATACTGTATTGACTTGATTAGTCCATTAGTAGGGTTTCAAGGGAAGTGTATTGTTATAAAAACCTGTTAATATTATATTTATACCGTAGCGAAATGGAAAAATACCTAGCTATTCAAATAATACCGTTGAACCTCATTGTTTGATTCAAACACTCCCTTTTTACCGAGGACAATGGCTGTAAAATCTTTAGAAATGTTCTAATTTATACATTGTTATTCCTATTCTTCTCAGCTCAATCACGGGGTCTGGTTTGGTCATGCCGTAGTAAGTACACCGTTTTATCACTAAAACTCCTATTGTTGTGGCTGTTGACATTACAAATCACCAATGCATTGACAAGAAAATCATTGAAAAATATAATCTGCTTAGTAAAGATTATCTAGTAAAGCATCGCTGTACTGCACAGAACACATTTTTTAATAACATTTGCATATATAAAAGATGAAGCTGACTGACTGACGTATCAACGCAGAGCGTATACTAAAAGGGTTAGAAACTTTAAAAATTTAGTAAACCAGGGGGAGCAAACTTTTGCAACGTAGGGGAGCACTAAGAAAGGGTTTTTGAAATCCCCGAAAGGGGTAAAACGGGGGTAAAAAGTTAGTATGAAACTTTGTCGTTCTGTATGTATGAAAGATATTTAAATGAAATTCAGTATGAAGGTTCTCCATTGAAAGTCATGAAACAAGTAAAACATATTTTTTGAAAATCATCTATAAAGGGCGGCAAAACGGAGTGCAAAGTTAGTCTGAAAGTTCTACAACTTGATTCAGGTGACACCGTGGAGCACTGCTAGTCCTTTAATAATTTAATTGTCAGAATTATATAGTAGTTATCTAACCCTTTTGGTATAACATCTTAGCCCGTCTTACAAACGGTTTCCATAAGTAATTAAAAAGGGAAAAAAACAACGTAAGTCAATTGAAAGCTGTTAAGTACTTTTAACAGATTTATATTTAGAAGTGAACGCGTAAATGTAACCGATTTTCGCCAGATAACACAAACGGCGAATATAAAAAATAAATAGTTCATGAAGACACAGGTTACATATGTAAATTCTAATTTAAAAATAAGGCAATTTATATAAATATATAAATTGCCAGAGGCAATTGCTAGAGGCATAGCAACTGTTCGGGCGGCTGCAACTTATGAATATATCTGAATACGTCAAGTTCAATACATAATATATGCTACTAAATTATCTCTGGAATCCGAACCTTGTAAAGCAATAATTTAAGGTGAGATAATTTAATTTATATTCTAAGTATTGTTAACACTATAAGTAATTAGGGCAAGTTGATCTAGTTTTTGCTTTTCCTGCAATATCTTAATCAAGTTGGGCTGTGAGCCCTGGATTATCGGGCCGAAACATTTTATAGCCAGTTGTCTATTCGTGGTAGATATCCTCATTTAATTAATTCTCCTTTTACTTGGCCTCTGTTATGCTTTGTTTACAACCATATTTTGCTATTTTGGTGTGCGTAAATGTGCATAAAAAAACTTATTCAATATGATTTTAATTCTATCATCAAGGATATTGCAAATATTATACTACACTACTTTGCAAAAAAACGGGGAGGTATTGATTTTAATAATTCTTTTAAAAAATACAGTGCCAAAATGATTTCAATCATTTGTACATGTTACTGGCTGGTTTTAACAATGCCTTGGTGTTTAAAACAGTACGTTCTAAATTCAAATTTTCGTTTGATACTCGTTTTTACAGAAAACCACTTTTTATCCTACATTTTTGGTGCGAAGTTCCAAAAGATAATATCGGTTTTCATAACTCTTAATCAATTTTTATGAATTTATCTTATATTCCTTATTGTCAAAGCTTTATTTATAGCTGTTTAGCTGTCTCAATAATGTTAAAGAAAGTGGTAAAAGCTACCAAAATTATTGTGCTGCTCGTAGAGGGTTGGAGCCAATGTTTCGTGGCTCAGAGGCTAAGTGTGAGTTGCTCGATGGTTCAAAGGACCTGGCAGCGGTATCAAAACACCGGTTTCGTTGAGAGAAGGCCTGGTTCTAGAAGAAAACCATGTACCCAACCACGGGATGATTGTTTTCTTGTGAGTCGCGCATTGAAAAATCGTAGGTCTTCGTATGTGGACCTTAAGAACAACCTCGAAGAAGTAAGAAATGTGCATATTAATCTATGGACGGTCAGAATGAGGCTTCTCGCGGCCAATATACGCAGTCATCGCCCGGCCTGCGGCCCTAAGTTACTCCGTGAGCACAGACTTGCCAGGCTTAGGTTTGCTCAAAACTATGAGTCATGGGCTCAAGAAGTCTGGAATAGGGTATTGTTTTCCGATGAAGCCAGGATATATCTGTTCGGTGAAGATTGACGTTGGCGAGTGCTACGAAGACGAGGAGAATGCTTTGCAGAGGCTTGTTTTGAAAAAATCTCACCTAATGGTGGGGGCTCTGTTATGTTGTGGGCAGGAAATACTGACCTTAATACTATAGAGCATGTCTTTGACGTTCTGAAACGACGCGTGAGATCAGAACAACCGGCTCCGCAGACAATCAGAGAGCTGAAGAATGTGTTTACCGCGGTGTGGGAACGTATACTGCAAGCCAGAATCCGGGATATCCTCGCTACAATACCCAGACAAATTCGAGCTGTGATTTCAGCTAGAGGGGGTCACACTCGATACTAAACATTTATCTACTTTTACTTTATTAAAGAAAAAACAAACAAAAATCGTTGTTAACTTTTATTTCACGAGCATATGCACTACTAGCGAGCATACACTACTAGTGGAATTTAGCATTAAAACCCATACATTTTATCAAAATTGTGTGATTATACTGACAAAAATAATTATTTGCTTAATAAATTTACAAAATTGTGAAAGTAAAACTACCTATAATTATCAAACAAACCAATAATAACATTTGAAATGATTCGTTGCTTAGATGCCCGTTTTTTTTGCAAATGAGTGTATATTAAATGTCATTTGCAGTACGCGTGCCATAAATTGTAGCTGCCAAAATCAGTTCGGTTTTATTTACATAATTCTGGTAATATTTGTAATATATCCTTTGCAATGTCAGAAATCACGTCTACAGGGTGACCTACGTTGTTGTGTTTTTTCTATTATTGATTTTTCATTACAAAAAAACTAAGGCTAAAATTAACCAGCGATTCATTTATAATTACAATCAAACAAAATCTAAGACTGACCAAGGAGTATAAAATAAAATCAACGTCGAGTGAACGGTACGCTGTATAGCACATTTGCCACGAAGTGCTGGTGATTTGTGAACTTTGTCTCTAACTGGCCGATCCCTGAATAAATTTTCATAATGTAACTACGCAAACACCAAAAAAATATGCTGTAAGTACGCAGGTACTTACGGCATATTTTATTTATTCATATTGCTACTATCGTAAAAACACACCTGAGGCTTTTCACGCTCCAAAAGTTCTCTATGGTATATATAAGCCAACAAAACTCTAGAAAGTTCTCAAATCCCAGGTCTAGATTACCACAGAAATACTTACAACTAGATTTAAACAGAGTAGAAAATTACCAGCAGGGAAGTTACAAATTTTTGTTACTAATTAAACGTTGCACGTTTGTAGATATATTAAAAATGAGTTTTGTTTTCAGACAAAACCAGAAAACTTACATTTATAAAACATAACATCGTATATTAGTTGCCAACTGCCTTAGACTGTCCACTAGGACACATTTACCCTCTGAAAAGTGTTAGATAATTCCTGTAGACCTAAGAAGAAGATAAGACCTAATAACCAACAAAATACGACGAAATATTCTATTTATAGATAGTTCCAAATTAAATTTATTTATTTGAATTAAACATTTGTTCAATAACCATTAAACTCAGGTTCATTGAGCGTTTTTAAACGCGGTCACCCGAAATATCACGTCGGTCATGCATGTCCGACCGCTAGGCGTAGCAGGTCGTTTCGAGGCGGACTTCTCCTTTTAGTAGATTATATTACGCTATAAACATTCAATAAATAATGAGGGGAGTACCAGAAACGTATATAAAATTATTTAAATTTAAAAAACTCTTTTCTTTTTGCTTCGTTTATGAATAATATTAATGTCGTTAAAAAAATAATAATTGACATACTACTTACTAACATTGACACTAATAACTGACATACCATGTAATATACATATCATTATGATAAATTACACGAGTCTATATAACTAAAGTTTTTTGTAATAACTTTTAGTATACTACGTAATGTTGAAATTCAAAAACGTTTCTAACTTCTTTAAAATATAAATCCCGGTAATATAAAATTGTGAGAAATATAACATTACGCGTCCAGCGCTAAGGAGTTAAACAGTAAACACGAGGATGACAAATGAGGTCAGCAAATAATTTATAAGCTCTTGTTCCAAGCATCCTGTAACACGTAGTTTTTTAATATATATGATTACTTTTTCTGCTGCATGGTAACTGATAAGATTGTTATGATTATATAATGTATCAAATACATTTGTATAAAACAATTCATTTTTAATAAAAACAGGTCTGTGTGGATACATTCAAATATTCAATAAGCGTTCATATCTCGCCTACAATATCTTGTTTTCCTTTGACTTATATGAGTTAGAGTATATTTATTTATTTCTATCTTAAAAAGCTCGTTTATAAATTATTAGTATTAAGGTGAAATTTAATGATGCAAGTCATTTAACTTTAAGCGCGGTGTTCATACTGTTTTTCCGACATGTTCTAAATGATCAAAAAAAACACTAAACTGACCAGTAAGTTTTAGTCAAAAGCGTCAATTGACATGAATTTATGTACATTGAATTAAGTAAGTACTCTAAAGGACAATAATAGATTCTTTTTAAATGTACCAATATGGATTTGGAAGAAGCCGAAGCAGGAGAATAAATAATAAAAACAGATCCCTTAATGACGACCGACATACCGTTAGACATTTTACCGCTTCCGTCGTGAAAAATGAGTTACGAATCCATTTTGAGCCCGAACTCGTCAGAAAATTCATTTAGCTTAAAAATCAACTTGCGAAGTCAATTTCATCAAATTAAATGTAACTTGATCCTGATAATCTGTTACGTTCTAAATTCTGATCGGAATATATTTATGTACAAAAATAAATTTTGGATTAATAATAGACGTTTTAAATTGGAGAAATATTAGTGGTACGTAAACATTTCAACGATATATCTTAGCGATTTAAATACGCAGACAATTTGTGCAGTCCGATCGATCGTTTGTACGAAAATTATTTTAGTTTTTTTCTAGTTGACACAAAAAAACGAGGCAATTTCAAAGTATATTAAATAAATCGTTCTCGATCGCGGTTCTTTTGACCTAGGCCTAACTTGCACTAGGCGCATGTCGCAAGATAATAATAATAAATCTCTATAAAGTGACTACGGTACAGGGACCGACAGATAGCGGCATATCCTTGCTTTGGGCTTGCCACTACGCCTACCCAGCGCGGCAATTATAGTCAAAAATCTTAAGTCCAGCACCTATGTCCAGGATTTTCTGTGATATCATGATGATAAGACGCTAGCTCAAGTGTGCTGGGACATATTTCTCGTCTATTTTTGCTGGAAACTAACTATCGACGCAGATATCGTGACACAGATTTATACACATATATATCTATAATACGTGTCTACACTCTAATGACATTCGATTAAGTGCACAAACAGTCTGTGCTAACTGCGCAAATCCATATGATATATCATTGCCGTGTATACCAACTTAACACTTTTGATTCAGATCTGAAGATATAACCTGAAATGGAGTATTAACAAGTCCATCTACTAGTTTTATACGAAATATGGAGCCATGATTGGCACAAAACCAATTATTAAAAATATAAACGAAAATAAATAATTGTTTCCCAATATTTGTTTTCTTTATTGTGATACTATAGACGCGCTGTGACAAAGCTTGTTTAAAGCCTTGTTGAAATCCAATTACATTTTATGTCACGCACGCTGCGAAGCTTTATAGTGATAGCATGTATAGCGGTAAAAACTTGCAAGTTATTACTGCGATCGTACGTGTTTCTATATTTAAATAATACCTATTTATTGTGCAATTTATCAAAGTTTTAAATATATAATCTACGACCACAGATAATGGTTCACTTTTACTGATATTCATCAAGTTTTGAAATGAAGGCCATGCGCCTGCAAGCGTAGTAGATCGACCGCTCGTTGGAAATCTTTAAAGGGGAGTTCAATGTACATCAATGATGAATGGTGATATATTTATTCATAAAAAAGACTAATGAAAACAAATAAGGAGAAAAACGGAGGTGCAAAGTTAGTATAAAATTTCGAAGAAAGTCATTCGAATAAAATTTAGTATAAAGTTTATTTTCTAAAAGTCATGAAACACTTCTAAACATTTTTTTTATATCATCCCTGAAGGAATGAAAAGGTAGAATTAAATTTCTTCAACTTAACGCGGGTTAAACCATGGGGCGCAGCTAGTACAATATATAAACTGCCTAGTTGTTAGTAAATTTATGGATAACCAAATCAGATGTAAAGATTATTAAATTAAACCGCCATTAAATTAAAATAGACTGACTGACTCTACCCCACTAATTACTTTTTTCAAAACTAATATCATTCAATTAAATCTTATCTCTCAATTTATCTTCGTCAAGCGTCTTAGCAATAAAGCTAGCAAATTGGGAGTTCGGTTGATTTCGATTGCTTTTACAAGATTAGCCCAATTTAACAAAATGGGATCTCTTAACGCAATATTGAATGTTATAATATTTACCCGGTTTAGTATTTCGGTAAAGACATTATATACCCTTCATCAGAGGCAACTAAGGTACCAGAACCGACAGATGTCGGTAAATCCATCCGAAACAGTGCAGCTCAAATACACAGGGTAGAAATGGACTGCAGCATCCCTGTCGCGAAAGCTGCGCTCTGCGTTTACCAACACGCTTGCCCAGCGCGGCAATTATGGGCAAAAAACCTCTTTTCTTGGAGAGGCATATGTCCAGCATTGGACTCTTAATAGCTAGTATGATGATGATGATTGAATATCTTTAGTTTTAAAAATGTACCTTTTTCCAAATCTAATTTAAAACATTTCAAATGTTTTGAAACCAATTTGGCTTGAAACCAATGTTCGGAGTATTCTTTGTTATAATTGTTAGGATTGTCATTTAAAGCATCGTGCCAGTATCCTACTGAGATTAAGATGCAAAGTAGGGCATTGGCTTTTAGGCCTTTTATACACTCTTCAGCGCCACACGCTGCAATAAAAAAATCAAACAAGCAAACTATAAGGTCGCGAATGCTATGTCATTTGTTTCTTTATCAGCATTCAAGCCGCAGAGATAGCTACGAAAAATAATCTTCATTGCTAACCATTGAACATACCTCTATGAATATGGGTCATTTAAGAACCAATTATATCAATTTAAGATTTTTTTAATAAGGTACCTGCTAGTTTTCCAACCTTTTGTGTTATCAATTATTAATTACACAACAGTTCGAGACAATATTAACTCATGACTATAAAAAATTTTGTTATTTTCATGAACAAAATTGAATTATGCCTTTTTAAAGTACGATAGATGCTATATTTTATTATTATAGAGCAAAAAATTAAAAATGCAAGTTTTACAAGAGAAATAAATTTACTTTAGTTTTTCGTAATGCTCAGTTTACTGGCAAAACGTGTTAAAAGTTAACTTACAAATTACACTCAAAACCTGGGCCGGATTAAGGAACGCCTCCACATAAATGGGATCTCCCTAGTAAGTGGGAAATACGGGATTAGTTCTGCACCCAAGTGGAGTTTATGCACCAATCCGCTGTTTCCTTATATTCATAAAGCATGGAGCTTTAAGTTTACTGTTACTGTAGGCTTTACGTGAACTGCCTCAGTTAATAACTTTCAATTTGCAACAAAATATTCTGAATAATTCCTAGTCTTATCTCAGGGCAAGTAAAATATTTAAAATAGTTTTTAACTTTATGTCATGCTCATACAAAAAATATATTATTATTAATTTATTTCCCGATAGAGACATTGTACAATATAGACAGCCTGCACTCAGCGGAGACAGCAATAAGCGTAAAACTTGTTTGATTTGACAGACCTCTGTCAAGAGTTGAAACTCACTTGTGCACACGATTTCATCCGCCTAGCCGCCGGTCAAGTATTTAGATTTCCCTATTAGTTTAAAATTTGTATTTTCAAGAGTTAATAAATACTATTTTCTAAAACAGCCTAAATTGGGAAAACTTATCATCCAATTCTGGTGTAACCTGTGGATCCAGCAATTATTCAAATTAACGAAAGCAAATATACAGTTGTCATGATGAGGTTTATCTCATTTCTCATGGAACCATCCAGATAATCCTGATCCATTTTATGTGATGCGGCTTCTAGACAAAATAACTCATCATGAAGAATCTTTCTAGAAAGTCAGCCTTATTCCAGGCTCCGTTGCCCGTATCCGTAGTAGCCAATTCTTAGGTCAACATCACTTTTAAAACCGAAATTTGTGTTAAAGAACCTCAAAACAAAAATGAAGTGGGTCTTAAAAATGTTAAAGGCCTATCTTATGACCTCAAACCCTCCACCTCTTAAGATATCTCCACTTCATCATCTATGTGTGGCGAGACCGATGTTGATACCTATCTACCTACCTATAAATGACCTTCAACAAATCTCTTACATATCTTGTCGTATGCAAACCTGCTGGTTGTACTATGTGTGTGTTACAAGCACCAATGTTGTTAATGAAAGACTTGAGAACGGTTAAACTACAGTAAAAATAAACGTGAAATCACGTTATTTCTTGTTTAATTTCTTATGCCGTGTTCTTCTGATGATTTTAAGTTACTAAATCTTTTTATAAAACGAAATTTAACAAAATTTTATGGTGTCGCTATAATACTAATAGGACGCGCACTGCTGAACATAGGCACCTAAGCGACGGATATTTTAAAAGCTTTTTCACATTCTTCCATGTCCAATCCAGGTATCCATAAATCTTTAGTCAGTTTCGGTACCTCAATCACGACTTACGACACTTGCCATTGGATTCACTCTACTTTGTCAGTACCTCACATCTAATGTGATCGACAAAGCTAAACTTTATTATATTCAAATGCGAAAATCACAAACTATGAAAAATTTTACTATGTAACAAGCTTGTACTGTGTATTTTGTGTACAAAGCTGTGAATTTAACAGAAATGTTGCCAGCATTGTCTGTTCATAAGGCTAACGAGCGACAAGCGCTATTTAGTCTTTAGATAAAACTTTGTGGCATATATGTTAACAAGACTATCTAAGCAAATAGAGTTGTATTTTTAAGCACATTGTTAGTAATAAGGCATATTTCTATTTTTCGTTTCATTTAAATATACATAGTTGTGATTTGCATTTAACTTCAAATTTCCACTTAAACTCGACTACGCAATAATATGTTTCCATAGCAGTGATGAAGTATTAATTTTCGTTATGTATTTCCTTGTCGCTGTGTTGAAGTACCGCAATAATAAACAGTTCATTATTAACACAACCGTTGGCTCCCACGGGGCTCTTTATTCGGAGAGTGAGGCGTTGTGTTAATATACATTGTTATTAATTACAAACTTACACCGGTTTCTATTTGATTTACATGAATACCGAATGTAATTTTAATCGTTTTCATCAAATGGCTGGGGACTAATTTGCCAACATACAGTACCTTTAGTAAAAACGATAGAAATATTAAGATAAGAGATGCTATATCACGGCACACGGTAAATCTAATAAATGTTTTAGCATTCACTGGCATTCGGCTTGTTTACTTAATAAAGCGTCCCGTAGGATCAAAAGTAACCGAAGCCCTGTTTTAGGGTCAAGCTATTTACTCATTCATCAAAATAGTTTTTTCGATTAAGAAAATTTTGAAAATACAATAAAAAGACACATGAAGATGGCGTTTCGATTGCTTTCATATAGACTTCTGTTGAGAAAAAAGAAGAGTATCCCTAATTTTAATAGAATTATTGTCAAAAGGGATAATATTTTTATTTTAATAATTCTGTTTAACATTTTATATAACATGTTAATTTTTAAAAAACTACAATTGCGATTCAATAACTTCATACTTTATAAGCAGCTCGAATTAAAATTATATGCCCAACATGACGGTTACAATTGACACTACCACTTTCTAAAGCTTATTAATTGTGATAAAAAGGCACATACGGTTTTAACGGCGGTGATAAAAAATAAGTATATTTATAATGTGAAATGCGTAAAGTTACTGCACGGCCATTTAAAACACGACCACATCAGCAGGGTAAAGTGCAGAGCGGTGTTAAAACTTTATATGAGGCATAACAAGTTTGATCGTGTAGGTGCGAATGGGCTCCATGACTTCAGTCCACACCTTGACTCTATGACTTCGATCGATATACATTTGCTCTACTAGCTGTAATACTAATTATCATTTACTAATTATCAATTATCTAAAATTATCATTGTTAAAAATATAATTACAATTTTATTTTTCGTATATCTACGTATTTTATACAGATTTTTTTGAAGTCATTTTTAAATTGCTTGTCATATTGTAATGTATTGTTTGTTTTTTCCACACAATGTATATAATTGTGAATTAAATTGAATTGAGTGAGGTACCGGGAAAGTAAGATAGTACCTCCCCATGTATCAGGTGTCTTATGAGGCGACTAAGGTACCGGAACTGATAGATAGTGGGTATAGCTTGCTGTTCACGACTTCGTTCTTGATGACTTCCCTTTATATCGCGTGCCTCGGGACCTTCTGTTTCGGCAGAATCAAAAGAAGTATATTTAAAAAACCACTCCTCCTTCACACAACCTCTTCAAAATCACTATAAAAGTAATCATGTTATAATAAAATGAGAACAACGCAGTATTTCTGGATGTATTTTACATTCCGTTTTGTACAATAAATAATTACGATCTTCCAAACTTTCGCTAAATACAGTATTTTTTGTTTTTTTCAGTGGATCTAACATATATGTTTTCAGATTTTTTGCTCTCTTAATTGTATCAGGCGGATTAAAGATTTTTTTTAACTTTTGTATATTTTTTTACTGTCTGGTCTTATATATTATGTATATTACTGTAGGAGTATTTTTAATCAGGTTTGTACTTTACTGTTGAATTGTATTATTTATTTTTTCTAGATAAGACAATTGTATGCTTTATTAGATGTCGATTATTTGAACTTTAATAATAATACACTTTATTGTACACCTATATTTACAAACAATCATATTAATAATTAATAGTAATACATAGAGCGATACTTTTCCCACGCAACATTTGCATGGAAAATTTTATTACAACAAATTAAACTTGTAAGAGAAAATTTTTGGTAAATCAAGACTTTATGCATTCCACCACTATTAATGTCTGCAAAAGATTTTGTAAACATTCAAGATTTCTGTTTTTAGGTTTATGTATTTGTTATAAAATAAAATGTTAATAAAAATTGTTATAAAATTATGCGATTAATATATTAATAATAAATTGATGAATAATTGTGTTTGTTCTGTGTCTCGGCGTGAAATATGTATTTAAGTATTATGTTTGTAATTCCTATGTTATTTATGTTTTGTCAAATCCTCTAAGTGACTTAGCTCGAAGTCAGGTCAATGTGTAAATGTCACAATAAGTAGTGTCCGTTATAAATGGGTGCAGTTATGACAAGAAATAACTTTAGGGAAGCTCTTTTGGCTCACTATAATTTTAATATTTAGAGGAAATATATTCCAAAATGATGACAATGCAATACTAAAAGTTTCCAAAAAACTAGCAGAAAGTGGTTTCTCATTTTCATCTAAAGAGTAACACTTACACCTGTGTTCAAATTGTGGTACCTAACTTATATAATAAATGTGAACTCTTCACACATATAAATACAACCATTCGTCATGAAATGTTATTATTGGGGGTAAAACCGTTTCCGAAATAGGTAAATCTGTCGATCAAGCGATGCTGCAGGTAAAAGCTATACTCGTATATGTATATTCGAATTGGATATATTGTGTCTATCGAAAAAGGCGGTTTCAGCTGACTATAAAAACGAGCA
Organism: Heortia vitessoides; assembly: GCA_020976665.1. NCBI lineage: Eukaryota > Metazoa > Arthropoda > Insecta > Lepidoptera > Crambidae > Heortia > Heortia vitessoides. The sequence goes on from JACJUM010000875.1 coordinate 5,717,639, forward strand.
GATGTTGGAAATACCTCCGAAAAGGAGTAAAAAAAACAACCAGTTTAGATAGTGGGTACAGGTTGGCACCGAGCCAAGTACAAATTGTGTTACTGTAATACCTCGGCTTGACTATGTAATGCCTGGCTGTTCAGGAAACGCTGATAACGAATTTAATCCCACCACCTTGCTTATTTTGAAATTTTATCGCGGTTACTTTTTCATATATGAAGACTACAAACATATATTTGTTGGATATATGTTTATACTTTATTGTTCTTTGTGTAATATATGTAGATATATGTATACATTTTCATACAATAAAGAGAACATACATGTTATGTTTAATTAACTGTATTATTATTGTACCATTGAATCCGTAAACAAAAAAAATTATCTTTTTTTAAATAATCACTTAGTGCCGCATTTTATCACGATATCATTTTATACGATAAATCATAAGTGCTTAAACCCGGTTAGTTCCCGTGCACCTGGTATCCTGCAGTATGTTTTCTACATGCCCACAAATAAAATCGTATCAAGAATATCTACATTTAGATACTCAATTTATAAAATTGAGTCAAGTAAAGTAAATAAACGATAATCAAATTGCGTTGCGTGAACCGTAGGTAGTATACGTTAAACATTAATGTACTTAAGCTACGTGCGATTCTATATCAACTTATATATAGTTTATGTCAACTCGGCATTGCAACATGATTTTAGCAATACCAGTTCGGCGTCGTAATCGTACGTCGATTGAAGATGTAAAGAAAAACTTAAAAAATATAGGTAGGTGCTATGGAATAATATACTTTATTTTTGCTTTTGATATTAATAATGCATTGTACATATGAAACTTTGTTGTTTTTTTAAGAAATTTAGTATAAAGACTCTTCATTAAAAGTCATGAAACACATGTAATAACTTATTTAAAAAATCAACCATAAAGAAGGTAAAAGTGAGGTACGAAGTTGAAGTACGAAAGTTCTACAACTTAACGCGGGTGTAACCGCAAGGCGCTGCTAGGTACTGAATATCAAATCCATACACAGGATATGTGTAGATAGATCAGCAATCTGAACCACTTGCAATCTTTACTCATCTCTTTGTCATATAAAATATAGCAATCAAAATACATAAACGATTATATTGCAAGTGGATTGTTGACCATCGGGGTAGGCAGAGACTATGGATCTCCACTTGCGAAATCGATCGACAATCGATCGACGAATGGATCCACGATCTTGGTAGACCGCTCTCGCTTCTCTTACTCGCATTAGTCCTTTCATACACGCTAATTTATTCTTAGTACTTCTGACCTGGCGCTTCTTTAATACCTCTTCTAGCTAGTTAATGTTAGTGTATGTTAGTTGCTTCTAGCTAGTGTATGTTATGTTCGCCTTAGTCGTCCTAAACCAACCCTTCCATTCACTTCCGCTCTATATATTTTTGCAGTCATTCTATTTTAATCTACCCTTTCTACTGTTTCTCTGTCCAAGCCATCTGCACTCTATTGTTGTCACAACACTATCTTTTACACCACATCGATCTTTTATTACACTATTAGTTAATCTTTCTCTCAAAACTCACACCATTAAAATAATCAAGGTTAAGTATTAATAAAACTTGTAACTTTGTATTTTTTTAACATTTAAGCTTATTAGCCTAATATGTGATAAGTAAAGGTATAAGCCGTGTGGCACCGGCCGAATAGAATCCCTTCTCTTTCATATCCCTTTGTACCAGGTATCGTAAGAGGCGAGTAAGGTACCAGAACCGACAGTTGGCGGTTTATATATCCGAGACAGTGTAGCTCAAATGCATAGTACAGCATCATAGATATACTGCATCGATTTATCATTATACCACTAATTTATCCATAATGAATATGGTGCCTGTGTGTTCTAAGTATGGGTGTTAAATATATGTATTGAAATATTACATTTAGGATTTCTTCTTTATCCGTTATACAATTACTTTAAGAGACTTATCGCAGAGCTAGGTCGTAATATCATATATATAATAAGAAAGTAATGCCGGATCATATCCGAAATAATATCCCAAGTAATTAAGTACCTATGTAATATTTAACTGGAATAATTGTAAAAATAATAAACAGAAATCAAATGAATGTCTTCTGATATCAACTAGTGTATTCATTTACTTTGATTTAACTGAGAGGGAAATACTCAATTCATTAGCTATCAAAGCTTCAGTTCATTTCCAATTTACGTTTTACAAATCAAAGTCAATTTGCAGATAAGTCAACTTAAAACCGTTGCCGATGCTGTTGCCCAATTCCACCTTTTTGTATTTGAGCTGCGCTGTTTTTGATGAATGGTGCACATTCTTTGCTTATAATAAAACGGTAAATAATACCGCGTTTTAAAGCTGTTAAATAGTAGATTTAATTTGTATGGTCTTAGAAAAATATTTTTTCTGCTTTTATTATAAATTGGTAATGAAAAGTTAAGTATGTACTTGTTGTACTTTTTGACTTACTGTTCAAAGATATTTCTAAAGGAAACTACTCTATCAATAATAATTAAGCAATAGCTATGGACTTTTATATTTTTAAAGATAATACGTACTAGAAATAAAAAACTTGTATAAGGCTTCAATCGGGACTCGAACCTGCACCTTTGCTATTGCATAACTTGTAAAAGATATAATGTTTTCGCTGGGAGACGGATAAGATTTCTACTATCGGAATAAGGCTTACATAGTTGATAACTGGCTTTCACTGTCGCGTTTATCTCCGCCTAGGCGGCCAGATAATCGTGATAAAATGTTTTACTTTCGTATGGCAAGGATTGTAAATTTGTGTATCTCTATACCTACCGATTTCAGATCGGATCTGGTTCTGTACAATGAGGCTGGGTGGAATTCAAAGACAACAGAAATTATTCTAGACTCTTTTTATTGTGTTTTTTTAATACACATCACCCAAAAACAAGCAATCAACTTACTCGTTTACTGAGTCAGGTCTCTCAATAATCTTGCAGATATACATAAAAACTGACTCAATCCATGAAGGTAAACCTTTTTGCACATTCATAAGAATAATATTATTATCTTATGATATTAAAACAAATCTCATGAAACTTTATTCAATAAGTATTAAAAGAAGCGAATAAAATTTATGAACGACTGAACATGAGCATCATCCTTTGAAAATTATTTCACAAAGAGAAGCGAATCCTATCCGGACGCGATATGTGTACATTTAAAACAAAGGAATAACTGGACTACCGAGATTTATCGATGCATCAGTTGTTGCGCGTATTAATATTTTCTAAAATTCCACGATTCACAACATTATTTATTTATTAATTAATTTGGAGGCTTATCAACTATATATACACTAGGACATTGATACTTACTTTAGTTATTTCTGTGACACCGCTGTGCGTAGTGGTATCATAGAAATAGCTTAAGTATGTATCCTAATTATAGGTATAGCTCAACTTTATAATAACTAAAACAATACACTTATTTAAAGATTTAAAAATAAATAAATTACGGCTAGTTATTTAAGTTTAGGGGCATAGTTAAATATTGTGTACAAGTGTATTTTGGTCATATTATCTAATAGCATTAAAAATGCAAATAAAATAATCATGTTACTATTGTGGAATTCCTCATTGTATTTTTTTTAATTTTTGAAAGATGCGTTAAATGGTTTACAATTGTTTAGTCTGGCCTTACTCTTGAGTCATTATCGCATTGATTTATCACTTTAAAAAGTAGGATCAAACTTTAATAATACTTTTAATGAATGCAAGGATTTAATTTTAAAACGGCGTATTCTATCCTTAATATGGAGTATTAACGCCAGCCACATAAGAAAATCTTTTATTTAAATCATTTTTATGCGTTTCTGCGAAGCTAAATAATATTCTGGTATATTCGGTATTATTTCGGCACTAGAGCCCAGTGCAGAGATTTTAGTGCTTTTACAGATCCGACGTCTGATTTGTTGCGGTTTATAAAGGTCAGCATTCTGAAGCATTTATTCAAGGCAGCGTTTATATGTGGTACAAACCAAACCCGAAGACTCTAAGATGCATCTCAGAGTCTATTATTATTGCCAAAATTTAAACTTCTATAGGTTTCTCTAAATTTAGAAAGCTTTTCAAACTCAATAGGAAGTTCAGTTGAAATATACCCTCCGGCTTGGAATCTTGTTATACATTTGACCTATAACCAAGAACAATATTGTAGCATTGCCAGATGACGATGTCATTTGACACCGTCGGTGAGTTTTAGGTACGGGAATGTTCAAAGTTTGGAGATTAACCACCAAAATCCTAACAACGTATCTCTCTCTCTCTCTCTCAACGCTTTGAAGTATAAGCCGGTGAAACGCTTCAAGAAAATTTCACATGCAAATTTAACAATATTTATGTTTAGCGATTACGTTTTTTGATGAAATAATAATGTCTGGGAGACGCGACATTAAGTAACAAGCAAAGCTTTACATTATATAAGAACGTAAAAGGCATAAAGCGTAAAGAGATTTTTGAAAATCTTAAAACTTATTTCAAGACCACTCTGGTCTAAAAGATGAGACAAACAATAAAGTTAAGCCAAAACGACTTAACAGCCCCGGGCCTCAAAAACGACTATTGTTGCCTATAACGCCAGAGTTAGAAAGAAATTAACTTTTCACCAAAGGTTGGTACAAGTTACCATAATATGAATACTCATCCATTTCAGTGCCACCGATAGCATAAATGAGAGTTGGGAATTGGATGGAAATGCACGCCTCACGATAATTTTAAGGTTATCCGATTTAGTATATCATATTCCGATTCAATATTGGTGAGGATTTTTTACAATATTATCACTATCCTCATATCAGGTTTTGGATGTCCACAGCTGGACATATGCCTCCGCAAGAAAGGAGGAATTTTGCCATCAATTGCTGCGTTAGGCAAGCGTGTTGAGAATCGTAGAGCGCAGCTATTGCAACGGAGATGCTGCTGCCCATCTCTGTCCAGTGCATTTAAGCTGCACTGTTGCGGATAAATATAACGCCATCTGTTGGTTCTGATGCCTTAGTCACCTCTTACGACACCTGGGAAAAAGGAGGAGGAGCGAAGTACTATTCTACTCTGCCGATACCTCACGGCATTTTTTTGCAATATGGCGTATTAAATATGTGTCACATAGCAATAGATCGTCATCACGTAATATACGTAACGTTTACCACGTTAAAATTACCTCCGTACCAACAGACAACCAAGTAAAAGTTAAATACTCAGAGATATTCCCAGCAAAGAGGCCTATTTTACGGGTATAAACTTTTTAGGTCAAAGTAATTTATTAAACAGCTAAACAACGTTCCTAGTTATACTTATTCGTAATAAAACCAACACTTCCAAGGTTAATATAATCCCCTTCAAATTCGGGGACTACGGCCTGGTTCATAACCGCTACTCCACTAACAAACAAAGTTAAGATGGAAACTTTGTTTGCAATGTTTCAACTTGTATCTCCATTCAAAGAGATAATGATGACAGCCAAGTCAAGGATAAAGGTATTATTAACAAAAAAAGTCTGTTATGATAATCTATCCTAAATAACTTCCATTACAAATTTACTGTTACGGATGTTAAACTATTGTACTATAACAAAATATTTTACTCTTCGTATTTACATCAATGACTTATACCAAATGTAATAAAAAATTAATCTAGTATATAATTTCTTTTTTTTCGGACGAGTGTGTTGCTGGACTAGTCAGACGTCAATTCCAGCGCCACCGAACAAGAGGGCGGGTGCCTTTAGAGGCTCGACCTAGGCTCGGACTGCCATCGTTAGGGTGAATTTAATTGTGGAATTTTGCAAAAGAGGACAAACAGAGTGAGCCGGACAGCTCTAGGGCTGTCAGTTATCGCTCGTGGGGACAGGGACTGCACGTGCACGTATACTGTACTGTTATATGACTGCATGTGCAGTGTTAGCGATCGCGTTATGCCAATGAGAGGGCGGGGAAGGGCTGTGATTTTCGCGGTAATCAGACGTGACGCGGTCTACGATGTCGGACGTGGACGTTTTCTTTGCGACGTACTTCGCGGAACCGGCTATTAAAGGATTGGCATGATTCGATGCCCCGTCAAGAAACCGACGTGACGCTTCCTTCATAGATTCGCGGATCGTCGGCAGATCGAGATCGCGGTGCAAACTTTGATTACAGATGTACCACGGGGCGTCGATCACCTTCCGCATGAATTTATTTTGTACTACTTGAAGCGTCTTAATATGTGACGGGGCCGCGTGAGCGAATACGGAGCTCGCGTATGACATCACCGAACGGATGCTTGTAGATGTAGATGATCTTGTAGATGGTCCTCTTGTGGCGGAGGGACATCCTACTAGTACGGCCGATGTATCAATTGAGTCTACCTAATATGGAAGCCCTATTCCTGACTATTTTGATGTGAGGTCCGAATGTCACTAAGACCTCAATGACCCAGGGGATGGGTCGACCTAAAAGTTTATACACAGCCACCTCGCGGCCCAGACTGTTCGCACTGCACCGATCGAGAAGTGCATGACGGCACTTTTCTCGGGGTTCTTTTCGATGCGCCACTTGCGGAACCAGTCGTCTAGAACATTGACCACGCGCTGGAGGTGTTTTTCCCGAAAATTGCCACGAGCCGGCAAATGATATGGGCAGGAAGAAAACGTAGAACGCGATTAGTTAATCCGTCCGAATCAGGGGCTATTTTAACTTTTAGATCGAGAATGACGTCGCGGACCTCATCAACCGGTCTGGTTACCGGGTCTAACGGTGGCGTCGTCGGCGGCGTTCGAACAATGCTCTCGACCTCTTCGTCGACGTAGTCCACGAACGACGGATTTGGAGGGAGCGTACTAAGCGAGCACTGCGACTTTAAACTGTTCGCTAAGCACTCGGCTTTTCCTTCGTATTGAAAACGCGACGCGACGGCGGCGGCGGCCGACGCAGACGCGGACGCGGGCACAGGCGCGGGCGCAGACGCATCGGTTCGGTTGAGGTTCGCCGTCTTGTCCGACTTGAGGTATCTCGGCTTCCAAAATACTTGGTGAGATGGCGAGAGTTCCTTGAACAGATCTCCCCACCGGGAATCCCGCACCTTGTTAACAAGCGCTCTTACAGTGTGCTGAAAGGGGCGCATGCGAAGGCGGTTTTTCTCGGTACTGTAGACGGCGTACGCCCGCATAGCGGCTTTCTTGTCTCTAATGAGTTCCTTGACATCCTCAGGCAAGATCAGATGATGAATTCTCACCGCCAGAACCTGCTTGGACGCACCCCTGACGGCGTCCGTCAAGTGATCCGTTAGAGTGTCGATCGCGAAATTGGTGTCCTGCCTTGTTACGATCGTTTCCGGGATTGAGTTCAATAGGGGAGCATCGGTAGCTGCGAGTATTTTCCCGAGCTTCCTCCAGTCCACCATTGTCACCATCTCCGGAGAGGAACCTACGGGGTTACCTATTATTTGTAGACATCATCTTTATCATATGAGTATTGGATTTCCACCCACTAGCAATAGTTCCCAACCTGTTTCGTTCGGCTGTGGTCCAACGGTGGTCGGCGGAACACCGTTAGACCACAGTCAAAATTTGGTTCGCGATAAATTTAAAGGTTGTTTATGCAAATATTGATTACTGAACTACCGTAGAAAATACAAGTTCTAACATCATATTGTTACTTTGCTTTGATTTTTTACAACATAACAATATGACACAAACTTCTACCTGGAGTAACAAGAGTTCCTCAGGGATATAAAATATAAACAAATAAACATGATGAAATAAATTAAAAAAATAAACATGATCTCACGATCAAAATCACGGCACCTCATTCGCCTCTTAGTGACTATTTTCAATGCGGCCATGTCAAACTGCCTGTTTCCTGATATGTGGAAAGAGCCCGGTATTTACGTATTAGCTTATAAAATTTTTAGGTAAACTATATTTCATTTTATAGTTGCGCATCAGAAATAGTTTATCTTTTCAAACAACATCCTCATTAACACGGAACACATTCTCTCTTACCTCAACCGCAACCATTCGGTAGGCACATCAGCACTTTTCTTCTACGTAACAAAGGCGTTTGACCAAGTCAGGCACAATGACTTAATCTTAAAAGTTATACCAACTCAACATCCTAGACAGATTGATTCTCATTGTACAAGACATTTTGTTGAATCGTTCCTTTCGCTAAAGCGTCAAAAGAATGCGTTCCTCTGCCCATCCGATCCGAGCGGGCGTCCATCAAGGCACCGTGTGGCAGGGAAGAGAGAAGTGCAGCAATGTATTTTCTCAGAGGTCATTTTATACGTCACAACGTATATACGTTAAAATATTCGACCGGCCCATCCCTTACGCAGGCGTCATTCTCGATAGCAGATGATGTTTGGACCTCACATCAAGATAGCTCATGACAGAGTGTGAAATAGCGTGTTATTTTTATGTAGTATTTATTCCTTCAGGTGAAATTAACAACCAAATGAACAATTGTCTCGTAGTATGTCGCAGCTGCCCCTAGAGACGGGCAGTATTATGCAACAAGTACCCAGAAGTGTACTACAAGGTCGAATAGATTAAGCGCACAATGGACTGGTGAATATTTCAGTTTATGCACTGAATAATGAGAACGGGGAGAGAACACCGCGCCACATCTACATTGCATATACATGGGCAAAATATTACAGGACTAGTTCTTAACAATGCTGAAATTAAACCAAAATTAAACGATTCTCAGGTTTTTATTCTATTATGTACATAGATAACTATCTTTGTATATACATACCTATAACACAATGTTTGGCATATTATCTCATTTTTATTTTTTTAGATAAATGCAAAACTGTACCTCAGCTTGCTTCGTAGAAACATTTTAATCAGCCTGCTAGATTATTGTCGCAATCAAACCACTTCCAGGGCTTCCTAGAAGGAAACCTCTTACAAGGGTAATCTTCTTTAGTACCTCACTCTCACCTATGCCTACCACTAACCGTTACTTGACTTGCCTGACTTTCATCTTGAGCTCCGTTTTGATTGGAAACTTAAATTTCTGGTTTATGTTACAAGACGACGACCAAGACGACATGGCGAGACGTTAGTGATATCTTTGCGTATTTATAGTGATACCTTATATACGCTACCATCACAAATAAACTATGTTTGTTTGCCAAGTTAGTAATATGTATATAACGCATGACTGTGCCATATGTGGTGTTACAAACCAATTTGTGAAAAATACAGTTATTCCTTGCCGTGAGGTACCGGGAGAGTAGAATAGTACCTCTCTCTGTATTAAGTGTCCTAAGAGGCGACTAAACTACCAGAACCAGCAGATGGCGGTATATGTATTGGAGACAGTATAAGTCAAATGCATAGGGTGGGGATATGCAGCAGCATCCCAGTCGCGAAAGCTGCGGTCTGCAATTGCCAACACCTTGGGCCAGCGCAGCAATCATGGGCACATTTTCTCTTTCTTGGGTAGGTCTATATCCAGCAGTCGACCTCCAATGGCTATTATAATGATGATGAGGATTATTTTACAATTTGTCAAGTTACGTATAGAATAGAAACAAAAACTTTATTAAAAATACAATTTGTTATAAGCCTCATATATTCATTAATAAAACATAACACAAGGTTAACAACAAATTAGATCAACAAAGCATTATCACACGTTTTATATAATTGATATTTTTCCATAATAATTATATATAAACAATTCCTAAAATATACGTCCCATTTTAATAAAATTTGATCACAAAGTGGTTTTACATAATAGTCATTTTCAGCAATTGAAACGAATCTTATGAGCGTGTTTATAGAACTACTATCAATTAATTGTATATATTCTATTTTTCATACAAAGATAAAAATGCTCCTTGTATAAACTTCAGAGCAGCAAAGTCAAATTAATATTACTCAGCAAAAAAAAACTAATAGAAATATAATTGAAACTTTTAATGTTTAAGAACAATACAAAGTAATATAATCAGATAAAAATCGTTAAAAGTGACCAGATGTTTTAATAATAAAATCGCAATATTAGAACATTTTTGGATTACTAAAAAGCTTTTTGTTGCCCTGAGTAGTATTAATACACTCATATAGTACGGTGCGACGAAGAAGTAATGAAAATACATTTCATATAAATTTCATTTTGTCCTCGCCAACTTTATTGCATTTTTTCTCATGTAACATTTTGCGAGAATTTCCTCATAGTTATATTTCTCATGACGGAGGTGTTTACATGGACAAATTTGAGCTCCTACCGATATTTCGATTTTTAATATCAAGTCTTTATTTCTTTCTTCTTCTTCACGCTTTGTTATCACGGACAATTACGGATATGACATTGAAAATGTAGCAAGCTTTAATATAGTTAACCAAGTACGACCATCTCAATAACAACTCATAACACAATTGTTTTAATAATGCATCCGATAGCAAACTTCAATATACAAATGCCTCTTATAAATTTTTTTCCTCCCGCCTATTCACCCTTGCTTCTTGAGTGATTGCCGTCGGATATCGCAAAATAATGTATCGTCATCTAATATTATTCGGTTACAGTGACTTACATTTACACTTGGAACTTAAAAACGAACGTATGTTCGAGTGAAACGAGTTTTTACTTAAAAATGTACGTCACAGTATAGAAATCGGGAAAAGCTTTTATGTGTGCACCACTTGGACATTACTTAGCGGGTCTTTGTGGGAATTCCGGCGTCATTGCACGAATATATTTTCCACGATAATTTATTATTATACCCTTTTCAATACAATGCATCATTGTACTCTCTTTTATATATTCGTACTAAGCTGTGAACGAACCTTTAGAATTATTGTTTATAGCTTAGTTGTCGTAAGTCTGTCTATTAAAAATTTCATTTGGTTCTCATAATTACTTTTTACTCTAGATAAATAAATATGAGTATATTCAATCAATATCAATGTTACCTACATATACGTATAACGCTAAACAGTCGTGAGGAGCCGGCAGAGTACAATAGTACCTTGCAATGCACCAGATGCCGTAAGAGGCGACTAAGGTACCAGATCTGACGTGTATCAATCTGAAACAGTGCAGCTCAAATGCACAGGGCGGGGATGGGCAGCAGCATCCCCGTCGCAAAAGCTGCGCTCTGCTATTGCCAACACGCTTGCCCTGCACGGATTCATGGGCAAAAAACCTCCTTTTTGGAGAGGCCTATGTCCAGCAGTGGACTTTCAATGGCTGGTATGATGATGATGAACAAGCGTGACGGCTATTGTAAGGCAAAGCCTGTACTACCATCAGTCGGTCCTGGGTGGCTTAGTTACCTGTTACAGGGGTAGGTTCTATTCTAGCCTATTGGTACCCCACAGCGTATATTTTTTGTTAATTAAGCAGAATATATTAGAATATGCATGCTCGCATTCATATTATTATCCAAATATAAAATTAGTTAACCTTAACTCTACGCGTCGCGTAGTGGTTAGGGTGGTCGCTTATATGACTAAGTCGACAAACAAGCATACGACCTGAATAATAGTAAGCGTCAATGCAGCCTATAGATACTCGTAATATCTCAAATATATCACTAGCGGGCTGCTTACCTTATGGCATGATAAAATTATATCACATTACTCTCACACCCTTCTAAAGGAACATAGCAATGCGAAAACTGCTGTTTGACGGTAAGAAGAGATGCGAGAACCAATGTATACAACCTTTGTATTAGTTCCAGCTCTCATTAACACATGCCAAGTTTTGATTGATGCCAAAATAATCGTCTGTCTTAGTATGGTAGCAGATGCCTATTGTAAGATATCTAACTCTAATATTTGAGCGTGAGAGATTACTATTAAGAAAAATGCTTAATTTAAGGAGATAACACTAAATTATATTTCCTTACTAAAAATGCTATAAAGTATGATTGGCGGCACAACTTGGAAGAGCTAGATTTTTATAGGGTCAGTTTCCCGCAATGATACTGCGGCCTCTTGTCCACAAAGTGCGGTACTTTTTATCCCCCGCCAGTAAATCAACCCGGGTCGGTTCCGTAAATCTTCAACAAGGCTCTGGGAGTATAAAAACGTCTCTATTGTGTCCGCTGTAGCAAAAGTCAGACCCTTTGTTCTGCTAAATATCTAAATTGCTGTAACTAATTTATGTTTCGTCATTCTTCATTCTCTTGTAATGGTATATTATAAGTTGTTCTACATCGTAATAGAGTTTGATTTATGCATAACCACGAACAATGTTTACAAAAATAATTTCGTTTGTACAATTAATTGAAATCTTTTAAAATCCTAAATGAAATATATATTCTAATATGTAATATGAAATATATATTATAAAATTCTAATATGTAAAATTACACAATATGTCTTTCACATTGTTTGATGGTCCAATGGTGCAGATGGATAGAGAGTGTGTATGAGTGCTAAATATACGTATTTAAGTATTATATATTTGACTTCACTTTTTTCTTATGTAAGTAACACACGTTCTTTAAGCAATTTATCTTACAGTCAGGTCAATGTACGTGATTTTGTGTGAATTTTTTGTGTACAATGTAAAATTTGAACGAAAACACATATAAACCCCTTCGCATTCAAGAACATACGGTGTATGTTGTATTTGACGATTACATTTTCAATATAGTTTACATGTACATTCTCGACGTTTTACAGTTGAAGAAGAATATATTATGTTTATATTAACGGTTTATAACTAACGACATGCTTCAACTTGTTAATTTCATTTAAATAAACTAACACAAGAATAAATCAAGCTGTCACTTTTCCAGAATAGGCGCCTGGGAATTGCCGTGTTGCAATTGTAATAAACTGTTTGTTATTTCGTATGTGCACATAACATATACACAATAACATATTTATTTATATTGCTATTCACAGAATGTATGCATGTAATAATATGTATATGAATCTTAATATAAAAAATAAAAACGTCACTCACTCAGACATCACAAAATCTTCGAAACTATTGAACGCTAGACCGCTAGACTTAAATGTTGGAAACATTGGGGTTCTTTTTAGGTGCTTATGAAAATGGAATTTTGCAAAATACTATCTAAGAGGTAAATTAAAGTGGATATGTATATATGATTTTAATAGTGTGGTTTCCAAATTACGAAATAATTTTCATTTATTTATTCAAAAAAATAATTAGTTAATTATCTGTGTTATGGTCTTAGGAATAGAATAGAGTGCATGGATTAAGTCGTAAAGTATAGCCGAAAAGTGCCTTGGAAGTCACTAAGAGAGTTGCGTAGAATAGACGTGGAAGTTTGTCTATATTTGGGGTGAATGACCGTCTGTTTAAGGCATTTCAATCTCTTTACAAAGACGGGTGCTGCTTGCGTTATAATAAACCGTGCCTGCACTGAATGGTTTGACATCTATAGAGGTGTCAGACAGGGATGTGTAACATCGCCTTGGTTATTCTATTTATTTATAGAAAACTGTCTGCACAAGTAACATCATCGTCAAGTCATAAGGTTGGCAACGCATTAGTGATATCCTAGTGTTATTACGAGCTGCAGTGACGCTTACTATCACGCGGCCTGTATGCTTGTTTGTCGACCTGGTCTAATAATAAAAAAGAAATGTAACTACTAAAATAAAATTAATTTGACCATTTCGAGAACGACTCCCGTAGACCCCTATAACGAACTGAAAGATTCAATACTGCTCACCAAGATTACAACATTTTCAGATTATGGTGTCCTGCTGGCTCGCCACACTTAAATCCCTTTAAGCGAGATGTTTGAAACTGTCATCTACCTCCCCAGATAGTAAACTAAATCGGAGAAGTCTGTAGAGAAAAAGTTTATTGCAAGCTATGCTGGATAACTTGATCCTCAGCATGCGTAGGAGGATCTTCTACATATAAACTAATTTTTTGGATCACGTCATATTTTAAAATATAATAATAATAATAATAATATACTCTTTATTGTACATCAATAAAAACAACACAACGGAAATCACAAAAACATTGAATATTAGGTACAAGAGGCGGCCTTATCGCTAAATGCAATTTCTTACAGGCAACCTTTGGATAGAAATAATGTTAAAGCTGGTGGAAGTTAAAGGTGAATTTAATACAACAAACAAACAAATGTATAATTATGTATGTATTGATGTGTTGATATGTATATACAATCATTAATATACACATACATATATTATTACTATTATACTATTGACTCTTGCTAAAGATTGATTAATCCCATGATTGTAAACTTCTTTAATGTATTCATACATAAAATATCTACTTCAGGCTACATTAAGATAAGAAAGATCAAATATTAATTCTTCAGTTACTTTGATATTGCTACTAGATAGGATCACTTATTACAATTTATATCACCGTTATACATCTAAGGGCTCTACATTGGTACTTTATTAATAAACTACAAACTGGTTCGTTGTATAGCTAAGATAAAGGTCAGGAAAGGTCTAAAGATTAATAGCGTTGTATAGCCGTGAATCAGGGTATATTTCAAATTGGCCATTTACGCCAAAAGACCTCGTATATCAAAGAAAAATAACTAGAGATATATTAGTAACTTAAAAAGTATATTTATGGCTATCATCATAATATTTCAGTTTCAAAAGTCAGCAAAGTGATTTGGCCTGACCCATAATGCAAGACTTGGACCTGTCATAATATGACATTAAAATAGTTTGTAGTCCAACTAAATAGCGAATAGTTTATAACTAACTAATGACTCACCACCATTTAGTCATCTCTTTGTTTTGTCTTTAACCTATAAAATGATAATAAAATTTTATTTTTGAAAATTGCTTTTCATAGATTTAGTTTTTAGTTACAGAAAAATACTTATAAGCTAGGCCTCCGTTGTGAATTATAAGCGCTTTATTAAGTATTTACCTGATTGTGCGACATTTTATGTATGCAAATTTAAAAAAATCGGCTGACAATAGTTAGCTGGCTCCAATTTTTTCATCTCAAATTAAGGTTAACTAATGCTTCGCTAGATTTAATATATTAATAATGTACATATAATTATAACTAAACTACTGTCATTTTCAACTTAATTCTTTATTGTTGATGAAACCGACCAAAATCAGAACAATAATAATTATAAAATCTTGTATCACACATCTCATTTATATATTCGCTAAAATAGAAACAATATTTTGGTAGAATAGCAAAAAGGCTGTTTAAAGTACAGCCAGCGATGCAAAGAGCAACTTTCGATAAAAAAGGTTTCAATATATCAGTATATATATTCCTTTTTGATATTATGAATTATGTATATTTATTATAAAAAGGCTTTCGACTCGGTTCCACACTCGTGGTTAATCTACATTTTACAACATTACAAGGTTCACCCGCATGTATAATTTTCTTAGAACACACAATGGCAAACTGGATAACAAAACTTGTAATAAAAAATACCGAAACAGGACACATCCAAATACGCAGAGGTATATTTCAAGAGAATTTGAGCCCCTCTGATTCTGTTCAGTCTCAATCTCGATAAATTGCTCAACAATAGTAAAGAAGTATTTAAGATTACTCTGAATAACGCTCACTACAACTTATCACATTAAATGTACATGAATGATATCAATATGTATGGTAGTACTATAAAAGTTTGCATAAACTAGTAAATATAACGGAAAGGTTTTCCGAAAATGTATTAATGCAATTTGACATTGATAAATATAAAATACAATTAAAAGGAAAAAATATAGCTAACCTATACCAAATACAGTCCGGTGGACTAATTGATGCAGTAACTGACATCACATCTTAATCAGACCTTAAAGACCTTCAACGTATTATCAATACTATCATGTCACACTATAGGAAACATGACAACTGCTCATGCTTCGTAGAAATAAGGGAGCTAGAGTCCTTACAATCATCAAAAATCTTCATAACAAACAGATAACTAACCATCGAGCATTCTTTCATGATCGGTCACATTTTTCTTAACTTTACATGGCAAAAGTTCAGGCAAACCAAAAAAAAAGTTTGTAGCCACTTTTTACCCTATGATAACTCAAAATCTTTTTAATATAAACACATGAAATTAATTATAATTATTAAAATCACTTAGAAAGTAAAAAGCTGACGAGTTTTCCGACAAAAGAATTAATACCTGACTTAGGTATTAATTCTTTTGTCGGAAAACTCGTTCAAATTCTGTAGATAATCTTAAAATTGATTTATAAGAACATACAATATTGTTAAATAAAATTATTTTGTACTACAATACATAATACATTTTGATATCAATTCTTTTGTCGGAAAAGTCGACAACCATATGATGATATTACTCTTATATGATGATATGTCTGATGATTTTTGTATCTGGGTGATAAATATATGTTTTTATGTAGTATATTTATGATTCCTCTATAGTCTGGTATATTATAAATTATTTTTATTACAGTACTCAACCCAGGTAATCTGTAATCCACGCAAAAAAAATCTAAACGAATGTAAAAGGGGGTATTTTGAACACTTGTAGAATAGTTATAAAATGTTTGTCTCTCACATATTTTATTCAACGCTGTGCCAAAGATCCGCCTGAATGTTTATTTTACTTCTATCAAAAGGGAGAAAGAGAGAGTAAGTATATAATAATAATTTAATACGACATCTGATACCTGACTCCGAGATAAGTAACTTAAAGCACTTTTTTCACGGATACCAGACAACAGAGGAATTACAAATATAATAAATAGATGAATATAAATAAAACCCACACGCAGAACAAATACAAATGTTCATCACATATATATTTGCTCTGCGTGGGGTTCGAACCCACGACCTTTAGCGCACAAGATAGGATCACGACCTCCTGTGCCATCAGGCCCGTTATACTTATCAACTTAAAAAAAACTAGTTAAATAAAAAGTAGAAGTTTTTTCTGATGCGACTTAATTATCTTATTCACTTTTCATTTATTCAGCTCTGAATCCGTTTCCGGACTTCCGGACCGTAGTGTGGTAGAAAGAGGTTATTTTTGCATGGCCGGAAATTAAACCGGTGAGCGTGTAATGCTCTTTGTTCAAACATACAAGAGTTTTATATTACATTGTCACTTTATACTTCGATACTGAATAAGCATCCTATAAAGTGACATTGTAATATAATAATATAAAACAAATCCTGGCTATCGTTTGTAACTAAACTCTAGCAAAATATAGAATAGCTTTACTCCGTTAGACTTTTCACGTTTTTATATTTTACCTATTTGTTTTATGGTAATCAATAATGGCCATGTGGTACCGGCAGAGTTGAAAAGTACCTTCCTCTGTACAAGGGGTCGTTTGTTTGATTCACTAGTGCATTCGGTAGTGACCCTGGTGCGCTCGAGAATGTTCGATTCCCAACCAGAACAAACATTTGTGTGTTTCTGGGTCTACAATTGAAATGTTATTTTTGGGATTTCTCTGTTGTCTGTCATCCCTTCAAAAACTCATGTTACGTATACTTTAAGATTATTATTTCGAAATCGGGTTAGAATAAGGGTTCATTTATTAAAGTTATGAATACGAGTTCCATTTATTTGTTAATTATTTATATATTTTCTCGAATTGTGTTTGAATTATAAAGATTTAACATTTTTCGATTTTAATCGCCTGATCCGAAGCACAATGGCGAGTGAATTGCAAGATTCAAGAACTCTTCGCGGTCGCCACTATAGAAATACAATGAAAAATCACGTTCGTCACTCGAGTTCGACTTGAAAGCCTGGTGCACTTTGTTTCATAGTAACAGACCTCGTTCAATTAAACATAACACATTTAAGGCCTTTAACAATTATCATATTACTTAATAATGTCTTTATTATTACCTAATGTTACCTATTAATGATATTAAATCAAATTGTGTTTTTAATAAAAAAATATTTATTTTCAAGTAAATCTTTTATAGTGTGTGTGTGTTTGTGGTGTGTGTGTATGTGTGTGTGTGGTGTGTGTGTGTGGTGTGTGTGTGTGTGTATGTGTGTGTGTGTGTGTGTGTGTGTTTGTGTGTGTGTGTGTGTGTGTGTGGTGTGTGTGTGGTGTATGTGTGTAAATATAGGGTTTTTCAACATCTTCAATATTATAAACCAGGCTGTGTAATCAACTGAATAAATAATATTACGAGTATAATCAATAATTGAAAAAATGTTCTATAATTTTTACAATCGCTTTATTCTGAAAACGGTATCCGATATCAAATATTCAAAGAAAACGTTAAATGAGGACACCTGTCAGAATGTTCCATTTCTGTCTGTGCTATTGATTACATCCATTATTTATTCGACTGTAAATTACGCGGCTTGAAGTATGACTTTCCATTGTATAACGAATACAAAGACAGTACTGAATAGTAATAAAGCTCTTAAGCAAAGGCCTTAATTGAAATAGTACACAGAGGTGCCATTAGGGGAATATAGCTATTAAAAAATATTATAAAAAACATAATCTTCGATTTCGCGCCTGTAACAGCAAATGCCTAACACTGCAGACAATAATTTCTCGAGCACAAATGCGTCAATTTCGGAAATGTTCTTTGCTATTCATAATACATAGTGTATTATGTATTTTGTATACTCCAGCGACAATTTAGCGGAGAATGGAATGACATAGAAACATTTGACATAAAAATTCTATGTAATACCATGGCATATAATAGTAGTTGAAATTAATACGAAGTGACGTTAAAGTTTATTTTAAATTAGAGATGATAAAGCAGACATAATATCAATTAATTAATTATTTTTAAGTGGGCTTGATTATACCAATTAACTGAATGATGTAGATAGTTACACAACACTAATGTTTACTCTTTGTTAAAATTAATAGCCGAGTTGGATATTAAATGATAACAAACCAGCAGCAGAATAATAATCAGATTTAACAATATATATAACAAATAATAATATATATAATAGTAAGCAGTACGGCTGATTTGACAGATATCATAAATTTATATAAAAATAAAGAAGTGTGGACATTTTAACACATATGTACTATAATAGTTCATATGTTCACCACTTCTATAGTGTAAGATGTAGAGATACTTGACATTGTACAACAAAGGTGAAATCACGGGGTCACAAGTGGAACGCGTCTAAGACAGACCGGACGGAGCCTTCCGGTGCTCGAGTTAAACACTGCGGACAAGCCAAGTGAGCAGACTCATTTGTAAGCATTATGACCTCGTTCTTTTTTTATATGAGTGTATCAGAGCTTTTATAATATTTCTCTTGGTGGTCTGGTTTTATACATTCATTCTTACAATATTTTTTGAATATAAAAAGACTGAATACAAATTTAGGCATAGATTTCTATAAACACCAATATTACAATTGTCAAAATCATATAATAATTTAACAATGAGTAATTAACTCACTAATATTATTTACTGGTACTGTGTTTAAAATCCTATTACTAAAAAATGTGTAACAGCCTTTTTTTAACTGTAAAGTAGTTATTCAGATTTTCTCATAAACTTTTCATTAATAAAGACATAAATCCATTGCCTCTGAAAATAAAATCCGTCGCAATCACTTGACATTGTTCGACGCAATTGAAGTCTCCAGGTCGTAAGTAGAACATGTCTAAGACAGCCGGATGGGGCCATCCGGTGCTCGAGTTAAACACCGCTGCGAATTTCCACTGCAAGAAGACTCATTTGTGGGCATTGTGACCCCGTTCTTATTTGTCTTTGGAAAGCAACGCCTTTGTCTCACGTCTGAACTGCTTAAATTCTAAATATCAAATTTTATTTCCATTTGTTTTTCTACCATTGATTTGAACACTTATTATTAAATTAAAATAAAAAAAGATTGCGATTAAACACAGATATGCAATAATAGATATAAGCAATAATAGGAAATAGGTTTTGATTACACGTAGACATTTTTCAGTATAATGGATCTATCGAAATGTCGTGTGTCTAGTGTGCATAAATGCGCTAAGAAAACATTATTTTATTTATCTTCTTCAAAATAACTTGAAACCAATTATTTTACCAATAATGTATAGATAAGTGTTTAACGATCTTTATTCTCATACGAAATTACATTCATTTACAATGAGATATTACAGTTCTAACAAAAATATACAAATTCTCATATATATATATTACTTTTGACAGAATATGTAAAAAATTTTTTTACTAACATGCATGTATTAAATTTGGATTATTGAGATGGATTAAATATTTTAGTTTTTTCATATATATATTAAAATGAGATCTCTGCAATGGACTAGGTTAATATACATAAGTAAAAGGGGTGATCAAGTGCTCATGTAAATCAACTGCTGAATATTAATTCTACAAACCACTGATAATTTTAGTGATGCAAAAAGAAATTTGTCATCCTTTAACTGTTTTGAAGGAAGAAAACAAGTTGGCAGTAATTAACAGAGACGCATGCGTGATACTTAACACTTCCAAGTTGTAACAAGGATTCTTTCGCACTGAGTAACGAACTACATTACGGGTGCTCAAAAGTAGACTGAATGTGATATGATTACAAATTTAATGCAGGATTTTCCATGGTGTCCAGCGCGTCATAATGTTATATAGAAATTAAACACTTATTGACAGTATGGCTATAATACTTTCATGGTCAATTTTTTTGTGGGTAGTTTTTTTGTGCAGTATTCAGTATCTATTATCTTAAGACTCAACATTGATGCAACTTCGCATCAGTAGCACACTGGCAAAGAGTTGCTAAAACAAAATTCATCTATACGCAAGAACCCCTCACTGCATACAGACGCAGAAGAGGAATTACCTCTTCTGGCGGCAAACTAGAAAAGTTAAAAACTGTTTCAGAGACATGAAACATGTAGCAACATGTTTCAGATCTTACAAGATGTGATAAAAAACATTACCAGTGCGCCATAACTGTATTGTCCTGCATATATTAAAAACAATATAAATGTTCTTTTATTTGCTATTACCTCACAACGGACAGATATATTTCTGACACTTTTGGATTTTAAATGCATTTTAAATGTTACATGTATTGTTAATGAAAAACGAAACCAATTGCTATTGATTTTATACTATTTACATATTGGAGCTTACATTGGATCATCGTCACGGACTGAACATGTTTATTATATCCTGTAAAGGTACCACAGATGTGATTTGAAAGTGTTGTGACCTATTAATATTTGGAAACTTTCACATATTTTAGGTATAAATAATTTGTGACCACTAGTTTTATTTTAAATGAAATTATATTTGCACCAAAATATCTTAAGATATTCTAGGCTAAAAATAGAAGAGAATCAAGTTATTGCAAACATTTATAGTTGGTATTTATTGCGTATGAATTAATTACCAAGGAATTAAATAAAAATTGGTTACAATGGTTAGTATTTAGTACACGAAGAACTATAATATCATAATTGGTAAGCAAGTATGGCAGTCTTACGCAAGTAATTATTTATTTTGTGGCGTTTTAACGTTATCGTTTGAGTGATACGCAAACGATAACGCGCACGCTCTATCATTGATATTAATTAAATATTTGACAATCCATACTAGTATTATAAATGTGATATTATGTTTGATTCTTTATGACGCTTTCGGGTTGTACCAATTTTAATGAAACTCGTCATCTGGTAGTTCCAAGGAAAATAGGTCTGGGGACTACATAGGCTACGATTGACCCCGAGAAAAAGTCTATAAATCGCGTTATGAGTAGCTAATGTAATATACAAGTATTTCTATTTGAGATATACTTTATGTTGCAACACACAATCGATAACACAACTGTTATAATAAATCTGAATGACTGTGAGTTATTTGTACCTACAATATTATTATGTCTCGTTACATGAAATAACTCTATTCCGCGGTAGCATTGGTGACAACAAAAGAAAACCGGAACTCGATTTATTCCTCGGGGGAAATTAAAAATTGTATTTATTTCCTTCTTCAACTACTTCCTTGTTTCTACCTGCACAAGTCTTTAATGGTGTTTGTTACACTGGTTTTGTTAAAAACCAACGCTCAATACGTTCTAAACATAATAATCTCATCGGCGTATTGACTCATGCTTTGCCTTGAACTAGAAATATTAAGCGTGCATATATTATGTAATCAATAATATATATTTGGTTTTACCTTTATTTTCCTATGCTGAGCAGGCGTGGCAATCGCCAGGTAAGCATAGATGTATACAGCTATCTATCCTTGCCCTTTTGCGTTTAAGATGTACTGTTTATGGTGGTAATTGTGACACCATCACCGGCGGTCCCCGTAACTCAGATATCACTTACAACACATGGTACAGGTTGAAGTATGATTAGCCAATGTTTATAATACATATATAAAATAAAATTTTCTCATGACATACAGAAATGCAAAACCTTTCGACACGATGGTACACAGGTATAGTAAATGATAAACAATACAAATATGTCCTCGGAAGATACCACGGCTATCCCTACTTTGCATATAGATAGTATATTTGGGTAGCTCTATTCAAACGAATCCATTTTCTTATCTTGTAAAGGCGTAACTGTGAAAAGGGACGGGACGGACGCGTCACGCACTGTGATGGTATCTCCATTCGTATGTTTATCTGCATTCACCTGGAGACAACTAGTCCATTCTCTATCACACCCGTTTTTACAATAATATGTTACGTTGACCTACACATCCCGTGGGTTACTGATTTATGAGAAATTGGAACTGTAGTAACTAAGTTAACAGAACCGTCGGATAGTTGATAAAACAAAATTATACGCTAATAATGCTTTTGCGCTAATATTTGTAATATTAAAGTTATAAACTTGCTTAAATTATGGTATAGTATTAACATGAAATCATGATAACATTTCTTTATTATCAGTTCAAACAGAAGTAACATTTTACTAAAAAAAAAACGTTTTTCTTAATTGCTCTACAAATGTTCTCAACTTCCGATAAGTTGTTATTATTGAACATTACGAAACTGAATTCGTTCTGAAGTGATAAGAAAACTAATTGTATTTTTTAAGTGTAGAAAACATCTCTCGCAGAATGGACTCAAGTGAAATTATATTACAGAGAAAACTAAATAAGTAATAGAGTAGAAATAAATTGGGGAATACTGAAGGTTCCAAATATTCAGCCTGCCTACGTATTTTTTAGCGCCAACGACTGTTGAATACAGCTATCTGATTTAAGGCGTATCTTTTCAAACTAACAGATTCAGATTCATACTTGTTTTTGGTTTATATCAAGCTTTTCTTTTATTTTAAATTTAGCGAAGTCATCTGGCTCATTTACTATTTATTCAATCCTAAT
Organism: Heortia vitessoides; assembly: GCA_020976665.1. Taxonomy (NCBI): domain Eukaryota; kingdom Metazoa; phylum Arthropoda; class Insecta; order Lepidoptera; family Crambidae; genus Heortia; species Heortia vitessoides. The sequence continues at coordinate 5,740,935 of JACJUM010000875.1, forward strand.
CACATAAGAAAGACTGAAAAAACAAAATATAAGTTTATTAAGGTTCACGACTTTATTTATAATGTCACCGATCATCGTGAAACATTATACCTTTTATATAGAAAGAAATATTTTACCCTAGGGGTCGAACAACACTGGCGCAGAGGTAGATAGAAGCTGGTCTGTTCAAATATTAATATTTATAAATGCCAATTGCATGTATATATAATAATTCCGACATATGTATACTAATATGACCAAATAATAAAGCATTTTAATGAAATAAGTTATCTCTTGATAAATGTTAATGTGAATTCGTAAAACTTTACTGAACAACTTTTACCGTCTATGCCTAGTACGCCTATAAAGTTTAAACTATAATTTATTTATTTAGTTATTTCCAAAATAATAATGTATGTATGTAATAAAATATGTTTAGTGTGTTGCTTGTCTATGGCTATTTTAAAGCGCTTATATTAAAAAAAATAGATAAATATTATAAAGCTCAAGTCAAGTTAGCTCTTTTCTATATTTTTTAATTTTTTCTATTTATATATATATATATATATATATATATAAAAGGTATAAAACTTATTACACGTCAGTTTTGAATAGATGTCTGACTAAACATGCCTAACGAGTGAGTAACGTAAAGACTTGCTGGTTTTCAGTATAATTTGACGCTAAGGTATGAGTGACACCACCACGATAAACATGTTAGACGTATAATTTTACATCTCTTATGTACAAACATAATTATTAATTTAAGTCTGTATTACACATACTATATTTACTCCATATATGACTATGAGGTGAGCAACATATCAAACCTTAATGAAAAATATTAACGCAAAAAATATGCTCTCTGTGAAATGCAAAGAACTTTTGAATTTATGAAGCTGAGAGTAATAACAGAAAAACAGCACACAGAACTCGTCTCGTTTCAATCTCATCGCGGAATGTAAAACATTCATAGCGTAAAAGGTTAGCATTAAATGTTTAAAGTGCGGCCTCGGAAGCGATACTGAAATTTTGATTGAGGCTTTATTGCTGCGTAAACAGAAACTGTTTTGTGTCTCGAGATTAATCCTTGCAAATACAATTGTCATCCCTCTCAGCTAGCTTGAGCTTTCTAAATATTTGTACGTTTTCGTGGCAATTGGCTTAGACGGATACCCTTGTGAAAGCCAAAAGCTGCGAAATTAAACTTTTGTACTGTAATCGTAAATAAGGTCCTAGTTTTATTATCTTTTTATTATGTTTTATTTATTGTGGCTAACGAAGCCCATACCTGTTTCAAATACATGACTCTGACTTTAATCAAAATTATATGTTCAAGCCAAAATGTCATCATAATTGTTTCACCGGCCTTCATATCAGTCAAACAGATAGAGTTACTGCCGGTTTTTTATTATATGTATGGATTGCCTCTTATGGTTATAATCCCTTTAAAAATGCGCTATCGTTAATGAATATATGTATTAATAAAATGACAATATGATCGATACACTTAACTTTAAGTTCAAACGTGAAATTTGTAACTTTCTTCATTTCATGTTTTAAGTAGTATGCCCATTGTAAAACATCTTGAGAGAGTCGTTGATTGACTTGATAGCTAATAATATTTCGTATATGTGAAGCAGAATAGAGAATAATTTAATGTGTACAGTCAGGTCAATGCTATGAATATATAAATACAAAATTTGATACAGGCCAGTCACAATTCTAACAAATGAGCTGCACTGGCGTATTATGAATCTGTTCTTTGTTTGATTTGCTTGCATTTGGTTTCCATAAATAATATCTCAATTATATTCATTGACGGAACAATTAATCATTGTATTTGCTTTTTTTATAGTCAGATTACTTACCCACGCACCACCGGGACGGGTCGATCGCGCAGCTGGTAGTGATCCTATGATGATAATGAATACTTACGTATTCTTGTCATGATGATAAATATGTATTTTAATATTATAATTATGATTCCGCTGTCATATGGCATGTCTATCGGATTTTCATATTTCGGAGACAGGCCAAAGTATGAGATATTATGTTAATTTATTTATTATTAAATGTATTTGTTCAACACAACAAATTTGTACAAATACAATAAAGTAATAAAATAATAAAATTTGAATATATTTCTAAAGATTAAGAGTAGCTTTGTAGAATAGAAGATATGCTTCCTACATATTTAAGCAAAGTTAACTTTGCTGTTATTGAATAATAATTGCTCTTACCATCTTTACCCTCCTACCAATACATTTTAAATAGTTTTACAATATAACGCAACTTATTTCACATTATATGAAAGACCTCAATGTAGATCTCTACGTTCAATCGATAAAGTGAAAGTTCTATTATAACACTGCCCCAAAATAATATTGTTACGAATGCACCTATTACGTTATATATTTTCCCGGTTACAGAACAATTATTAATAACTTATAAAGCACTTTATAAACAGCTGTGGACATTAGTAAAGTCACAAGTCATACTGTAAAACGTCTATGTAATGAAATTAATGCTTATAGATACATTGTACAAGGCGAAGGCAAAAATTGTTCTTCATAAATGTGTGGATAATAATGCATATCTTAGATTGCATACACTTTTTTAAAGATTGCCGTGAGGTACCGGCAGAGTAGAATTGTACCTAATCCTGTACCAGGTGTCGTAAGGGGACACTACGGTACCAGAACCGTCAGATGAGGTCAATCTGAAACAGTCCAAATCGGCAGCAGCATCCTCATCACCAAAGCTACACTCTGCGATTGCCAACACGATTTCCCAGCGCAGCAAATGTGGGCAAATACCTCCTTTCTTGGAGTGACTTATGTCCAGCAGTGGTCCTTCTGCTGGACATAAGTCACTCCAAGAAAGGAGGTTCCTATGGCTGGAATGTTGATGGTGATCAATGCAGACGACCTTTTGCATAAGGTCTACCTCATGTAAAACTGATGTAGACCTCAAACAAGGCTGTAACGATGATGATGATGATGATTTAAAGATAACTGTTCACACGCGTCTTTTTTCGTAATATCTTTACCTTATATTTCAGCCATGAGTTGCTTTTGTTACCACGGGAGGAAGTCTATATTACTCCCTGGTAGCTACACTGTGCAAATAGTCGTTCCGATTCCATAGAGAGTAATATAAAAAGCCGGATCTATCCCACGGAATCATGTATTCGTGGTAAAAAATAATGTACGTGTTACTCCAGACCATTAATAATCACAGTGACAAATTTCATTCAAATCTGTTCAGTTGTTCCAGCGTGATTGAATAACAAACATTCATACATAAAGTCATCCATCCATATAAATCACTGAGTTTATTATTGTTATTGTAATTTTTCTGTTGTTTTATGTCCATAGAGCACACTCTTACTTTAAGCTACTTATCTCGGTGTCAGGTCAAAGTCAAATAAGATGTGGTGTGAAATATAGATGTGAATAATTCGGAAAAACAAAGGGTCCATGGATACTCGACTAATCGGAAAAGCAATTAAAACTCATACGATTTCGCTTTATATTGCATCAATTTTATATTTTTCTGGAAAAAAAATTTGCATTCGTTCTTCCTCAAGGTTCAGCTATACACATTCTAAATTCAATCAGAATAAATTCAAACGTTCACGTTCGCATCACTATTAGTTAAGATTTAACTTTAGCATAATTAGAACATTCTTAATAAAGCTTAAAATAGGTAAGCACATTTTCTTAGTCATTTATCGTACGGGTAAAATAAGTCATACTGATATCATTAAGAAAGACATATTCGCCCATCATTTACCGTTCGAAAGCACGTAATTGCCTTTACCATTATTCTTTATCTTTGCGAGATCAGAAACCCATTTATCAAGCGCTCAATATGCCCTCTCCATAGAATGAAAGAGACAAGTAGATTAACTTGAATGTATTTTCATGTTTTATATTTCTAAATAGTTTTATATCTTTCGTAAAATTTAAACTTTTATAACACATACCTCTCTCGCTTCCCTTACTCGCATTAGTCTTTCATACACGCTCGTTTGTTCTTAGTACTTCTGACCTGGTCATTCTTTAATACCTCTTTTACCTGGTCAAGATATGTTCATAGGTCAAGGACATCTTATACCAAATGATCCATTCATTTCCGCTCTATATATTTGTGCATTACTTTCATCCATTCTTTTTACATGTCTTTACAACATCATCTCTTACACTAAATCGTTCTCTTATCACACTATTCTTTAATCTATCTATTAAACTCACACCATACATACTTCAAAGTGCTTTCATTTCAACAGTATTTATTCTTCTCGCATACTTCTTCTACTATACCCAACATTCACTACCATAGTCATATAACAGTGATGGAATCAACACACCTCTATGAAAAGCCAGTAGTGCACTTTTTTACACATTTTAGCTGCTCATAAAAGCATGTAAAGCTCCATTGACACTATTTCCAGCTTCCACTCACCGTTTAATATGATTTTATACTTCCCATCTCTCGTGAAAACACTTCCTAGATACACAAACTCTTTCACTTGTTCAACTTTCATGTCATCGATCACAATTTCACAATTTGTCATACTTTCCTCCTTTTCAATCACCTACACTTTCGTCCAACTTACATTTATTTTCATACCTTTCCTTTTAAAGGAATTTATATAGTATTAGCGAATTCTAAATAAAACGACGTATATACTTATAACAGAAAATTAACTTACTGTAAATTTTTACAAAATAGTTCGTTTTATTAAGTAATATGAGGACTACGCTTTAGGCTAACTATCCATAACGATCTACGTCTACTATTGTATTATTCTATGTTTGGCACGAATAAACTCAAAAACTACTGGAGGGATTTCAAAAATTCTTTCTCCATTAGAATGTTACATAATTCCTGAGTTCCTAACATGGCTATATTTTTACAAGAAAAATATAGGAAACCTTACAAAAATTTGTATAATGTAACCTATTTCATGGGGTAGTTTATCTTTCTTATCATTTTGTTATGTTAGTACAATCCTTCGAGCAGAAGAGACTTTTTTCTGTAAGATTTTTGATTCTGGGTTTGGTTACAAGATTTTCAAGACTCTGACCATAGTCTTGAAAATCTTGTTACCAATCCATTGGTTAATGTTTAAATACGAAAGTGTATATGTCTGTCTCTATGTCCGTTTGTTATCAATTCACTACAAAAAGGTCAAATTAAAAACAGATATATTGTACATTTAGCATATGGATAGTTTGCGCCTTAGGTAAGGATATACGCTATTTTTGTAGTGCGTTAGTAGTGATACACAAAATTTCATGAAGGTCAATACTTAGGTCAGTAATTAAAAGCTATGCTCAGCGTGCAATCCGTCTTGCGAGTGAGATGAGTAGCAATATAACGAATGATAATACTTACATGTGCTATCTGAAAAACGAACCACCCTCCTCGACTAATGGAATTTTCGTCACGGGTGGCAACGAGATTTTTTACCCTCATTTGCTCAAATGCGATGGACGAACTTGATTGACTCAGATGCCAGAATTCAAATTAGTGTTTGAGATACCTTTAATAATAAATAATAATTATGGTAACGCGCTCGCCGCAGTTATCCTGTATTAAAAAGTATTATTAATGAAAGTATTGTTAGCAGTGAATTGAAATACCGACAAAGACCAATAAATTTATCATTGACGGGCACGATGGCGCGGATAATAGAGATCCTATCTTGTGCACCAAAAGCCGTGGGTTCGATGCCTAACCAGTACAAATGTTTATTTGATGTATATATGTGTGTGTTCTGTGTCTTGGTATTAAATATACATTTCTGCATTTTCATAACAAATATTTAAAAACTCTAAGTCTTTTTTTATTTTTTTCGATCATTAAATCAACTAACTTTGATATTGATTTTCTAATTAAAGTACTAGATTTACAATGAAACAAATAAATATTTTATATAATTATTAAGTTACGTGGCTAACTGCCTCTAGGTAGTTTTATCCGAAGCCTCATTGTGTTATTCTATTCGTTCTTTTCATAATTACCATATGTGCTTTTCAGCACCTCCAGCTATAAGTATGTAAATTGTATGATGATTGGTTGAATAATTAATTTATCAAATAATAACAAACTCACCAATGGATAATTCGCATACAAACACACTCCTTTTGTATGCGAACTGTTTGAGCACAAGAAAAACATATCATCAACGGAAAATCTGGAACAAATCCTATTGGATGCATATATTATACCGACATTGAAGTGGCCGCAACCACCATCCTTAGTCCCACTGAACATTAACGCCCTTGTACATCTAGCAGTTGGCATTTTTCAAATGACCCGAGTTCCGTAAAATATTTCAACGCCCCAATCGTCTAAAAAATAGCTAACGACTTCGCTTGAATTTCTGATACTTACCGCCATATTTTTTTTACATACATTACAGTTAAATATTCCAGTTTTTTCGTTATACAAGCTTAGATTGGGTCATTTTATTCCAAATTATGCAAAAGAGTTTACCACTAGCGTTTTCCCGTAGCGTGGATGGATTAAGCTAAAGGGATGAAACTGTACAAGATCCATATAAAAATGGATATCGGTGTATTCCTTTCTTACCATCAATTTTTCAGTTTAAAGTTAATAACAAGCCCATTTGATTCATTTTGTTTCTTGTTAATCTTTGTATCAATAATCTGATAAAATAAAGGACATTTATACTTCGACCTCCTTTACCGATCACCATAAAGAGTTAGTTAGCTTTTTATGTTTTTCTATTCGAGTATTATCCTATAGATAAATAATTAAATACATCCAGGACGTTTGTTTGTCTAGCTATTTTTATTTTATAAAAACCGCACTCTCTTCATATAATTAATGAAAAAAAAATTATTGATTCATTCGGCACGTTCGTCCAACCAAAACCTAATCCAATCTTGTCTAGCTAATAATGTTCACCATTCTCGAATCCTTATTGAGTCTGTTATGAAACTATTCTGACATAGTTTCGTGCCGGTTCAATCGGACAACTTCCGATTCTCGAAGATAGTTAGTTCCAAGTCGATTGAGTTAACAAGAATACTAAGATATTATTACTTCCTGCTAACTTAGCCTATATTACGAATATTTACAAGGAATTTACTGGTTTTAAACTTAAATTTGTTGTCTACTGCTAATAAAATGTTTCAAATGCTTAAGAGTATTTGAATTCCAAAATCAAACTTCGATAACCCACATTGTAAGCATTAGTAGTACAGACGACGAAGGATTTTATTTACTATTTGCTAGTAGTGTAGAATAATATTTTGACTAAAAAGTAATTGCATTTGTCCCATTGTGATTGCAAGAAATTACCAAATATGAGTATATTTACACATGGTATTAATGGTCTTAGAATTGAGCACTTTAATCTATTGAACCTGCTTTTGAATTTAATAATGCCAAATTCAAAATTTGGTTAAGAGGTTTGCAAAAATATTCTCGAATTAAAAGCGTGAGAGGCTGACTTACGAAAGATCATTGAAGTCCGGCGATGAAAGTCTTTAAAAAAAATAATTTTGCCCGTATTTTCCTTACATTTGTAGTATTTTTTTTCATTCAAATTTGAAAATTACTGGCTTATATAAGCAGTTGTGCAAGAAACTCAAGGTACCACCTGGTCACGTACACGCAGAAAGAAGTCTGATTTGAATACTTGCAAACTACATTCCCCCTAAATACCGGCTAATTCCCCTATATCGAGACAGTTAACCGAGCACGGATAAAATTGACCTGCTAATATCGCTCAGCTGTTTCAATTTACATGTAAATGGGCCGGGCAACAGTGGCTGGGTTAGAGCCAATTACCCCTGAGAGTGCAACCGAACTATCTAAAATGTTTTGGTGATATGAATATGGTGCTTACGATGCTGGTAGTCACATAAATACTAAGCATGCTTTTTTGGCATGTATGTGTATGTAAAAATAGATATTAAAATTTTCAGAGTTCCACCATTTACGGCTTCGGTTACGTGAATATTAATTTAAAAAAATGATTTTTTATTTCTATTGTGTCACAGAAAAAAAAATATAATGAAAAATATATAGAAATAGTTCTATAGCGATCCATTATAATGAACCTTGTTAAATTGACCAAGCTAATATTCGCCGGGATTATCAATTTGCATGTAAATCAAGTAGCGGTCGGGCTGTCCCTGTTAATGACCCCAAACGCTCACTGGATCCCTTAAAAGGGTTATAATCGTTTCAAAAGATGCAAAAACTCTCGCATTCTATACTCATTTTTTACTACATTAGCATTTCCATGGCATAGGATACATATACCTGTTCTTTTATATTTTATCTAATTTACGTGTAATTATAAACCGAACTCACTGAATTTGATCATCTATTATATTTTATTATGTATGTCTTAATACAGTCAGAATATACATACTTCACTGATTTTTATCAACACAAATAGAAACCTGAGAAATTCAAATAAAGGAAAATTTTCGGGAATCGTTTGCATCTGTAAGTATATTTTCGTTTATATTACACACCATTCGTTGTTTTGCGTGGGTATTATTTGGAACTCTCAATGTATACTGCTCCCTAAGGTCTATATACTCTTGTCTGTATAACAATACTCAAAATACAATTTAAACCAATTTTGAAAATTAGGAAACCTGCAAAATCATTAGAAATTACTATAAAAGCATACTCATTTATAAAGGCATACTGAGCATGTATCTGAAAACTTCGTAAATTTCAATCGAACAGTGTTCAATTTTCAGATAGGTACATTTTGTGATTCATTGAACTCTATTAGTAAATTGTCAAAGCGTTTATACCCGAGTCATGTAGAGAGCTAGAGAATATTATATTAATAACGTTTATCGTTATAATGGTTCATATATATTATATTCTTAAATTATTCTTATGTTCGGGATACAGTTTATTGTTAAAACTAGTTTGTGGCTTTATTACCTCGTTTATTTCAATTATATGGACCCTTTTAATAACGGTCACACCATATTCGTTTCGCGGCTCGGGATAAGACACGAATTTCTAAAAATACGTCACGTTAACCCCTGGCAATGACTTGTAAGAAATTGCACAATAAACCGTTGAGCGAACACGTGTTTTGTGAACAGATACGAGTTTATACTGTCGTCAAGGGGCTACATAAATAGATGACGAAAAACCCATGTTATTTTGTCTTTATACATATAAAGCGAAAATTTTTGTATCTATAAGATCATTGCGTATACAGAGATATATTAGATCTGAAAAAAAATAGTTCATTTGGAAAATTCATAAAAATGATATAAAATCTTATCTTCCTCAAAGACAATTAAGGGATTTGTTTAAAATAAGGCATTATATTTAAACAATATAAACTCTGCATAGGATGTTTATCTATAAGACGAACAGATAATCTAACTAGGACTGCAGGATCGCGAAAGTTGTAACTAACAGTATCCTAATAGGCCCGACTAAATCCAGCGGCCAACGACCAAGTCAAGGTTTAACAGTGGTACATCAGTGCTTTTGTGATTATAATAATAATAGTTCTTTTATAAGTGAATTACATGTATCCAATACATGCAGCCAATTAGTAAACCTTTTTTTACCACCTCATTCAAATAAATATTCTAACTTTTCACAAAACGTCCGATGAAAATTTGTGACAGAACGTATATTTTTACTTTACTATGAATTAGGTTCATAAAAAGTAATTCGATTTCAAAAATTTTCGCATTCAAACAATTTTTTGTGTTACATTTTATAGAAAACATTTCACATAGCAACGCGCAAAATATTTTTAACGCATTCTTTATTAGAACAATATTTTAATTCAATTTTAAACTACAAAGAATTACTCTTGCAAAATGTCACAAGAACTCTGCAATAGACTAGAAAAGTAAAATACACGAGATAGCATCAGGATATTGCAAGTGTACTCGTACAGTATTACTTTACATCCAGGAAATAATGATTCATCTGATCTAACAGAACGTCAAGTAAGAAAAGACTTGTGAAATCGTAATGCAATATCCACGTTTTCATGTACAAGTTTAAAACATTTGTGTCTGCTTAAAGTAACACAATATCGAATTATTTTAATAAAGATATAGACAAAAAATCAGATTATCACTGGCTCCAGGCGGGGTCCAAACTTGCCCCTTTCCCATTTCACATGATTGCACTGCCACTATACTTCCAAGAACCACTATACTTCCGAGAACTATGGTTCCTAGTGTTCTTTTTTATGCTAAGAAGTCTGAGCCATCACTTCAATGTTATATATTTATTAAACTCATTTTAATACAAATATTAAAAAAATGATTATTGTCTTTGTTTAAGTCGGTGTCTATATAAGGTGAAATTAACACAAGAACAACAACAATACGTTGCTTGGCAGCACTAATCGTCTGCAGCACGAACATTGCACATTTAGAACATTTATATTTAATATAATACTTTAATGCAGCTTTAAAATTTTCGTCGACTAACGATTAAATTTAATAATCATAATATTTTTTAGATTATGTTTGTGCTTAAAATATAGAATCAATAATATGTTCTAGCTAGCCTTACTTTACTTACAAACCGTGGCTGAGCTTTGATTCTAAGTACATGCTATTAGTTTTATTCGTTTTTATAATCCTGTATAGCTTTAGCTAAAGCCTGTAAAATTATACTATAAACCCGAAAATTTGTAAGAATATATGTATGGTGTACCTTTGTTACTCTTTCATGCAAAGACTGCTGAATGGATTTTAATGAAACTTTATAATACTATAGCTTTTATATTAGAGTAGCGCATAGACTAGTATTTATAAAGATTTGTTTTAAATATGTGCTATGAGGTACTGGCAGAGAAGAATAATACCTCCCTCTGTACCAGATGTCGTAAGAGGCGACTATGGTATCAGAACAGACAGATACACGGCGGTATATCCATCCCAGATAGTGTAGTTCAAAGCTGCGCTCTGCGATTGCTGACACGATTGCCCAGCGCAGCGCAGCAGTTATGGGTAAAAATCCCCCTTTCTAGGGGAGGCCTAAGTCCAGCAGTGGACTTCCAATGGCTGTAATAATGATGATGATGATCTTCAAAATATAACGATGAGTGTTGTGTTTCAGTTGCCGATAGGAATGAATGGCTTTCTACCTTCATCTTCTTCTAAAAATGATAGCTTTTCAAAATAGGTATATAAAAATATGTACAGTACGCATAATAAAAACATTTTATAATAAAATTTATTTAAAATAAAAGCTTTTATTTTTTTTCCCGCCTGTTTGACGTAAACTACTACGACTGGACTAATTTTAAGGAGAATTTCAATAGCGCATTCCTCAGTTATGCCAAAGGAAGTAACTGAAGTAGCTATTATCACTTATTATGTATACCACGGTTCACCGAGAGTACAACAATATATAGTAAAAATGAAACTTTATTTGTGATTAAATTATCATTTAAAATTATCATAATATCATATAAATGTGTTATGCCAAATAGCGTTTGTGATACTACTCGTACATGCAATAGTGTAAGCACACAGCTTCAAGGGGAAAAAAACTTCAGTTTATGTATGTTGGTATATTATCATCCTGTCTTAGTATGCAAATAGTAAAGCCGTGTATTTCACTGCTAAAGAGGCTTTGTATCTATTTCAACATTCTGATATTGAAGTGATCTCTTGCCGTGCTTGTTCCATTTTACGCTGTTAGTAAAGAATAAGGTAAAATTATAGTTTTTTAAGCTCTTTAACTAAAAGGAAAATTTGTTATAACAACTTCGAATTAGAACTGGTTCAATAGAAGACAGAAATTTCAGAGACAGAGAATTTTACAAGAACACCCGGTCTCGTTACGTATGTTTGTTTTAAAACAATATTGGAGAACTGTCCGCTGGAAGGGCTTGGACGAGAGGAGTAAATAGTCCCGCTTTGTCCTGGCTGACCCAAATTACCCCACTTTAAATGCAAATCATCCGCACGATCGTATCCACAGAGGGACGTTTAATTTCCCGGTATTTATTTTTACTCAATGTCTGTTTGCATATTTGCGGATCGTGTGTGCGGCGATATTACTGCAAGGACGGTATCAAATGTGACGGCATTGAAGTGCTATTTGGAATGCTGAGTTGAATGCCAAATGTTAGTGTATTTGTGCAGAGACAAGGTTAAATTCTGTCTAATTGACAGATGAAAGTTATACTTATTAGAGTTACTCAATTACAATTAATAACAATCTAACAATTCAGAAATTTTATTATTGTTTCATATAAATAATCGTATGCTTTTAAGTTTTTAATCTGTTTTGTAGAAATAAATTTCTTCATTATATTTATGACGAATTTAATTAATAATTATATGTTGCCCTGATGTACCGGCAATTCCGTGAGGTACCGGTAAAGTAGAATAGTACCTTCCTCTGTACCAAGTGTCGTATCGTCGTAAGGCGGTATATCCATCCGAAATAATGTGGCTCAAATGCACAGGGCGGGGCTAGGCAGCAGCATCCCCGTCGCGAGAGCTGCTCTCTGCGATTGCCAACACGCTTGCCCAGCACGACAGTTACGGGCAAAATTCCCCTTTTCTTAGGGAGGCCTACATCCAGTAGTGGACTTCCAATGGCTGCAATGATGATAATAATGGTGTATCCTATGCAAGTAAGTTTTTTGTCGAGTAATAGTCGAATAATTTTATATAATATTCTTCATATGTGAATCCGTATTGCTATAGTATAGCGAAGGGTCACTGAATAAAGCCTCTGTAATTAATTTGTATTATTCATTAAGCAAATCGGATCATAATTTGTTTAAAATGCATGCTTAAGAAGATTGCGTTACATGTTTTATATGCCATATTATATATATGTGGTGCGGGAATTTAATTTAAAGTATTTATTTCAACTCCACGTTTGTATAATTTTAAGCCTACTTATGTCTGGCATCATCACTGGCCCTTAGTTGGGAACATGCTCGCTCAAAACGAGAATATTGATCTGTTTTCTTTTTGACTGACCTGTATACTATTAAAGTGTTTTTGTTTATTGTTATTGTTAATTATTTATTTATTAATGATTTTGCTTAAGACTTAGTTTTGTAGGCGATTCGGGTGTGCTCACCTGTTACAAGACGTTATTATAATGAATATATGAATAAATCATATCATGATATGATTATCACATATGAATAAATCATAACATAAATTGATACACGTAAAACTGCGTTATTCTTTAACATACATTAATCGATGACTTGTTTACATGTAAATAAATACTAAAGACTCATCTCACCCAAAGCAAACGTAAGAAATAAGAACACGTAAAGCCAAATAAACACGCAGATCATTACTACAAACAATAGACAGCGCACACCGTATTCCCGACTCAAGATACGTAATAGGGTAACGAAATATTACCACGTCTTCATAAAATATTATGCGATCTCTTAACAGGTACGCTGAGATGAGAAAATACCATTCGGCAAGTCGAAATTCACAGAGCACGTTATTTTTTATTGTTGCAAATTTTTCGACTTTCAAACACGTAAAAGAAGTTTTAAAGTGTAGAAACAGATGTTTTGCATCACTTTTAACGATTTTTACTTATAGTTACTTATGACATCCTTCAACGATAGTTATTGTTTGGATTAGACTAAAATTAGACTGATCGGGATCCACTTTCGTTCATGTCTTTTTTTTTTAATTTTCCAAATATTGCAAAGTGTTTTTTCCATGCCCTTTTCAATCTATCTATATGAATATGGGAAATGTAAAATATATTTCTGAATGTTCATTCCACGTTTGTACTATTGCTAATATAATTTAGTTTTCACATGAGAAATTCCAAAACTAAAGAGGGACTAGCTCCTGTATTTACTCACCCACGCGCTGTTACTAATCAAATATTTGGTCCTACACCCACCTAGTTGACTGAGGCTGTATTCGATTTACTAAAGTAAAATTCGCAAAATTAATTTCTAGGCCACCATTTTCTTTAACAAAACCACTTTGATTGTTTGTCTTACCTGACCGCAGGGTACAGGGCGAGTCGATAACGGATGTTTTTCTAATAATTAACCAATAAATCTTACTCCGATATCATAGTTATATATTTGTAAATTTCATGTTAGACACCGTACTGATTTGGTAATAAAATAAGAAAGACCTAAATTTATTTAGGATAGTAATTTTGAGACCTACAATTGTAATTATATTATCATATCCCTACGAGTTGCCACGGCAGAATTCAATATAATAATTTTTATAGACAGTGCTTTGTTATACATAAGATATCAATCTTATTACTGTTTAAAAATAAATGTATAATTAGATCTTTCCCTCTAATGCACTAATTGTGCTGAGAAACCAAAATTATCATTTTTACATTATTCCAATCAACCTCTGTTGTCTGATTATTTATTTTAAATGATTGAGAACAGATTTCAAAAATCAACTAAATGTCATGTCATTTTTCTGTCCAATACAGGCAGATTGACTGGCCAAATTCTTGGCCATGTGTATAATAAAAAACGGGCATGTGTATAATAGCAAAGACTATAACGATGTCTTTTAAAATATTTACTAAGTAAATAATTATTTACATCTATTAAATGTATGTTCTTACTTCTAAATATCACAGTGTCCAATGTTAAATTAATTTAGTGCCTGATAGTATATTCTTTCTATGGCAAATTGCAACTATAAGGAAGGGTGAACAAAACAATATTTTATTAAATTTAATAATTTTATATTTTCTTAATATTTTAAAAGCTAAGCTCTGTTTACTCCACCTCTATTCACCACTAAAACCAATAGTATGGCATTAACTTGGATACCATAATTTAAACTTTATTTAGTATGTAGGTATATGACATACATATATGACAAGCCTGCCAAACAAACTTTTTTCCAGTTTTTCCCAAAAATTCATAATCATTTCTGTTGTTGGGCCCTTTAAGAATAATATTTGATTTTTATTTTCTTTTGTAATTAAGGAACTATTGGTGAGTCAGTGTGTGTCATTTTCATTATTTGGACTAAGTTGATGAGTATTAACAGACTCATAATTTGGCAGAAAAATATTTATTATACTAGAACTACTACTACATTGATGGCAATTAATTGTTAAGAGATTCCAAAATATTGTACTAAAAATTAATATAAGGATATTATTTTCAATACAATTATACTAAGCAGTACTTCCTACTCTTCCTTTTTGTAGAGAACTTACTTCCTTTTCATGGTTATTAATGCTTTTTTTAATAATAAGGAATTCATATCAATCTAATCACCTAAGTGCCTACTTTCTTGAGTATCCTTAAACCTTAGTTAACATACAGTTTTAGAAATAACAAATATTTCTCTAATTTATATATTTCTTTTCTTTTAATTTTTTTTTTGTTTTATTATATAATTATTTTATTTAATACTAATACGAAATACTGTTTTCTGTACGGGCTCTTCATTTATTAAAGAAAACATTTAAAACTTTTCTTGTTATTTTGTAATGCCTTTTCACACCGATTCAATTATCGTTATAATTATCAGCTTTAAGTATTAAATATTTTATGCATTATATTTTGTATCCACATGGCGGATTAATAATTTTATATATGAACATTCTAAAATTGACAATTCTTAGCGAAAATTACTATCATTTCTGTGAGTAATGCAAAACAATGTGTATACTATAATAATGTTATTTTAGTACTAATATTAATCAACAGGCTGTGGTGTACTGGAAGAGCAGAGATTGTATCGGAAGAGGTGAGTCACTTTCTTACCGAGGTACCGGACCTAGACGGCGATACTCCAATACATCCATCCAAAACGGCGTTGCCTAAATGGACGCGACGGAAATAGGCAGCAATTGTGATCCTCGATGCTAGAACCCCGTCGTATGTTACGCACTGCGATTGCCATCACGATTGCCCAGTGCGGTACTTATGTGCCACATTCCCCCTTTCGTCAGGAGTCTTAAGTGCAACACTGAGCGTGCAAGAACTGATATGACGATGATGATAATGATAAATCATACATTTTTAATCGTTGAGTTTGTCAGTTTTCTGGGTAATTTACTACTTTTTTACTCTTGAAGATACATTATTTTGGAAATAATACAAGAAAATAAAGGGGTCTATTTGCAGTAAAACTGTTAAGTCCGTTTTCTTAATGGATCTGCTTTATTTCGATTACATTCCAGATTTAATAAGAAATGTGTTTTCCGAACATTGTATCATGTTAACCTGAAATGTTTTATTCGTAATAACAAAGCCCCTGCTCAACGATAAAGGCATTCCCAGCGTCGCTGTACGGCGCGGGCGGGAGATGACACTAGTGCGCTTCCCGCCGCCCTACATTCCTTATCTCGCACATATCACCCTGTCTTCCCAAATGGCTCACTTTAGATTTTACTAACACATTCCTAAATCTGTCGCATTCATAAGGTACAGTATTCAGAACTATATTATTACATTTCTTTGTTTGAACCGGATTTTATTTACAATATCATGACTTTGGTTTGTTTTCGCGGCTCCTAAATTCTTTTCGTAATATTAAATCTAAATGATTTTGTATACCATTACAATTAACCAAGATGAAAGCCGATGCCATGTTTAGGAGAATTAACCGTTATTTTAAAAATTTCATCCACAGTAGATTTCGCTTCTTTAGATTTTTAGTCACGTTGTAGCATTGAAATTTCTTGATTTGATCTAAACAAACAGTAGTTAATCGAATTCAAGAATAATCTGCTATGGTCTATATTTCATTTTCGGCAACATTTTTAATTTTTGGTACATAAATTGCTATTTCTCGTACATGATTTATTATTGTCTTGATCATTTAAATATATATTTCTAGATTCCATGCTAGAACCAACACAAAAAAAATGGTGTAAGATTTGAGTGTTAAGAATTCCTTATAACATCTTCCTGCAGCACAAAGTAAGCTTTTGCATCGGTACCAAAACGAGATATCTTATGTCTTCTCATCATACATTCATGGTACATATTCAATTTAAATACGAAAAGTGTAATTTATTTTTATTTATATACAATAACCAGTAGCCCCATATTTGAACGATCCACTCACTTAAAAAATCTAAATCCAATACATACGTGTTCCAACTCAATTGCTCTCATAACAATAAATAAAGATTTTGTCTGCAGTGCGGGCGCGAGGGATTCGCGCGCGGAATCCGATTAGTCGGTTTCCATCACTCAGTATTCTGATTAGTTCTCTCTAATACATCACACGCCTAATCTCAGCATAATACATTATCTTAAGCGTCTTTTAAATATTTTTGTTAATAAAATGTTTTAATAACAAAATTTGTTATAATTTTCATGTTTTTGACGCAAATACGTCTTGAAACTTGCCTCCAAGCTAAGAACTAATCAAATACGGAATAAAATGTGGGTATAGTGTCTAAGTGTCGTGTAGTGTAGTGTGTAGCTATAGTGTCTAAGTACTCAAAATACAGTTTGTATTTTGAGTACTTAGACACTATAGCTAAAGAAACAATAATTATTCCGCACAACGTTGTTATTATCAATTAGAAATCTCGAAGACTCATTCACCTAAAAGACCAGGCTGTATATTGTTAATATACATTGTGTCGAATATAATATAAGAATATCCTAAAACGCAATGCAAATAAGTGTACTATTAATAAACATTGATATTGAATGATACAGTACGAACTACGTTTATATTTATTAATATATTTTGCCATAAATAGTAAAAAGAAAGGATACTTTATTTAGTCACAATTATGATTGCTCTAAAGCTTTGTTTTGAAAAAGTAATACATTTAGAAATGTAATAAACCACATTTCATTACCAAGCAGTTGTGTGAAAGGTAGTCGACCATCATATATTTTGCCATAAATAGTGAAAAGAAAGGAATTACATTTACCAGGGAAGAAATATTGGAAAGGTTTTCGAGACAAAGTGTTTTCGTCGAAACACTGTAAGAAAGTGTCACTTTGCACCTTTCCTCTCCAACTTGAAGATATAAGACATTATTTTCGAATTTTAGAAGCGGAAAATAAAACTAAAGAAATAGTACAAGCCAAATTTAAGAAAATATAATTATGTAAATAAATATATGTCATACTTTCGGATTCGGTGACTTAGGTATTAGGACAGTCCTTGGCATAGATGCTGACGACCTAGAATTCCACGATGGGCAGCAGCATTTCCGTAGCGATGCTTCGCTCTGCAATTGCCATCACGCTTGCCCAGCGCGATAATTATGGGAAAATTGTCTAGCAGTGGAATTTGTGGCTTTTTATATCTGTGGCGTTTTATGATGAGTGCCTAAAAACTATGATGGCATTTATTGTCACACGGCCCGTAGGCTAGTTTGCTATTATAACTTAGCTACGAACATAAAACAAATCAATGTTCTTAAGCGCTGAGCGCTTCTAGCAGTCTATGTCCCTCAAATTGTCCCTCAACAAGATATCGAGAAGTAGTTGTATGTGACTGTTATAAAGAACCTTTATAGTTAGCAATAATTTTACAATATCACGTGAGCTTACTTATAAAGTTCTTAGCTTGTGTGGTACAGCGGATAACCAACCTCCTTACAGTTGTGTAGAATAAATACCACACACTTCTTAATCCAATATGAAGAATGTAATTATTGTATTTTATGATACGCCCTGTTTGTTCAATAATTTTTTACTGCTAGCACGTTTTTTGCATTTCTCATCCCTAAACGACAATGCACGGTTTAAAAACTTTTTGATTTGCTTTTGAACTAGAAGTGGTTAAAAAACATACTATAATAAAAAACACCTATTTCGAAGAAGAAATTTTAAAGTGAAGTAGAAGTTGCATGTTAACCAAGACACTTTACCTCTATAAAGTTCTAATACAGTACACTAATACCTCTCATAGATAGAACAAATGACTGTTCTTTATTAGTGGAACTAAAAGCTTAAGTTCTTAACGTGCAGTGGTGCTGTGGAACTTTTAAAATGCAAGTGGCTCATAAACTGCTGTGCCATTACCTGTATGTTATAAGTAGCTATAGAATACTACACTAGAAGTAAAAAAATAATTACCAGATTTATGTAACAGCCGATAAATTGTTGTAAGGAAAGTTCGATAGGAACACAACCTATAGAGCACATTAAAAGTACTTAACAGCTTTATAGGAAGGTTTATGTAACTTTTACATCTTTTTGTCCGATGTTTCGTATACTACACGGCACATTCCCGTTTTAGAGCATTGGAGTCATTTTATTATCGTCTAGTGACCGCGTATAGGTCAGCAAATACTCTATAGCAGTCTAATTTTTAGTTAAAGTCTAAACAAGTAAACTTTCTTCTTAAATATTTCTTCATAAACGCCACACAATCTTAAAATTTTTTTATTGATATTTAAGTAGTAAACCGTGAAAATCACTATTAAAATCATGTTACGCTTACATTTTAAGCTGAAACTTGTATTGACCCAACCCACCTCCGCTGTGAGCTCATGGCCAAACTATCGGGTCAACAAATAAACACTACTACAGTGTTACTAAGTCTTCTTACAAATACAAACCCAACAATATGTTTGTTCAAGCATATTGATATAGAAATACGTATCTTTATAGTGTAGTAAAGAAATTGTAATTATTTTTGTTTTATTCAGGGCGTAGATTCGGCAAACTCCTGAAGTAGAAATCATCAAGCTATTCAAAATAATTATTTAAGCGAAGACTTTACTTCTTAACTATTGTAAAAACTTTAAGCTCTACGTTGTTTTAATTTTTCTGCTTTGGAAAATAATGTTAGGGATGCAAATATGGTAAGGTAATGTTACATGACGAAACAAATTCTTTGAATATTTTTATTTTAGAAAAATTACAATTCTTCTTCTTTAATTTTTGCCATTGCAATGACGGACTTATAGGTGATTGGTGCGTTGTCTAAATCAAATTAACATTTTTTTTCCATCCCAAACATGTGCTAACAAAAACATTATTGTTTAGATACAACGGGCTCGCCCTCATGAATTCTAACATTTATATTTATAAATGGCTAAAAAATGTAGTCTGTTCACAACATTTTGACAGTGTAATTTGTATGATGTTTTCTCGTGCTTTGTACTCTTTTTCCCGAGGAAAACAATGTAGGTTTTTGAATGTTTTCACACCAGCGAAAATTCTATGTTGGTCTTGAAAAATTAATGTTACTTTGTTAATGTTTCATTTTTATTTAGTTACAACAAAATCTTACTATAGTTATATTTTTTTAGATGATTTCTAATATTTTTGAACTCATTTACTGGAGTAATAATTTTTTTTATTTATTATCCGTAATTGTAAATATTAAAAGATCCGGCTGCATGTGAATTTACCAATATTAATAATAATTGGCTTTATATAATTTAGCTTGCTTTGAAATAAGATATTTGAAGGTATTACTAGACATACATTGACAAGATTATACAGTACATTCGAATATAAATTTTATAGGAATTAAAATATAAATTGAAATAGTTTTTTTTTCAGAATATTTAAATAATAACATTACAGAATATATATAAAAAACTGTCTTCACGTAAAGGTGGTTTAAAGGATCTTTTGATCGTTTAGTAACGTAGGTGTACCTTGAAAATAATACTATAGGTTTGAACAGAAAGCAATCTGTGAGTCATAAATAAAAAGATTACATATTTTATGACATCAATATAATTCTACTGTACTTAAAATTAAGGTCAGCGTGGGTGTGTTCGTAGGGTTAGTACAAAAGTATATATTTGGGCAATTTCCCTATTAATTATTTTTTATTGTGTTATGTTGCCTAACTATCATTTTAAGTTTTTTTTAATGGAGTAGAAGGCGTGACTAGATTTTATCGAATGTCAAGATTCTTACTATTCATTGAAATGTCATATACTTCCTTTATTATTTATATTAATAAATACAAAAAAAAATAATAAACAAGTTATATATTACAAACATTTATTTTATTGTATTGATACAGAAATCGAAATAATTAAGCCATAACATTTGGGTAGCCAATAAATAGCTAAATTAATACGAATATGCCATCCCTAGTTTCATGATTAAGTTCTAAGTATTAATGTTGTCACGGTATTACGCACCTATAAGACGGATAAAACTCGTCTACCGAATTTATTACGTTACTTTCGGGAAGTTTCGGAACAAGTATCTCCAAACTATAAATGGGAATAACGGTAGGAAAATAACTAAACGGCTATCAATTAGCGAAGTATTTTGACGTTTCTTCCTATCCGTAAAATCATATCCAGTCCACCATACACATGTAATATAAAATACGTATTAAACCATTTTTTAGTATAAATAATGGCTAAAGTCATGGTTTATCGAGTAATGTTTTTTTTAACTGTAGACAATGCACTGTTAGTAGTCTTAGGTTTGCGTGGCTTAGGCCGATTGAAGAAAATAATTATCGAAAGAAAATATTTTCTTTTAGTATAGCTTACCAAATCCGAATATTATATAGTAATTAGGTTGATAAAGTCTCAATAGTTAATTTTATTTAGTTTTAGTTTATCATAACAGGGGTTACCTACTTAGGCTAAACAAACTGTCAAAGTACATAAACTTCTCGTATAAATCCGAATTAGTCCTGTTTTGCCGAAGTTAATATTTTAGGTTTCAATATTTACTTTTATAATATGGCAAGACAGATTAAGACCCTTGACTTAATCCCTGAGGGTGACTGACCATTTATCTGAAAGCTATAAGGGTCACAGACGAACCCTTTGTTCCTTTATAATTAATTACGAATACCTTTGTTAGAAATCTAGTGCCGTTTAAACGGAGACGACATTGTCACCCATCTGACCCTCGGATGGTACGCTGGAAATATCTTACATAATCGTTTAAACGGATTCGCTTAGACCTAAGATATTTTATTTAAGGAACGATTGCATGTGAGTGGTTTCTTCTATGTTCTGTTTTAATTTACATGTTATAACAGGACGTGGTATCAGCTTCAGGAATCTCCTGATTCTAAATCTATCCAATAATTAAAAATATTTATCTGAATGTGACTTACCTATTTGTATTTATATACTAGTTGGTAGTATCTCTGTGGATGTCTAATGCAGGACATAGTCCTTCCTCCTCAAATGATTTTGTATCTATCAATCTTGGATCAACACTAAATAAGTGAAAAATAGCCATCCATACCATTCTTTAAAATTATCAAGTTAGCATTTTATTTTGATTTACTTATATATTTTATGCAATCTTTTTTAATTGTCAACTGTCTAGTTTAGATTAATTTATTCCATTAATTATTTAAAAATTACGGATTTAAATTACAGCTTGCCAAGATCCCATAGATGTTCATACATTATAGGATCACTTGCGGGTCTACCACAATTCATCCATTCTTCCAGTAAATTTTCGATTCTACTGGATTAATGAAATTCATAAATACCTAGATTTTTTAAAGGCAATAGATGCTTACGTTAATATTTAAAAAAAATTGTCTCTAGTTTGTAGATCTGAACTAAGTCATAGCAGATATTAAATGAGATACACTTGAAAGTTCCCGAAGAACATGGCAGAGAACTTCGTACGGAATCCTCTTCAAGCTTGCTTTTATCCTATTTTTTATTGTAGATAACGTAGGGTCTGAAAAATAGACAACTTTCTAATTATCAATTCACAAGTTTAATCAACTGACAAAATGATCCCTTTCCCAACTTTAGAATTGGTATTCAACGTCCATAAAACTTCATAAATAAAGTATTTACAATCAATAGGGTCTGCTGACCTCATTTAGGCGTTCAATATACCAACCAAATCTACAACACTCATTGTTCGGGTAAAGATTCGACTCGGCACTTAAATCACTTCAGACCGAGATAAAATTTAATACGGTCTATACAATTGTTCTAAAAGAGGGAAAACGCGTTCCGTGAATAAAATTAACTGTAAATGAGAGTGTAGCTGCCATTTCTGCTAAAATTCCACTCTAATGAGACTGCAGGGTTTGCATAGTGCTTGCATAGTGTTATTGGTACTATCATCAATATGCGGCACATAGCGACTATATTTTTAGCCTAACCAATATCTTCACTACTTGGTAAAAATGGTTTTTATATATTTGATATGGAATTTGAATTTCTATTATTTATATAGGACATATATTCGAATATGCAGTATAAAAGACTACACAAAATAACGCAATTTCACCAGGTAGAAACATATCTCTTAATTGAATGACATCATTGGTTCTGTAAACAGTTCCAGTATGTGACGCATCACCATTAAAGGTTTTAATACTGAAACACTTTTTAAGTTCTATTGCAAGGTTACGACAGTCATTTATCTCTTAGATGATAGAACATTACATTGTTTACGTACATATACGCTCCCTAAAATTACTAATACTATATGGCGTAGCCGTAAGGTACCGGCTGAGTAGAATAGTACCTCCTCCTGTACCAGGTGTGGCAAGATCCGACTAAGGTACCAGAACCGCCAGATGGCGATATATCCGTTCGAAACAGTGTAGCTAAATTGCACAGGGTAAGGATGGCTAGCAGCATCCCCGCTGCGAAAGTTACATTCTACGATTGTCAATAAGCTTGCCTAGCGCAGCAATTATGGGCATAATTCTTGGAGAGGCCTATGTCCAGCAGTAAACTTCCAACGGCTGTAACGATGAATATTACGTATGTCCTAATCCAAAGATTTGATTGAACCACATCAAATAAAGTGTATCTTCATCATATGGTAACTACAAACTTGAAAATATATAATTAGGTAAGTTAAAGTTACATAATAAGAAAAAATAATGATCTGAAAAAAAAAATTATAATGCAATATCAACTCTTAAACATAACATATAAAATATAAAAATCTTGCACATTTAAGAGACAAATTAGTAAATCTTTTTCAACGTCTACTACATTTTTTCATTATTTGTTCAACGTTTGGTGAAAACCCAATTTAGAGAACTTAAAAAAAGGAGTTTCAGAGATTTTTGCCTGAAATTCTTTTGAATTACAAAATGACTCCACTAACTCGTATCACTAAAAGACTTGGCATAATATAACCGACTTTGTGAGGAATCACTCGAGCTTTACGCTTTCGCTCTGGTTTGTCTTGGCCCTACTAAATCACCAGCTATCAGCGTCTTAAGAAATAAATGTAGAACACGACCTATATCTGCTTATTAATAATTTCTCAAACGTAGCTCATGGGTAAAGATAAAAAACTGTAAATCAATCAATAAATATACAACTTTACTGTTTTTTTTAAATAAAATAAAAACAATTTATTTGTAAGTAGTGAACGAGTAAATATTAAAAGACCATTTAATTGCCATCAAAATTTTCCATTAAAGAATATATAGATATAATACAACATATATAGAATATTTTCCTTTACTCATGCATCGAGCCCTAAGTCAAATAAAGTGTAATATTGATTATAATATTTACAGAGTAAGTTTTATTCTCATTCTAACAGGAAAAGAACCATTGCTTAGAAGGTACGGTCGACTTTATACCAAACAAATTTTATTTTGCTGCAGGAAAACTCTTTCATACGCGTATAAGACACTTGAATGTTACGAACACTCCGGCGAAATGAATTCAACATTGCATGCTCCTTTCTTTATGTTATATGTAATTGTTGATATCTTCTTTTAAAGAAATCGAGCTTACTCTTAGATGTCTTTTTCAGCAAGGCAAATTATTAGTAATTACATATAAAAACGTAGTCAAATGATTTTATGTAATAAAATCATTAATTGAGTATTTCAAGTCTACTAATATTATATAGGAATAAAAAAAATATTTTCAAGAAATCCTTAGTTTAGGTTGTCTTGTCCATTTTTGAAAAGTAATTGTCTACTTTTGTTTCGTTTTCATTATCAAACAGAAACAATCTCCTAAAGTGAACAATTGCTAAAGGATTCCTTGAACGAAAGTTTTAAATTATACAATTACTTAGGTATCTCGTTTAAAATCATTTACCTCATGCTTTCAGGAATTCTGAACACGAGAATTCTAGTAACCAGAAATTAATAACATTGTTTATATTTCACCATTCTATACATAATAAACTCTTAATATTTGAGCATTATTAGTACTAGATAATATTTAAAATGATAAAAAAGTATGTTGATAATCATATGTATAAACACTACTTTATTTATAAAATATTTTTATTTATGTACAATGCTTCAGCTTGTACAATGAACCATTATCGTCTTGTAAGATGAAATAAATCAGTGTATCAAAACTTGTGTGGTTATGTATAAATGTATGCATGTGTGAATTAGGTTCAAGAAAATGGGGGCGTAACTTTTGAAACATATAAAAATATTTTAGACATACTTACTTTAAACTGAAAAGTGTTTTTAAATTTCAATATTCTCAAACGAACTCAAATAGATTTTCGATATATATTTATATTATATGTACATATATTTTATATCACAATATCCCCTTACCTGATTCCTGAGGTGTGGGTGCTCGCAATCTTCCCTCGTCCACCCTCCTCTCCATCTCACTTATTGATTTCTCAAACACTTTACATTTCGATCTAGGAAAATTTAAATGTTAAGCACAATTTGTTCCTAGAGCAAAACCTAACAGTGGTTAGGACAACAGTGACAAGAATATTAACAGAGGCCAGAGTTTCGCAACTAAATAATCCCGTCGCCAGGTGAAATAAGTAGTTTACTATGACACTTTAGAAAAAGTTTTGAGGACATAATTTACCATTCACGTAATCTATTAGTTTACTCCTAGTTTAAATGCTCGTAACAAAAGATTGCTAAAAAAATTAAAATGGAGAATTAATATAACTTCACTTGAAGAAACTCATTGAAGACATTAAAAGAAAAAGTTAAGGTAAAAATATCGAATAAGATATGTAATAAATTATTAGGCAAGGGCAACCTCTTTTTTTCTGGGAAGGAAGGAAGGGCTCTTTCTAGCCAAGTCAAATATTGTCGGAATATGTACTATGGATGTAATAAATACTTGTTGCAAGATTACTCCATGCTTATGCTCGTCGAGATACGTGAGCCTGGTGCATTTATCCTCGGCTTGTCGGTGTTAGATTTTTTCAACTTAAAATGGTTTTAAGGAAATTACTATAACTAATTATTAGGGCCAACTACTTTTAGTTGCTGATTTTAAAATGAGAAATAGAATACGTAGATGTGATCACAATTTAAGACGTACTAAGCAATGTGGGCACATCAACGCCGTCTCATTTCTGCATTATTAGGATATAATAAAAACCACAAGTTAACGAAAAATTTTAATACGAAATAAAACGTTAGTTGCGACTGAAAGCCAAAATAGAGTTAAATAAATATTTTAACGCTTTATCTCTATTGCTCAACACCAAATTTTAATACCTTGATTAGAGCATATTCTGATTTTAAATAGTAGTACAGAGGAGATTAATACCACATTAAAATAATAATCTTCCCTAGAAAGATTAATGTTTATGAAGAAAATAATTCCAAACTATAATGAGCAGATGTATCTTTATTATTACCAAAAATTGTTTGTTTAATTTATATACACTTCAAATAGTTTTTAATGGCAAAAGGCACATTAAGTTTTATTTAATTATGTAAACAAGGTGACAAATCAACCTGTACAAATCTAGTATATCTCACAAATTATTGAAAAACAATGACTCACGTGTAGTAACAAAATAAAAAAAACCTTTTTGTAGTTTTAATGTAAATACTAGTCAAATGTTAAATTACTAAATCAATTATATATATTTTATGTTTAATGTTAATATTTTAAAAATAAACATCCTGTTGTACTATTGTTTTAGCAAAATCAAAATCATCGAATTAATAAATATAAAATATTAGCAGGCATTGAGATTATTATAACTAGTCGACGAGACACCAAAGCCGCAGTCACGTTCTACTCTGAGGCGAACATAAAACGAAGGGCTACTAAAAGGGCCATATATCCAAATTACTTTTATGTCCTACCAGACAAGTGCAGACATTCCTACGACCCTGCGCTGCTTTTATTTTGGTTAACTAGCTCACAAGTAATGCGACGCCATAATAGGTATTTTCAAGAATAGCGGCTTACGGTCATAATTTATTAGCATTAATTATTAATTTTCTGCATTTGATATGGACAATATCGTCTTATCTATTCTTGTGGAACGCGATATAATATGTGATTATCAATCAAAAATAAAAAAAGCTTAAATTGGTATTACAAACGTAACTGAGGATGACTATTTTCAAAACCACATCAAGAGACAAATCAGTCTTTAATCAAGAATTACGAACCACCATTAACGGTTCGTAGCTCATTGAAACATTTTGTATCATGACTACGACAATTCTACGTATTCGTAGCACGCGCACTCACTCTTCGAGAATGTGCACAAAATTATCTTATTTTAGTCCACATAATCCATTAGGGTTAAAACTATCTAAGGTGTTACCTTTTTTAATAAAATAGAATTTAAGTAGTTGCAAGCAATATATTATATAATCATAAGCATAAGCATCTTAAGTGTTATTTAGGCAACTTCAACGAAGTTTCCCGTTCTCTTTAAATTGCTTCCATTTTCATCTTTTGTAAAAAACGATTCAAAATAACACTGCTGCCGCAATATTTTTAATTAAAAACTAAGAAGTATTCAGAATAATTATTATAGCTTTTCTCAGAGAATATAAAATAATATTTCGTAGAGACCACTAAAAATCAAGTATTTTTTGATGCTTTTGTTTTTTGATATAAATAAATTACTAATGCAAGAATTAAATCCAGTTAGTTATTTTACAATAACCAGCTTTTTAAATAAACCTCTTTTTGAATTAATTCTTGTTTTAATTATATTGTATGAGCTATATCTGATATAATAATAACACCCACATATTGTTTTTGTTAACAAATTGCTTACTTAAGCAATACCAAGGTTTTTTTAGAACAAATAATGAAATAACTAAAATATTGTTATTTTATTTTTAAAATAAAGAACCTAACCAAATTTTTAAAGAAGTTAAATAGCACAAAATGCATTTATCCTATTTTATAAAATTCTTACCCTCTTAATTGTGCGATTTTCTCGTTTTACAATTGTTACATTACTTCACGTTTACTTGTAAAAACGACGAAAACAATTTTATTCTACGTTTTTATTTTCTAGCACTCATATTAAACTATACGATTAAACAAGCATAGTTCGTCTGTGTTAATTAACATAACAGTCAAACGTTTACCATGGCTAAAGCTTTCGCACTTCATGTAATATTCAAAACTTTTTCCTAATATTAATAAACAAAAAGAAATAGCTAAACTAGGTGATCGGTTAAAAATTAAAAAATCAGGTTTGCCCTGTAAATTTAGAAACTAGTTTCTGATATTTATTTTGAATTTTTTATAGAAACCGGATGCGTTCGGATACGCGTAGTGGGCGTAACGGGGCATACGCGCACACAGGCTGCGATGTAGCTCGCGACTGACCGTAACCGCTACGCGCTCAGCCACAGCACCAGGCAGCGGCGAGTCTTCGCTTATGTAAGCCACTTCATGCCTGGTATCGACTTACGTCGTCATCAAACTTTCAACAGCACAAGATGTGACGTTCGATTACTATCCGAAATGTTAGAAGTGTGTATTAGAAGAATAGGGTTGGCAATGTTAACAACTATAATAACAGGCAAAAAAATATTTTTTAGCATGGATCAATCGTTTTAAATATTTTTAAACACATATGTGCTGCACATATTTAATTCTTAGTTATTATTAGAAACATACTTTTCTTTTGTAATGTGGATAATATTGAAATAACGTAACACGACAATTCTCTAAAAATTATTAGAAATATGTAGCATTTCAATTTATTTTTAAAGACCCAAGGAAAATAAAGATGCCCGTAACTCATTTTGTGATGGAATCATGTGCGTGCTTTGTCGTCAGCTTGAAACAAATTGCTTTCGGAAATGTTGACCTCCGTCGTTTGCATAATATTAATGCCATTTCTTGAGCACGCATAAGTTGTCCTTGTTTAATTTGTACGCAAGCACACTGTGTAATACCTGCACAATAATAAATCTGATATATGATTCTTTGTTGAATTATTTTACGTTCCGATCTCTGCTCACTAGCTGCCCGCTAGCTAGTCTGTCTAATGTGTTTGACATAACGAGTATAATATACACTCATTTGCAAAAAAAAAACGGGCACCTAAGCAATGAACCATTTCAAATGTTACTATTGGTTTGTTTGATAATTATAGGTAGTTTCACTTTCACAATTTTGTAAATTAATAATTTGTAAATAATAAGTAATCGTTGTCGTTAGTATTATCATAAAATTTTGATAAAATTTTGGGTTTTAATGCTAAAGTACACTAGTAGTGTATGCTCGCTAGTAGTGCATATGCTCGTGAAGTAAAAGTTAATAAATATTTTAGTTTGTTTTCTTTAATAAAGTAAAAGAAGATAAATGTTTAGTATCGAGTGTCACCCCCTCTAGCTAAAATCGCAGCTTGAATTCTTCTGGGTATACTAGCGATGATATCCCGGATACTTTCTTGCGGAATACGTTCCCACCCCACTCTGATGGTCTGCGGAGCCGGTTGATCTTGTTTCAGAACGTCCCAGACATGCTCTATAGGATCGAGGTCGGGATTTCGAACTGGCCAATCCAAACGACGAAAGTCGCTTCCACATCGCCAGACCGGTGGGCGTGAGCGACGTTGTCGTCAATAAAAATTGAGTCTTCGCCTAAAGCGGCCAATGCGGATTGTGCATGAGGAATTAGAACTTCCGTTATCTATCGATGTCCAGTCAGAAAGCCGTTCTCAATAAAGACTAACTCTGTACGATCCATTGAATTTATTCCTACCCAAAACATAACAGAGCCCCCACCATAAGGTGTGATTTCTTCAAAACAAGCCTCTGAAAAGCGTTCTCCTCGTCTTCGTAGCAGTCGCCGACGTTGATTTTCACCGAACAGAGATATCCTGGCTTCATCGTAGATCAATACACTACCAGTCTTCTTGAGTCCATGACTCACAATTTCGAGCAAACCTAAGCCTGGCAAGTCTGTGCTCACGGAGTAACTTAGGGCCGCGGGCCGGGCGATGACTGCGTATATTGGCCGCGAGAAGCCTCCTTCTGACCGTCCATAGACTAGTATGCACATTTCTTACTTCTTCGAGGTTGTTCTTAAGGTCCACATACGAAGACCTGCGATTTCTCAATGCGCGACTCAAGAAAACGATAATCCCGTGGTTGAGTACATGGTTTTCTTTCAGAACCAGGCCTTCTCTCAACGAAACCGGTGTTTTGATACCGCTGCCAGGTCTTTTGAACCGGCGAGCAACTCACACTTAGCCTCTGAGCCACGAAGCATTGCTGCAATCTCTTTGAGCAGCGCAATAATTTTGGTAGCTTTTACCACTGTCTCTAACATTATTGAGACAGCTAAACAGCAATAAATGAACAACCTTAAGAAAAAATAAAAAAAATATGAAATAAATTCATAAAAATTTACCAAAGTTATGAAAACGGATATTGTCTTTTAAAAATGTACGATAAAAAGTGGTTTTCTGTAAAAACGAGAAATCAAACGAAAATTTAAATTTAGAACGTACTGTTCTGCATTTTTAAAACCGGCATTTTTTAATATGTACAAATGATTGAAATCATGTTGGCACCGTATTTTTTAAAAAAGAATTTAAATTAAAACCACCCGTTTTTTGCATATGAGTGTAATTACATATATATTAGACATAAATTTGGATCTCATTGGAGAAGTTTACTTCGACCATCAAAATTTCTCTTTTATGTAAATACGCTCACCACCACGTAATATCATTGCAGAGTTAGCCACACAGTGAAAGATATTCGAGACCTACTTGGACATAGTTGCAGCTAATAGTGGCACTGGTAAGATAGTGTACTACTACAGTTGACGCGGACCGAAACTATTTAGCTTTTTCATTAGAATTATTGATGATTAAAAGTTTGAAAATGTATTAATTAAATTACTAATTAAACTGGTGGGACTAATTAAATCCTAGATGTCAAGGTGAGATGTGTCCAAGACTTCATTCAAAACCGATAGTGATATTTTATTAAAGTGATCATCAAATTAAATATATTGTTAATGGCTGGGAGGATTCGCATGATACTTTAGGCATCTAGTGCGATTTACCCAAGGCTTTTGATTGTGTGCACCACGAAACATTAAGCAGAAAATTACACAATTATGAAATTAGAGGATCCAACTTAGTTTACCAGAATCTTATGTCCAAAAAAGAATACAAAGGATAATGATAGTGATGGTGAATGGATATCAATCGGTGGTAACAATGGGTGAATCACAAGCCTCAATTTTAGGTTCTTTCCTGTTCCTTTTATCTATATTAACAACTTGCTTCTTATTTGCAGGCCGCATCGATATAGTATTATTTGAACATGACACCTCACTCTTGATCAAAGGATTCAAAGGAATCAAATGAGGACAGGTTCTCTATGACATACCATATAAACGATATATGCCATATCGAAAGTAGTAAATTGTTCACATAAAAAGAATAGACAATTTATAATAATAACATATGCACAATTTGTGGCCATATCGCTCAAGACACATAGTAATTATAGGCTTAATAATTTGTTTTAGTTTGAGTCATTGTCCGAAGAAGTTTCTCTGATACTTACCTTCGAATTCATTTATTCAATTAATGTTCGTTTTCTATAGGAGATTCTAGTTACAACAAAAACTATAGT
This sequence comes from Heortia vitessoides, assembly GCA_020976665.1. Taxonomy (NCBI): domain Eukaryota; kingdom Metazoa; phylum Arthropoda; class Insecta; order Lepidoptera; family Crambidae; genus Heortia; species Heortia vitessoides. The sequence continues at coordinate 5,772,656 of JACJUM010000875.1, forward strand.
GAAAATGAGAAATCGCGCTATAACTTAAAACGTAACGAATATTAAATAACCGTAATCATCTGTATATAGTTGAATCCAAACTGCTCTTTAAAGATTGATCTGTCATCGTCATATCAGTGCTACGTTCACGACTGGTTACAGACCTCACCAAGGAAAGGTTGTAAATATTGTCCGTGTTTTTTTTTGTAAATACAACTGGTGACAATTAGGTACAAAGCGGAGAATGTAACAAAAGGTAATGTAAAAAATCTGAGGATTTTAGGAACGTAATAAAAGATCAATATTTCCCATTAAAATTACTTTTATTTTCTTAACAATAGCTATTATGAGCATTAAGATGGCAGAATTAAATAAAATTATACCTGTAATATCAACATAAAATGACAGATTACTTTTATACTTTCTTAATTTACTTACGAGGACGGTTTGGTAAGTCCGTGACTTTTTGAATAAAACATTTTTTTTTCGGAAAATAGACATTTCATTTTTCTACATAGGTAATCACCTTTTAGCTCGATACATTTAGTACAGGTTTTCTAATTGTTTTATTCCTTCCAAATATTGGGTTTTCTTAAAGCTCTCAAATTACGCGTTTTTTACAGTAATGACTTCTACATTAGACTCAAATCTCTTACCACCCATCCATTTCTTTAGGTTTGGAAGCAGATAATAGTCGCAGGGGGCTAAATCTGGAGAATATGCTGGATAGGGTTTAGGGATAGCAGTTCGTATCTCAATTCGTGGGTTTTGCCCATCGTGACTAAACAAGTGTGCACGCGGGCATTGTCTTGATGGAACAGCACTTTCTTCTTCGCCAAATGCCGCCGTTTCTTCTTCGAGTCAACGTCGAATCTGTCCAAAAGCTTATAATAATGTTAGTCGGTGATTGTTTTACCTTTCCCGAGGTTATCAAAGTAAATGACACCGCGAGCATTCCAAAAAGCTGTGTCCATGACCTTGTTGGCTGACAGACTCTGTTTGGCCTTCTTTGGTCCACGTTCACTTTGAGCAACCCGCTGTTTCGATTGTTTCTTGGTCTCTGGCGTGTATGTGATGGATCCATGTTACAATCGAATTTGCAGAATAGTCTCGTTCCCTGTGCCAGGTGTCGTAAGAGGCGACTAAAGTATCGGAACCGTCAGATGGCAGTATATTCACTCGAAGTAGTGTAGCTCAAATGCAACACGATTGCCCCCATGCTTGCCCAGCGGTAAATGTTTTTCGGCTGCTATGATGATAATGACGAATGCTCAAACGGCAATTCTAGCACCACCGAAGGATAGGGAAGGTCGCTCATTATTGACTGACCCTATGATTTTTTATTAGATCAAGTCGACAAACAAGCATACTGTCCGCGTCCTAGTAAGCGTCACCGCAACCTATAGACCTCTACTATCACAAGGATATCACTAGCGCGTTTGCCAACCTCGTGACTTAAAGATATTATGTCACATTACACAGCAATGCGGACACTGCTGTTGGGCGTTCAAATTTGTAAACGACTTTTGTTTGAGGTCTACCTCATATAAATGTCCGATTGCGCCTGCGTGCCTCTAACGTTAGTAACTAGTACAGCAACCACCGCAGGGTTCGCGGGATTGCAGAGGCTGCTGTGACTCGCAAGTGCCTCTAAGACAGGACTTCGGTTCGAGTGACCGTCGGGAAAACTCTTATTATAATTATGGCGGGACAAATAAAAATAATAACTGATGTAGGTATGATAAGTAAAAAATCGATGTAGAATAGTTGACCTTATAGTTGACCACGCACCGGTTGTTGACCACTCGTGGCTTTGAGTCTTAATATTATAAGCTTTCCCGCCTTTAAGCGTTTGATTTTATGTTAGCTATATGTTATCGGTACATATTCAAATCAATCAATCACATTACGTATAGAAAGAGACAACCAGTGAACCTTACAATTTCGTTTTGTTTTCACTTATTCGGCCGCCATTGTAGTAAAGACGGTGTTTAGAAAGGTGAGCACATTTTTAATTTATTTTGTATTGGTTTTTAATGAACTTGCTCGAATATTGTTTTTTGTAATCATTTTATGATTATTTTGAAGATTTTCAATGAATTTAAAGTAAAAACGATATATTTCATGAGCTATTCTACTGGTCAACAACTGATACATGATTATATTAGATGCTCCTGTGGTTGACCAAATGGTCAACAACTAGTACACGGAAATGATACGCTTTTTTTACTTTGTTTAATTGTTTTATGTCCAGAATATGAGTTGTAACTCGACAGTGAATTTGAAGGAGTAAATTGCTTTCGTTTCCATTAGTTGACCAGAGGTTTAACATTGGTACCGCATACAAATGCTATGATTGACCAAACTCTCTATACATATATGTTTTATTTTATTTTTTTAGATAGAATATGCCACCAAAGCAATTCTTTCGGTAAAGTGAGGACGAAATTTATAAAGCGCTTACAAAAAATACAGTCCGGAAACTAAATCAGAGAAACATGTCGGAAATATAACATCCCCCATTCTACTATAATAAATAAGTTAAAAATTAGACATTCCATTTGACGAAACATGGACCCGGCAACCTGTTGGGGGACAATTACTAAGTCAGTAGATAAATGCGATGGCTAAAAAGAGAATTCCACACAGTCGCTAAAATAATCAAAGCCGACAATCGACCGACTCCATTCAAAGAAGGAATTTTAGAACGAAAATGGTTCGATAATCCAGATATCCAGGTAAAGAAATCCAGATATTGCTAAGCGATATTCAAAACCCATAAACTTTTTTATGTTTGATATTAACAAAGAATTACTTAACCAAAATCTTAGGTTTTTTTAAAAAGTTTAAAGTTATTTTAAGTGATTTAAAAATGTGCCTTTTAGATTTAAGAATACTATTGTGATTGTTGAGACTGGCCTTAATTTAATTTACTTATTGATCTCAATTATTCCTAAGAACAAAATTAATAAAGTTAGTATAAAATCTGCTTTTAATGTTAAATCTCACTTTCTTTATAAATGTATGAATGGTCAACCTCTGGTATAAATCTTGACAACTGGGGCCTGCTGGTCAAATTAGGGTACATCCCAGTTTCAAGATAAAATAAACAAAAATAAATCAAATATTTTCTTTCTAAATTTCAACTTATAATTATGTAACTTACAATATAAAAAAAACTAGCAATAAATATTGCTATTAGGCCATATAGCAAAATTTTTAAGGTTATAATTTCCTTTAATTGGTTTGAGACCGGGACATCCATCTTACTATTATAAAAATCGAATCGATGTCATAATAATAGTTCTACCAAGTCAATACACCAATACATATAAATAAAATTAGTGTCTGTTTGGAATTATAATAATACACGGTACATGAAACAAAATAACTTTTTTTATTATTTTTGTCTATCTGTCTGATGCTTTAAAGTCATATCTGTTACGGCGAGAGCGATTTTGATAAGACTCACTGATATAACAAGGATAGACACATAGGTTATATATAATAGGGAGTAACTTAGACTATATAATATTACGCTACGACTAACAGAAGCAGAGAATTATCCAAAAAATTCGCAAGAAGCTACGTAAACGATTGTTTGAAAAAATGTGCTGCCCTAAGTCACTACTCTACGCAGACCATAGCCGCGGACACAACTAGTTAATAATAAAACCTTTCTATAGGAATTGACACAACGATCGACTTATACCTATGCTAGAATGAATTAAAATATTAACTACAGCATGACAGAGTACCAAAATAAAAATTAAGACCCAATCAAACTAAAAGTAAAAAAATCTAACCAGGTAATCGGAACAATGTTTATATAGTTTCCTCCGAAAACTTAGAACAAAAAAAATGAATGTAGGTACTTTTATAAAATTAATTTATATTAAATTTCGTAGGGATCAGATACTTTTCTGCGATCTCCCACAAGAAAACTGAGATACCATTCGTTAACCATAATGTGCCAAAAATTTTAATAAATAAATATACAAATCAAAGTAATTGGTAAAAAAATACTTAATATAATTATTTAACTTGGTTATAAGTTTCTGATAATTAAGCATTTTTGTGTTCCTATATTGTGCGCCAAAGAGAATTCGACCACCACCCAGGACAAAAATTTATATGATGACTAGCAGCGCCCCACGGTTATACTTGCGTAGTTCCCGTTCCCGTGCGAAGAACAAACAATAAAAGTTCCCTAAGGATGTAAGTGACCCCATAAGGATTGATTAAACAAAAGTGATGTTGGACTTTTCATAATATTAATAATAACCTTTAGTTGAGTTCTTCCCTAATACTTAACTAAACGCATTGAATTTCAAACATAAAAAGAAAAAAATATATATATAAATAAAATATTAGTCTAGTATTTGTAGCTTGCTTAATTTCTGAAGATCTGTGTGCCAATCGGCAAAGGCCTCCTTCAACCTCATAAAAGTCATATTTTAATGCGTAATAAACTTTGTACTGAATTTTGATCGTATTTACTACATTAAAAACGTCAAAGTTTCATACTATAAAGATACATATAAAGATTCGTCGAGTAGGGTGTCAAGTCTTGAAAGATAAATAAACGCGATTCTATGGTAATCGATGCTACTGCTGCTGTGAAAACGTTGCAATCCATATTAATCTATAAATACGACCTGTTGAGTTAAATATTAACTGTAAACATTCGACAGATTTGGGTGGGTTGATCTATTGCAATACCGTACTACCATAGGGCAGCGTTGGCTGTTAATTTCCCGTTTCCTAGCGCGATATGGCAGCAGAATATTTATTAAACCAAAATAGTACGTGCTGTTCGTAACCCGTTCTGCAAAAGTATTTTTTATTTATTACTTACTTTAATTAATAAAAATAAAAATATTTGGCAGAAATATCATTTTATCTACCGACAGCAACATTTACCTAGCATAGCCAATTTTTCAGGTAAAGAACACTTGTAGTCTAGCAACATTTTGATAATTTTCTAGCTACTGGTTAATGCAAGCAGCTGGCAACACACTTTGACATTAGAATGAATCGAAGCGTCTGCTAAATCGATCGCTGCAATTTGTTTGGGATCATACAACCTCGACAAGTTGCGTATATTGCTTACTCCAAAAATAACTGAATTAATTTAAATATCTGAAAATTGAAGCCCAAATGCCTGATCCAAAGAAGATGATAGAATCTAAGGATAGCAATCCGTCCCAGCAACTCTTCCAAAACAAAAAAGTTAGGCTGACAGAAGACGATTCCTTAACAAAATCAAAGCAATTGCTTGAAAAGATTAATCAAAAGAAAAGAAATAGATCTAAAGCTTCTGTTTTAAAAAATAAAAAAACCCGGCTTTGCGGTTTTAGGAAGCCCTTCCCCTCTTTATTGGACCTAGAAAAAATGTTTGAAGACTCCGATAACGATAATGAATCAATGACTACCACAGTTACAACTACATTAATTAGTGAAACGAAAATTCCTAATGATACAATTCCTACCCCAAGTGCTATTAACACAATTGCAGATAAAATATTTAACTATATTTCTAATAAACCAGAAACAACATCTATTCTAGATGAAAATACGCCCTCATCAGTTATTTTACAAAAAAATCGCCAAAATGATGAGAGTATACCACAAAATGAGGCAAAAAAGATTCAAGTATCTGAATCTGTTTTCAATGCCAACAGTAATGATATTAGTTCCCGCCATATGAATCGTGAAGATTCTCACATAGAAGGATCATTGAATATTACAAGGAACAATAATTGCACATTTAATCAGGAGTCACAATCATTTTCTTACAAGGAAGGATCAATGAATATTAAGAATATTGAGGGGAACAATAATTGCACATCAAATCCAGAGCCACAATCACTTTCTCACAGGGAAGGATCAATGGCTATTGTGAGGAACTATAATGGGACATCAAATCGGGAGCCACATTCAGTTTCTCATGAAAAAGTATCAATGAATATTGAGGAGCACAATAATTGCATATCAAATCAGGAGCCACAATCAGTTTCTTACAGGCATGGATCAATGATTATTGAGGAGAGCATTAATTGCACATCAAATCAGGAGCCACAATCAGTTTCTCACAGGGAAGAATCAATGATTATTGAGGAGAACAATAGTTTCACATCAAATCAGGAGCCACAACCAGTTTCTCACAGGGAAGGGTCAATGATTATTGAGGAGAACAATAGTTGCACATCAAATCAGGAGCCACAATCACTTTCTCACATGGAAAGATCAATAACTATTGTGAAAAATAGTGATTGCACATCAAATCTGCAGCCACAATCATTTTCTAGGAAAGGATCAGTGACAATTGTGAGAAAGAATAATTGCACATCAAATCGGGAGCCACAATCATTTTCTCACAGGGAAGGATCAATGACTATTGTGAGGAACAATAATCGCACATCAAATAGGGGGCTACAATCATTATTTCAAAAGAAAGGATCAATGGCTACTGTGAAGAACCATAATCGCACATTAAATAGGAAGTACCAATCATTTTCTCATAGGAAAAGATCAATGAATATAAAAAATAATGAAAAGTGCATACATTGCACATCATATTGGGATCCACAATCATGTTGTCACAGGAAAAAATCAATGAATATTATGAGGAACAATTATTGCACATCATATCAGGAGCCACATTCATTATGTCACAAGGAGAGATCAATGAACATTGTGAACCACAATTATTGCACATTATATTGGGAGCCACAATCATGTTGTCACAGGGAAAGATCAATAAATATTCTGAGGAACAATTATTGCTCATCAAATTGGGAGCTACAATCATGTTGTCACAGGGATAGATCAATGAATGTTGTGAGGAACAATTATTGCACATCTTATTGGGAGCCACAATCATTTTGTCACATGGTAAGATCAATGAACATTGAGAGGAACAATTACTCCACATCAAATTGGGAGCCACATTTAAGTTGTCACAGGGAAAGATCAAATAATCTTGTGAGGCACAATTATTGCACATCATATCGGGAGCCACAAATATGTTGTCACAGGAAAAGATCAATGACTATTGCAAAGAACAATTATTGCACATCAAATTGTGAACCAAAATTATTTTTCCATTCTCCAAGTACATTCCATGAGCAATGTTTCAATGAAAGCATTGATTGTGTTACATGTACTAATAATCATAATAATTACCAGCATGATGTGGAAATTGTAGAAGAACCATATGATACTATCATTATAGATGATACTCCAAGGAGTCCACAGCCTATTGAAATTAATAATTGGTCAGTACCAACAGATGTTGGTTGCATACATATAGAAAATAATAATGAAACGGTATTAAGGTCTCCCATTCCGGTAAATAATTTTTTGGATATTCATGAAAATCAGAATGATATAACAGAAATAATTGATGTTGATCGTATGATAACAGGAAATAGATCTATAACTTCTATTGGAGCAACTAATACAAATATAGTCCCTGATATTATTGAGGTCAATGATGTAAGATCAGAAACTACTCTACAATTAAATCAAACATTAATTTTACCTAATATTGTAGATTTTAATAGCGAGTCAGATGTTGGAGAACCAGTTACATTACCTGTGGAGACTAACAATGCAAATCCACAAAATGTGGACAATAGGGTGGTTAACGTAACTCTTCCTGATGGAAATAGTAGACTTACTATAACTTCAAGAGGTCCTAGGGTTACCAACATTTGCAGACCATCTCAAAGTGGAAACACTGTTCAATTTGTTACAAAAATTTCTAATGGAAATCGTGTGACATGTGTAGTCAATAATACAAATGTAACAGATCAATCCCTAAGGACAAATGACAGCCATAATTTAGTCCTGGGTTTGCAAAATGAATTAAGTATTTTCGTAGAAGATGGATGTTCTAACCAAAAATCATCTAAGACAAAGAATCAGTCTCCACAGTCTCCCAATAAATTAGAATCAGAAAGTGACACATTCCAAAGAAAAATAGGAGAGTGCCCTGTATGTATGGATAGCCTAAGCAACAAAACAGTCGCTTCAACACTTTGCGGACATATATTCTGTATGAATTGCATTCAGGCAGCTCTTAGAGCCAATGGCAAAAAATGTCCAACTTGTAGAATGAAATTAAAGGGTAATGGCTACCATCAAATATTTCTGTAAATTTATTTAAATAATCTAAAATATCTGTAATGTGATTTTAAATATAATGGAGGTCATGTTTTTTTATTGTAAAAAAAAACTGAAGTAATCATACATCATTTACTATGATATCGACAAATTATTAATTTGCAATTAAAGTTAGAATTACTGTATAACCAATTCCATATTATCGTCATATATAGATATCAACCAAAACAGTATGTATAATTGTTAAATTGGTGCTTAAGTCACAATCTGTTTTTACAGTTGTTATCAAAAAATATAGGTATATCATGTATTTAACTGATCATCGTCATCATCATCATAGCAGCTGTAAAACTGTCTCTCCAAGACATATAATTATTTGAATTATCATTATTATGATTATAATATAGGTAGCATATATAATGTAATCATAAATTAGGAGTTTCGAATTACCTGTATAAACTAATTTAATCACTACTTACTATATGAATATTTCTCATAATAAGTCAAAATCCCAAAAATGTGAAACTGATACTATATGTATAAAGAATAACTACCATAAGATGTACTTAAAATAACATCATAATAATAAATATCGTAGCTAAGGGGGCTGAGTCATCAGATTCTGTTCAGGCTATAGCCTTAACTTATGGTTTACTAAATTTTTACAATATTGGTGTCATATTTTATTGAATAAATCGGATTTTTTTACTTTGTCTCCTAAATTACTATTATCTCACTCATAGAATGTATTAGTAAAATTAAATGTATACAAAAAAACATACATATAGTAACAGAATAACGTCTCATATGGTAACTTAAATCAGAGATAGCACTAATGGATATGAAACAGCAGCAAAAATCTAACAGACAGATATAGCTTTGGCAGGGTACCATTACTTTATGCCTATTTTTTTGTATTTCTCTGGATTTCTGGTTTGAATCTTGCCCAATTCTTCTAGAAAGTGCTCACTTATAGTTGCTTTGAAAATGACCCCAGAGATCCGATGTATTGTTTTATAGACTATCACTGTAAAAGATGGTAACATGAATGCACTAGGCATGTCATATTTTCTACAAACCTTTGTTTTGGTTAATTAAAGCCATGATGTTATAATCAACAATTTTTTTAAAAAGAACCATAGGAGCCCTTAGTAATGCCTAAGACTGACTGCCAAAATAATAAATGATATTTTTAATTATTAAGTAAATGGTTACATTCACCAACTCATATTTCTGCAACTGTGTGATTTAAGTAAGCTTTGGAACTGCATATTGACAGCACATACATTCAATTATCATAAGGACAGTGTGCAAGTTCACAGGAAGAACAAAAAAAACAATAATTATACTTTATTATTTGAAAAGCTATTTTAATTACATTTAAGATATTTTGAATAAATACAACTGAAATTGAATCCCTTTTACTTGAAATTATTAACAAAAGTAGAATTCAATAAATACAAAAAGTTTCGCCCATATATCCCTCACACTAATTAAATTTCTGACCATCAATATGTTTGGTCTTATGGTGGAATAGTGGTTGAATATATTGATCCATTTTTATTATTACAAATATCATCCTCACACAAAATACAATAATGTACATTCAATATATGAATCAAATGTATATTAAACATTGGAACTATTGACTTGGCTATTACTACATGAACTAATAGTTTCATCCGAGTGCAAATGTTCTATAGATGCTGATAATTGCTCCAAACTTTGTACCAGTTGTGCCATCTTGTCTCTAGAAGCAGAACTATCAAAATTTTCATCAGTAGGTTTCTCAATATCAGCACAAAGTTTAAAGTGAAGTCTAGCTAAATGTTCTTGTTGGTCCCTTATGTTTATCATCTGATCCATACTGCATCCTGAGCCAAAGGCGCTAAGTTTGCCCGTATGAAAGTCATCTAGCAATTCTAGCAGGGCTTTTTCCATGTGTTTGACGTCGGGAACTTCTTTTGGCATGTGTTTTGGTTTATTGTTGTAGTTGGAACGCATTAGATCACGATGGAGCCGCCTTTCATTAACGTATGAAACTTTCGTAGAATCATTAACGCTGTTATTCCCCGTGCTGGTGAGCTGTTGCCCAGGAGTCTTGGAAGTAAGACTGGCTGCTCCACTTGACATTTTATTACTAGCAACGGGCGAAGTTGCTGCATGGGATCTTTTCTGTTCTTCATCTTCACCTTCATTCTGCATTAGTTGCTGAGTCTCGTTTGCCTCTTCTAAATCCAAACTCATGTAGATTTTGATTCAAAATTAATGCTAGCAGGAGCATAAATTCTATATAAACATTTAAGGATCTCTGTATTTGTAAATAAAACTACACAAAAACAAAAGGTCGCTTGGTGTTGTTGTTATGTCATACGCTGATATGACAGTTTTCTTTTATTTAACCTTCACAAGAAAAAGACAAATGCTAATACCGTGATGCCAGCTAGACACCAATTTGCTTGCTTGCTTTGTTACTAGAAAAAAGAGACAGGGACACTGTCATACTTCATCATAACAGCAGCCGAAACGTCCCCTGGTGGATATAGGCCTCTCCAAGAAAAGCAGAATTTGCCAATTATTACCGCGTCATGCAAACAGGGCCTGGTAGAAATCGCATGAAATGTTGTCATCTTCCCCAATTTCACATGATTGTTTTATCAAATTAGATATAACATATTTATTGCCAATTAAACTAGAAAATCAGTCTATCAATCAGCCGAAGATGAATAACCTTCATAACTACCATGAAGATGTTGAAGCCCAAAATATTGTAACATTTACGTCACCTAAACAAAGAAAGAAACATTCGCAAGAATTGTAAAGCAAAATGCGGGTGGAAGCGAAAAATGTTTTCCACCGCAACCTAATGACCCGCCGATATTAATCGGCGGCGTGTGAATACTGCGACAGAGGCGCGGAGCGCCGCAGAAAGGATACAGAGTTTGTGCTCAAAGTTATGTACATTTTACTCTTTAAATACCCTACCTCAAAACTCTTTACTCTTTATATCAACTGTGGTTGTCGACGCGCAGCCGTAGGCTGCGCGGGGGCGACTGCGGGTGCGGCGCTCCGCGCCTTTGTCGCAGTATTTACGCGCCGCCGATTAATATCGGCGGGTCATTGGCTTGCGGTGGAAAACATTTTTCGCTTCCACCCGCATTTTTCTTTACAATTCTTGCGAATGGTTCTTTCTTCGTTTAGGTGTCTTATTTTTTTTTCATTCTTCGTGGTTTCTTCGTTTTTATACGTAATACACTTTTGTATTGATGTATTGTTTTGTTTACATTGGCTTCTTTATGTTGTTTGCATAGGCGTTTTTGACGTACTGTGCAGGCTTTTGGCGATGGTTTCGTGGGAGTTTTTGGTTTTTGATGGACCCACCGCTCTTAGCTAGGGTCATCCAGGTCCTGTTAGGGTTGTCCACATCAGGGAGTGGATGTATTTTTCGATGCCCTTCAGGGGGGTTGCAGTCTCGGGCTTATGCCCGGGTCATGTTCGACCGCACCGGCCGTGAGTTCTCGCTGGTAGGCCTTGGAGTCCGGTGGTCTGGCGTGCAGCGGCGCTATGTTGCGCAGGTGCGGAATCGCCAGGGAGGCTTTGTCGGTGCGCGCGAACATTGCGCTCGACAATCTGCGAAAGAATCTTCGATGTATTCTGTTCTCAGGTCCCGGTGTATCGTCGCGTTTCGTACCATGCGCGGTGCTCCGACGATTGTGCGTAGAACGCGGGACTGCTGGGATTGAAGGCGGCCTTTGTTGGTCCGGCTGGTTAGTGCGTACCATGCCGGGGCTGCATATGTGAGGTGAGGTCGAATGTATGTTTTGTAAACTCCCAGCTTGGTTCTAAGCGGGAGTTTGGAGGCGAATACTGGGCACACAGTGAAGCAGTTTGCGAACAGAGCTGCCCTAAGTCTTGCCCCGCACCTGAGACTTGCGCACGGTCCGGCGTCAGATTTAATTATTCAATGATTTTTAATAAAAAATAACGGCAACTGTCCTACTCTTTACTCTATACTCAGTGTCCAAATAGTAGAATTCTCTATCAACTGAGATATTGTATATATACACTCATTTGCAAAAAGACGGGCGGTTTTGATTTTAATTCTTTAAAAACATAAACGGTACCAAAATGATTTCAATCATTTGTACATGTTACTGGCTGGTTCTAAAAATATCGTGGTGTTTAAAACAGTACGTTTTAAATTAAAATTTTCGTTTGATGCTCTTTCTTACAGAAAACCACTTTTTACCCTAAATTTTCATAACTTTTAGTCAATTGTTATGAATTTATTTCATATTTTTAATTGTCAAAGTTTCATTTATTGCTGTTAAGCTGTCTTAATAATTTTAGAGAAAGTAGTAAAGGCTAACAAAATTATTGCGCTGCTTGAAAAGGGTTGTAGCCAATGCTTCGTGGCTCAGAGGCTAAGTGTGAGTTCTGGCAGCGGTATCAAAACACCGGTTCCATCGAGTGAAGGCCTGGTTCTGGAAGAAAACCATATACCCAACCACGGGATGATCGTTTTCTTGTGAGTCGCGCATTGAGAAATCACAAGTCTTCGTATATGGACCTTAAGAACAACCTCGAAGAAGTAAAAAATGCGCATATTAGTCTATAGACGGTCAGGAGGAGGCTTCTCGCAGCCAATATACGCAGTCATCGTCTGGCCCGCTGCCCTAAGTTACTTCGTGAGCGAGCACAGAGTTGCCAGGCTTAGGTTTGCTCGAAATTGTGAGTCATGGAATCAATAAGATTGGAATAGGGTATTGTTGTTGTGTAAAGAAGTAGTAGTGCGGATATTTCGTAACTTGAAGATGCGCTCTTTGTATAGTTCATCTAGATCGTTAGAGTTGATTACCGATTTGTGAGCAGCACACGCTGGTCTAACGATAAACAGCTTTCGTACACTTTACACACCAGCTTCTTCGTATAGAACATCCGTAGGATACCGAATGGATTTCCTTAACGCAGTTTTTAAGACTCTCCTTTGGGCTCTTTCAAGAGGGAGAAAGAACGAAGTGGGTAAGCTACCCCAAGCCAGAATGCATTATATTATAAAAGACTGACAGAAGGCCTTACATTCCATTTTCAGAATCTGTCCATTGACCGCTTCGCATAAATTCTTCATAATTTACACGAGATTTCTGACCGTCCGACACATTTTGTGTAAATTTTGGCTTTTGAAAGTAAGTTTTTCAACTATAACTATGCCAGGATGCTTAAGAGTTTCTAAACTACGGATTTTTTCGCAAAGGTATGAGATTTCTCGCTCTTCAAAATTGCAGGTTTTAGAGCGAATCTTCAGGGCAGTTATCGAGGAGGGTAATCTGATCAACGAATAACATCAACAGTTATTTTTCTATTTTAATGAGACCTAAATTTTTAAAAACAAATATGGTTGTTATATACTTGGTTGATAATTCAAATCTATACAATCTTAATGCATTTATTCAGCATAGAAAAATTAATGTAAAGTATTAGCATATGCTAATTTTAATTTTAGTTTTGATATTTAAAACTAAAATAAATTTAAATTATATCACAATAGATAGGCTGTATTCGATAATGCATATTGCAGCAGGTAACACTTTATCTGTCAAGGTGTCAGTCAAACAATTTTGGAAAAACGAGGTAGGAAAGTACTAATCGCATTTACTCCTGAAATTATTATTATCGTAATACTAATTTACAGGTTGCATCGGAATATTTTAAGCGGTAGCAATATTATAATACTTAAGCTTAATAAATTTTCAAAATTCAAGCAATCTGAAATTAATTTTTGTTTGGCCTCCATTGTCCATTTTTTCTGGCCACATCCTCAATTTATTGTAGCACATGTTTCGCTAGAATACCTACAAAAAATAATAGCTTTCTTGTAAAGTACGCTTACCTTTAACTATATTTTGTTCCAGGCTTCAATTTGTTTAATCAGCGGAACCGCACCTGGATGAAAATTCTCAAGAACTTCAGTGGTGATTTTTTCAACGTCTAATAATGTCTGAATCAACTCCGCCGCTTGACCCAAGCATTCACAACAGGATTATTCGCTATCTTCATACTGGCAATGAAGTTCCTAAATACTTTCCTGGATGCTGGACCTCGCATAAATATTACGAAGTTGAAAAGCTGACAGCTTTAAATGATGCTTTTGCACAAAATCCAAACAATGTTGAAGTAGTCAACATTATATTACAGGTACATTAAGTGTTATATGTTATGCATTCACACACAAGAAATTACTGGTTACTTTTCTGTGTATTATATGTTATCTGTAATAATGTGGAATAAGACATATACATGAGTTATATTGTTGTTACTTTAATTTATCAAAAAACTTTACTTGTGCTTTTATAGTACTGATTGATATCATAATTTTCAAGATTGAAATTATAGTAATGTAATACTGATTATTTTACTGTTTTTATAGTGTTATAATGCATATAAATAAATTAACGTAACATAGTAAATGTATTACTAAATTATGACTATTTACAATTTGTTATTTTTTAGGCTTCTAAAGATGGCTGGTACACACGTTTCGAGACTATTGCTTTTGCTCTTTGCAAATGCCTACTTTTAGGGTCACCATTAGTGAAAGAGGCTACTTACAAGGCTGCTGCTGAAGTATGTGTCACTCCAGAACAAATGATGCTATTCAACAAGTTCACCCGGCTTTTCAAAACTGGTATGCACATATTTTACCACATTATTTTGGATATCACAGAAAGTCAATAATTTGACTAATATGTTATTTATATTATTTAAATATTGGTAAATAAATGTAGATAAATTAAAAGTAAGTTTTAAATTTACTCTCAATTGATTATTACATGACAGAATATTATAAAAATATAAAATGCAGAGTTTTTTTATGATTCACAGAACCCTGTATTTTTGATGTTTCTCCTGTAGTTAATTATTATTTTATTTAATACGACTTTTAGGCAATGGTCGTGGTTGGTGCAAGAATGTTAAAGATTGGTATACTAAAAAGGAGCCAATGGAGCTTGCCAAACACATGAGCAGAGTAAAGGCTCGCCATGGACGCTCCCACAAAACACTTCTCAGGAAATCCCATGTGAAAATTGATTCTGATGATTATGGTTATTACTTTATTATACTTTTATTGCTATTCTGCTTTTATTAATGACTCTTATGATAATTCTAATATTATATTAAAGTGCATGTCAGAACATAAATAGACATTTAGATATAATAACATGTAACAGCTGTTTTTTTTTATATTTTACCTGAAAATGTATGTTTGGATATGCTGTATCCCCTTAGCTCGAGATGCTGTTGTTAAGTATGCAATATTTGGTTTGAAAAAAGCCAAGCAACTGCTAGGTGAACAGCCAAGTACCAAGGAGATTTTCGATTACATTCAGAAAGTTGAAGATCTGCGTCATTGTGAAGATCCAGTCATGGCTGCTACAATAGCTTCAAAGTACAACTTCACTTTGGACCATGTCCCCGGACATTTATTGACTTCCCAAGAGGTTGGTTTAATTTTTAACAAAACTACTTTATGTGACAGTTTCTATGATGTTCATGTACATTGTTTTCATTGAGATCTTCAACCAAATTTTCATTGTTAGACAATTATGTAGTGAGCAACATAATGCTAGGTACTAGTAAAATTACACTTTTTTTGTTATGCTAGAATATTTATTAACTAATTGAAATAATGAATTTGTTAACATTGGTAATAAAAACACTTGAATGAACGTTAAAATGCATAATCTGTTTTACCAATAGGTATGGAATGCAATTATTCCACAATTCAGTCTACAAGAAATACTCTACAATATCCAACGCATCCATAATATGGGATTCTTAACCAGCAATTCTACTACCACTGCAATCCTTCTTTCATTGTTGAACAACCAAGATGTTATCAAAAAGTCAAAAGTGACGCCTCTTGCTGTTCACATTGCTTTGTGCAACTACAAAAAGAAGAGCAAGTAAGAAATTCATAAATGATATGTACCTTTATTAGATGTTCTTACTTAATCCAAATAATATTTTAGACTCAAAAATTTGTAAGCAGAAAAATGATTTATTCCAAAAATTTATAAAGCATCTACCACTGACCAACAGTCCTTACAATTTTATTATATTCTTCATACATCAAAACAATTCAGGTTGTAATTTATCACAATATGTCCACCTTCACAAACTTTCATATTTATAATCTTAGGAGGATTAGTGCAATAAATTTTTTTCTTTGTTATAATATTTTTTTGTTACAAAGGCCTATGAAACATATGAAGGCCAAGATAGCAGCTGAGAAAGAGGTCCGACGCCGCACTCGGCAGTTGTACGATGCCAACACCGGTCTTTGGATGTGGATTGTTACTAGACGGCACCCAAAGGAAGTGAAACACTGGGGTGAGTCAATGCTATTCATTAATCTCTGAAGGTGCATATATTATAGACCCCTGCCTGTTACCCATTTTACAAATAGCTGTGCGCGCGTCTTATCACTCTTTAATTTATGGTTTGTGTACTCGACACAAAGCTTAAAATGTATAAATGAGAGAACATGCTTTATTTAGACTGTTGTAATAGTCGAGCGGCTAGCGATTTAAACAGAAACTTTCGCACATGAAGCTGTTTCGCGATCGTGAATTACCATATTATGTAAATCGAGAATTACCATGGTCAATTATGTGTTAGAAAAGATTGCCGCACAGTAACAGTATCTCCAAAACCATTTTTTTTTTTTTAACATTTGACCTTATTTAAACTTAAAACGGACATTATGAGCAGTAAACGCGTACTACGTTAGAAAATAATGCTTTTACGGCTTTCACGTATAGACAGTATAATTAATACAAAGAATTTAAGTGAATGTGTTAATGAAAGACCATGTGCCTTTCGCACCAATTATTGGATGCAGCTTCCGATTAATGCATGACAATGCAACGTGCCATACCGCAAGATTAGTCACCGAATATCTTAATAAGGTTGGGATACACGTTTTATCATGGCCAGCACGCAGTCTCAACCTTAATTCGTTTAAGCACATTTGGGACCGCTGTGACCCTAAGAGCTTAAGACGGCTGCAGAATAGGAGTGGCACAATATCCCACCGTCAGATATCCAGGACATAATGGACGTCTCTAGGCTGATGATAGTGGAGAAGAAAGCTAGCTGTGTAAAAATATCGCATTTGAAATGTCGCCAAAAGTGGTTCAGTGCACTGGCCTGCTTTAAATATGTATTTTGTTTACTACTTCATGATCTATTTGGAAAAAAACTTTCAAAGTAGATGAAATAGATGATCGATATTTTTCATCAAACGGTACGAAACTTATATATATATAACTTTTCGGGTACATTTTTAGGGTGGTTATATTATTACACATGGGCACAACATCATATTTTCTTGTAGGATTTAATTTCGCGCTTGGAATAATGTAGGCTCTGGTAGCGGTAATTAAACTAGTCCGATGGCGCTGTAATGGTACCGATGGTAGTGATCTTGTGCGTCTAATTTCGTGGGTTTCGCCAAAAAAAGCAGGTCAATCTAGGCTGCAATATCTGCTGCAAGTGGCTTTTCTGTGAGTTAAAATTTATCTCAGTTACGACAAAGCACGGGTTAATGGATACATAGATGTTGTAAGTGTATGCGGGTTAATGTGAGTAATTTTGGTAGGTATCGACTTGCCTCCGAACCCCGAAGTGGTAGCCGCGCTCAGTAAGTTGCTGGATCAGACGTGGACCCTGACGCCGCCCACCAACAAGCGCTACATGATCACCCTGGACATGAGACACCATATGTTCAAAGGTATAGTATTGCTTTAACTGATGGGCCTGATGGCGCAGGTGGTAATGATTCGCATTCGATCCCCACCCAAGACGAATATTTTAATGATATTTGTGTTTGTTCTGTGTTGAATATTTAAGTACTATATTTCTGATTCCTCTATTGTTTGATGTCCGTTACACAAGTGCTTTAAGCGAGTCATCTCGGAATCAGGTCAATGCATGAGATTTTTTGTGAATTTATTATTATTATTAATTATCTTGCTTAACATTCATTTTGCTGTTATCATAATTCACTCCTTTAATCAATCTTTAGATTTCAATATCAATTACCGAATTTAGACAGATTTATTGGTTGGTTGGTGGGTGTTCTTGATTTTATATATTTACTACCGAGTATCCGCGACTTCATCAGCGTGAATATTTATAATAATAAAAGGCAGGCCATTTCTCTGCGATCACAATTTCACAGCACTTGTTTCGCGTGGAAGCTTAATTTTTCTATAATAAAAGTAGTTAAATTTACCCATTTCAACATGTCATTTGTGTCATTGAAAGTCTCCTTAAAAGTAGTCAAACGGTTTTATAGACCGATATGTTTTTATTTGTTAACGAACAGGCTACAATTGTAATTAAACATAATATATACATGTGTATATACTGTGATTTGCACCTATAATTTGACATTGCAAGGGTTGGCTTATAACGTATACGTACGTTTGTTAAAAGTATGTTTGATAAAATATTGAAACATACTTTTAATTTTGAAATTCTACAGAGACCATCAATGTTTAACTTTATATTATATATAAGCAAGAAGCACCTGATGGCTTACTTGAAAATAAAAAAAATCCTCTTGTATGTCTATGTCTATCTTGTTTTGACTTACCCACAGTTTTCATTAAACAGCTGACCATAAAGCACAAACTTTTAAGCACCTTTATTTAATTACTTATTAATTTGTGTATGTAAACTGCATTTTTTATTTACGCAGGTCGTCATTTCTGCAAATCTTATGTCGTGCCGAAGAAAGGCAAAAAAGCGGCGGTCGGAACTTCTAAGCCCACGCCGGCGCCGCCTGCCAGTTCCGGCGATGGTAGCGACCCTGATAAAAAGAGCAAGAAGCATCTTCTGGCTGAATGCTTCTACAACAAAAATGTCACGCCGGGGCATGCTGGTATGCTCTTTTTTTCTAATTTACGTTGTAATAATAAACTTCGAAACGGAATCATGCAAACGAGAACCGTAGCTGGTATAGTGTTCTTATCCTTGACCTGATTATACATGCTCGCTTTTATTTATTTACGCCTCATGGTTGTGACACAAACCATTTATATTTATAACCTAATACATACTGTGTTTCTGCAACTATTACAAGCTTCAGAATTTTGATTGAATTAAAAGGATGATTCCAGCTATTGGACAAAGTAATTTCTAGAATAGCAATAAAATAAATTGAGCTAATAACGCGGGAAAAAGAATATCCTCTGAATGTAATAATGATAAATCACTATGGTATGCAGACTCCATTCATATTTAAATCATTAGTAGGTTTGTTTCACGTAAATATTTACTAAATATGTTAAACCACGTTTTTTTCTTTTAGCTATAATTCTGGCTATGTTACTCCTGAAGCGAGAGAAGAACGTCAAGCTGGCAGTGTTCTGTGATGAAGGAGTGCAATTAGTCTCGATTGAACGTAATTTCAGCACCATCGAAGAAGTGGAATTTGTCTTGAGAGTAAGTCCGTTGTGCAATATAATGTAAAGGGTAATCAATACCTCGTAGACTCATTCATTCAACAACATCATTAAGTTTATAAGGTTGTCCACATTACTTGGGTTTGTTTACCTGGTATTTCTTCGTCGTATCAGCAGAAAGTCTATTATTAAACATAGCCACTCTTTGAATTATTTATATCAAGGGATCAATTAATTGATCCCCGCATCCTGTATCAAGCTTAGATGGATATACCGCCATCTGTTGATATCAGACTTAGGTATAGGTCTATCCAGACCCAGGATAAATATTTGCCGTAGGTACAGGTTATAATTGTACTTTTTCATGTAGGTTATAGTCAAACTAATCCAGCGGCCCGCCCCGACATTGTCCGGGTACTTAGTTAAATTAAATCTCGTTACTGTAGAAGTTTTAAACCCATTCTTGGGTAAATACGTCTTTCTATACGAACTTCCTGATTTGGTTGATCCCGTACAGAATCAGGTCCTGACAATAACAGATTTGTCTATTCATTTCAGTAATACAAAACAATATAATTAAAGTACTGTTTAAAAATGACTATTTTACGCCATCATAATTAATTTACAAAGAAGCTAACATCATAAATGTTAACCAAATTTAGCACTTTAACCCTCGAATTTTAATAAAAAAAAATCTTATTAAAACAGGTATATGGGAAAAAGATTGCTTCGTCGAGTACTTTTGTCGGTACCCTCACAAAACTAAAAACAGATATGACCGCAAAAAAAGTTACGAACGTGGGGTACCAAAAATAATTTATTATTATTACTCTTTTAGGGAGTGAATTGCCTTTAGTGGACGTAGGTCCATCAAACATGTAGATGTTACAAAAAGAAGCCATGTTCCAATTTTCACGTAGAAACGTAAATTACAGAAGCTAAAAGCTTTAGCAGTATTGTCTCGTAGTTCATGAATCAGTCATGTTGCTTTGTACATGTAATAATGAATATTTACGTTAATTCTGTGTCTAAAACTTGTGGTAATAAGTGTATATTTATATTTGTGATTTTCCGTGGGATACCAGCGGAGTAGAATAGTACCTCTGTACCAGGTGTGTCCATATATATGTGCTTAAAGGGACTTATTACTCGGAGTCAGGGTAAAGTATAAGACATTGTGTGAATTCATTTATTCTGTCCATAATCCGGTAATTCGTTTCAAAATATGATATATACAAACACATACACCCATTTATGCTAGAAAAACATAAATATGTTTTTCTTTTTCAGAAAGCTAACCTCGGTCGCGTGCAGCTGGACGCACCGATAGAGTGGGCGGCCAAAAAAGGGCAGAACTTCGACGTGTTCATCAACATGGTGGACCGCACCACCCGCTACATGGAGCTGGATCAAAGCCAGCGCGGCGGGCGCGGCATCGGCGGCCGGTACGGCCCGCCGCCAACCGGCGACCTGGCCGATCACTGCCCCGTACGCGCGCTAATGCGCTACCGGCAGGCCGCCGTGCCCGACGCAAAGTGAGTCACTTACAGATTGCAGGAATCCTCAACACATTTATTGATGAGGTAGAAAGCACCATACTCTAAATGCAACTATTAACAAAAAGTGCTGGCGGCTGGTTTAAAATGCCCTCATAGAATGTTCGTTCCCCTCCCAACATATCTCTTCAGTAACAACATATCAAATCACTAACACAACAAATAGTTGGTCGTATGAGTTTCGTTCTCTCAAAATCAGTCCTCCATAAAGAGGGTCACTTAACCAGACTGACGCCTCTGAGTGTTCATAATCATATTCAAATTTCAGGATTCCTGAGAGGGCTTTCGCACTTTACGGTTGCCATAGGGCCTCACTTATTAAGTCTTGACTTCTTTCTCCTTTCTTCTGATCGATGGTAGGCTTTTAAGCCTACTATCGAATTCTAGCTACCTGTATTAAAATATGATAAAATATAAAATAGGACCCATGATTCATACATTCTAAAAGTCTTGTCGAATTATCTCCCAAGGAATTCGACTATTAGTTAAATTTTGCGATTAAATGGCGTTGTTTATAGAATGGTGGTAAGCGTATTACTTTGAGTTTTAGCAGTCTTCATCTAGAGGTGCAATATATAAAAATTTTGCCATATCGCTTATTTGCTTAAAAAACACAAAGTTAAGTCAATTTAGAGTCTATTTAATAATTTTGATCGATTTTGTGTTTCTTAATCACAGTTATGCGTATTTATTGCTGACATAGGGAACAAAATGTAGGGCTTACACTATATATACACATAATATTCTATGTATTAGAATTCAACGTAACAATTCGGCGCGTGTCATCGAATAAAACAAATAATTGTCCATAAATGCACTCACTACAACAATCTTTGTTCTCCGACAGGCTGGTCGTGATGTCGCTGGCGTCGCACCGCGTGTGCACAACAGACGGAACGCACGAGGGCGTGCTGGACGTGGTGGGCGTGGACGAACACGTGCCGACGATGCTGGACGCCTTCGCGCTCGGCCAGTTCCATTAAGCGCCTACACTCGGCACCCGTCAATTCGTAGCGTAAAGAAATTCGTCCCGTCTCTGCAAAATTTCGCGAAATATTTATTTAAATGTACGAATAGTAAAATGAGCCCCTCAATCAAAAATATCCAACGAAATTGCGCAACCCCGAGCGATATCGTCAAATCAACGGAGGAAATAATTAGACGTGGTGCATCTGTATTTGTTTGATTAATTTCACCTCTACGTCTTCCAGTTTTTTGAATCTCATCTTTACGCTGCAAATCGTCGGCCATATGTTCTTTAAAGATCGAAACGAAATTCAACCTCAGTAATGATGTTTTAAAAAATTCAATTGACCAAAATGTGTTCCGGAAGCCTCAAAAGTACTAATTGATATTTTAAATGTAACTCTGATATAACACAGAGATTTTGACGTTGATGGAAGTTTTTATGATATTTCGTGCTAGGCTAAGGTTTTGCTTACGGAGTGGGCTATCTCTATCTTGTCCGGGATATTGCTTACTATTGAGGAATAAGTTGACGTCTATTTTTTTTTGTTAATATAAAATACGTACAATTGTTTTAAGACTAAGAAATAACTGCGCAAGAGGAGTTCTTAGAATCTTATCTGTGTGTACACAGAAATTGTCGAATTTAGTATCATAACGATCTCTATATCGAAATTGGAATGTGTATTATGTACTATTCTAGAACTACATCATACATTCACATATTTCTTGCACGATTTTTTAAGTATATTTATTATCGAGTCAGAATCAGGTTGAGTTAGGAATTTTGTTTATACAAAATGCTTTTCAAGTGGGAACAAATTGCATAGGCTAAAGGGCTTCATTTGTTATTTATTATTCACTGTTTTCGTTTATGAATGCTTTTGCCATAAGCTTTTTGTCATTTGTTTTTTTGAAGCTTCGCGTTATATTGTATAAAATGCACTTGTTATCCTCTTGTAATTGATGAACAAACAAACTTCTGACTGTTTCTCAACTTATTGATTTACTTTATTTAACGTTTTAAATTCGTGCAGCTTAGTATAGTCTAGTAATTACGAAGTGTGTATCTCTAGGTATTCTTATAAGACTAGTATTTGTAGCTTGAAATGTTTTATCAGGGTCTTTTTGGTTATTCAAAAAATTGGCACCTGGCTCTCAATCGCTGCTGGGGCTACACTTGACAATGGGGGATATTTCTTTTATTTTTAACTTATAAAAGAAGGTATATCAAACGCCGAATGTCATCTCAACTCCTCAAAGAAACTAATCAGTTTGGAAGCCAGTACTTGTTTAGTTGTTGAGTTTCAAACATTATTTATTACTGTTTTGACTATCGATATAGTCGTAATAGAGAGGTTGTGCGTAATAAATCAACTATTCTATTTGCCAAAGTAATAATGCATTTGTAATTTTATTTTGAGTACTGGCAGGCCAACTGTCTTTGTATTTAGCATAGAAAATAAACTAGCATATCTTTCGTAAAATAATTAGTGAAAACAGATACATGCTCATCCTTTTCATAGGTTAAATTATACTGTGAATGAAAGTTTTGACTGTAGATATAGTGTATTGACCGTCAACATGGGCATGAATCAGCTTTCATACTAAGCGTAGTAATAGGTGAATCCGTTTCTAAATGTTAGTTACTTTTTGTACTGATATGAGCGGACTTTCAGAATCTGTGATCACTTGGTACTCTCTCGGGCTTAAGTAATTTTTTATAACAGAAAATGGTAAAAAATTTCAAATCTTAGATGAAAATATCTCGATATTAATAGGCAAGCTTTTAACTGTTGTTTTGTTTTATTATATAATTTAGAGAAATATTTCTTTAAGTATTATGTTGTTTGATACAAGAATATTTTTTTTATGCCTATGTATCGTATATTTTTAATTATCTACCAGTGTAGTGACACATCATAAAGTGCTCCGACGTGTAAGTTGGTACTTTTTTTCTTGCTTTATGAAATGTCACGGATTGTACCTATCAAAAATAGCGCTCTGTGATTTGGTTATGCCTTGGCAAATTCATCCTAGTGATATTGTGGGCTGAGTTTCCTCTCACGCATAATACAATCGTTATGTAATGAATCAAAGAAAACAGCCGAGCTTAGATTAGTACTATGTAGCATTCTAGTTTATAGTATAACCCATTAAACATCGTATCTAGTTACAAAAACTTTGTTGTTGGTGAATATTACTTTTTAGTTTTTATGTTATTTTCTAAAATATTTTTACTAAAATATTTTTCCTTAAAGAAATAGGAGCTTGCTAATGCATTTTTTCAAAAAAGTTTTAATCGTTCCGTCCCGTTTACAATTGCGATTTTTTGGAAATAATACACCTAAATTGATTATGCTTTAGCATTAAGTTAGTATGCATAAATTATGTTTAACCCATTCACTGCAGAATATCAACAGCACCATTATCATGTATATAACGAAGTGTAATATCATTTCAAAAATGTACTTGCATGTTTGTTTTCAAGTTAATAAACTTTTGTCTATATAAAGGTGTTTTTTCTGAAATGACTTATAATTTAAGATGGGCAGTGGGAAAATACCCAACGGGAATATACACAAGATGTTTCCCATTTTGGAAAAACCGGGTATTTATGTGGGAAAAAACTCAATGGGCGGGTATTTTCATTATATAAGGTAATCATCACGATTAAAAAAAATCTTTTTTTATTTTTAGAACAAATGCAGCGAAAAATAGGTATTTTGAAATGTGGACATACTTAGCGCCAGCGTATACTGGACACTAGCTGTTGCCTGTTCGAGACGGCAAAATGTGCCGCCTAATTCAGGTACTAAAATAAAACCAGCAATGTATTATAACAACAAAAAGACGTTTTCTTGTTTTATCATAAGATTTTTTCTGCGCATTGTGATGGAATGTTACTACTTAATTGCAGAAAAACGTCTATTGAAACTTTAAGAATCTTTGACCAATAAAAAAATAAAACAAGGACAGATACTAACTAAAGATTATTTATTACACTTTACAAAGTGTTTTTTTACAATTGAAAATTTTTAGTCACTGTCGCTACTTTCATGTTCATTAAATATATTATTTACATTGCAAAATTCTATTTCTTGTGTATTTTCAAGAGATGTTGAAAGTCGTTCTTCGTTTATTCGGCTGCCCAACGGACTCGACAATTGCTTGGTTGTAGATAACGGCTTGTTATCATCGTCATTGTCATTATCTTTATGTTTGCGTAACAGGTTTCAATTATACGATATAAAAGCTATTTTTGCTGCCCTGTCTGTAGTCAATCTATTTCGTTTGTGACTATGTATATGCGCATGCGTGCTAGAAGATCGTTCAGTGGCTACTGAAGTACAGGGAGCAGTTAGAATACGTACTGCAACCCTACTCAGCAATTTGGATCTGCATTCCTCTCCACCAAACTACCGGGTTCCTGTCGGCGACATGCTTCCATATAAATGGTCTGCTCCATAAACCCTGTTTAGCTCTATAATTAGCTACATCAACACCAACGTCAATATTATGCGATTGGCTCACATAATTTATAAACTCCATAGCATCCACTTCGCGTTCTTCTTCTAATTCAATGCCTTCATCTAATAAATATGCAGCATGGTGAATGGGTTTCAAACAATTATTTGTTCGCCTAATTACAGCATTTGCAATATCTTGTTTGTGATGCTCATTTAGAATGGATATATCCGGAAATGAAAAATTAAATTTAGACTTAATATCTTTGAAAGCCATATAAGCCAAACTTCATTTATAAGTATTCCATTGCCTTCAAGTTTAAAAATTTTATCTTTTATAGGTTCCAGTAGTTGTATACTATTTTCAACCATGGTCCAAAAATTTTAATCCAATTCATCCGTCCAAAAATTTGTGGCCTCCATACACGTTTGTAACTTCGATTATCTCTGAGATAAATATTGACTTGTATGTCGGTGTGTAAGAGTATTAAGGCTTTTAACAAAAACAGGCTTGGGTTTTGCAATTATGAAGTTGATGATACCTTCATTGCGTTGATTGCTCCAGCCATCACTCTGCAAATGCAAACCATTTATAGACTTCAGTTCGTCTGTGATTTAATTAACCATTTCACTATAAATAATTTCCAAATGTGTTGTGGAGATACTTTCCTGGATGGTAACTTAAAAAGTGGTTGCAAATCGTCAAAAAATCGTACCCACATTGGATGTTCAACGATTGATAAAGGGGAACCGGTAACAAATACTGCCTTCGATAAGAGGTGATCCAAATAAAGTTTTTTTTCTGTTGCAATTTCTGATGAATTCGTAATAATAGAATTTTTATCTGTCAAACTGCTATCCTGTGATATTTCATAAAGTGATATATCTTGCTAGGGCAGATTTGTGGCAGTTGTGCTAGTATCGGGGTTTTTCTGTGGTTTGTTCTTGATAATAGTTGGACATCTATAACTTTTCACCAGGTGGCAAGTCATCTTGCTGACGTTGCGAATTGATAAACTTTTTCACAGTGTTTGCATTTTACTGTTTAACTGGTTGCCGAATGAAAATAGTTTTCCCATACATCAGGATTTTTTTGGGCATGATGTGATCTAAGGAGTAAAAAAACAAATGTAAAAAAATAGAAATGTATTGAGTTGTTCTAAAGTACTGTATATTAACAGAGTTGGTAAACTGACAGAACTAATGTGATATATAAATGGCCAAAAAAGAACTTATACTTTGCCCAATTTGCCTAAAACGCTCGGCTATCTCTATACATGACTTATTTCAACTTTTGTAAAATAAATATTTCCTACTATAAATTAACTTAGAAAATCAAAATATATCTATTTCAATAAATAAAAGTACAAGGTTTGCAAAATATCCACGAATATAGTGAGTATATAAAAGTTTTATAATAATTATTCAAGTTTAAACTTACCGGTAAGTTATTGTTCATAAAAAGAAGAAGGTATCGAAGTCCACAAGAGTAGCAGTAGTTGTCAATCCAAAGTAGATCATGTATTTAATCACAAGGCAATCAAAAGTCCATAAAACAAAATCCAAGTCGTCAATTAACCAACAAATTAACACAAATGCGCACAGTATGAAGCCAAAACAACGTGTGAGTTAGATAGATCACCAACGCATACGCCACGACCTGCTACAACCTGCTTCCCAGCCCCCCTTGCCTGAGTACGTAGTTTCGGGTAACTTGTCGCTAAGAGGGATAAACACACACAAAAAGACAGTTTTTCATTTAATTTCATTTTATTTAATTAGATAGCATGGAGTATATATAACGTATTTATTAATGGAATTATGAAATTAATTAAAGTCAGATCAGCTCTAACTAGTAGTAGTACTTAAATAATACTACTATTTGATATTCATGTATCTACACATTACATAGAAGAAACATGCACTACATACCAACTACATAGAAAGTTACCAAAAGGGATAACAACATATTATCCCATTTGGTAACTATCCCCGGGTTTTTTACCAATTTTTTCCTAGATTGGGTTTTTTCCCCGGCTTAAATCAAATCTCTACTTATAATCTAACGAAGGTGAGTTGCTATAATCCTCTCGGGATTCTATTGGTGGGAAATAAGATAAATAGCTTGATCTACCAGTTACTCGACGGATCTCAAGAACATGTGATTAGTTTGCAAATAACAAATGAGTTAAACTGCAGAACGAGAAACATGCTATATGTGGATCAATCCAAGTTATATGGTCTTAAAAGGATAATGGTGGCTTAGAATGCAAATAGGATGGTTATTTATAACTAGTCTTTATACAGGAAGGGCTTGTTCGTAATGCAGAATCTTTAGATATGGCAAAGGTATCCTAACTTTGCCGAAAATTGTTTGCCATTTTTTATGACGTTTCTTTAGGTAGAATACATTTACACTTACATTGTTAAGCTGATTATTATTACAAAACGTTTGGGTTATTTATGAAATCTTTTACTAGGCCATACAACTATTAGACGAATAACGCTTCGTCACTTTAACAGCTCCTCAATAGGAGTTAAAAGCTTTATAAGTAAAATCTGCGAAACGCTAGTTGGCAAGTGATAATCAGCTAAACAATTTTCAAAGGTGAAAAGATCGAGAGCCGGCATATAAAACACTGTAATTAGGTAGATCTTATATTAATATGGAAATCTGTGGGTATTTCTAAATCAAATATGCTTTACTGCAAGATAATTACAACTCTTCATCTCATCTTACACATTTAGTTATTGAAAACCGTATAATGAACGGACGCCTAAAATCTATCCCGGCTGCACGCAAAACGAACGACTGACTCTCAGGTTAGACTGTAAAGTGACATTAGAAACAATATAATAATAATACTCTTTATTGTACACCTAAATTTATAAACTATATTAATAGTATGTAATACATAGTAAAGTACAATTGGCGGTCTTATCGCATGGAACGATTTAGCTACCTTTGCATGGAATATGTGTGGAAAACCTATTTAAACACGAGGTAGTATGAGAAGTACTAAATAAATAAAAATATTAAAGTAAAAAACATGACACAAACTTTTAAAACAAAAAGAAAACTGTAATATATCCTTAAAATAAGTACATTATTAGCTAGTAATAATACTAGGTTCTAAAATCAAAGTAATTACAGGGACAGTCCGACTCGCCAACGCGCCCGACTCCTTAAACCAAAGAAGCCACGCAAACCCAACACACGAACAAACCCAAACAGCGAATTCCACCCCTTTTGTTAAAAAAGGCGGTGGAATTGCACCCGGACAAGTTAGTGGTACCAGTGCTACTGATCGAACCGGCGCAGAATCCTAACCGGGGTTATCTACGTCAGGAGTGCGCAGCGAGCCGCCACGTTCGAAGCCTAGAACATTCCATAACTATTTTTTGTCCAAGTACCCTCGGACAAAAATAGGATACCAAAGAAGAGAGCAAGACAACATGTCAGCCGTCCTCGTCGGAGGACGCGCGGCCGGCGCGGGCTGCGGACAGTCCGGCAATGATTGATCTGCCTCATGGCGGGGCCGATTTTTATTGCCAGGGCGACCCCCCGCCGGCGCCTTCCGCGCGCCCTTCGCCGTGTCTGACGGACTCAAACCCGCCAAGTAGGTTCAAAACACCACTCAACAGGAAAGCCCCCACCATCTCTCTTAAGGGACCACTATCGCCAGCAAGCGCCTGGTACCGGGATATGATCCTGGTCCAGAGGATGCAGGCTTCCCGCTCCCTGTCGGACGGGCTGCTCCGATGGATGGCTACCTACTGCCGCCTGCGAGAATTCGAACTGGGCATCTCAAATGAGAAGCTGGAGATCGACTAGACCCTGTTCGAGATCGCCGCCAACATCCCGCTCTACGTCCCCCCCCCCCTACGCGGAGTGAAGCGCCCCATGACCAGCGACCCCGAAGAGGATAGGCCCATGAAGATGATGCAAGTGACGTCACCCTCTGAAGCGGCGCGCCGCTCCCGAAGCGCCAGCGGCAGAGTGGAGACGGAACGCCCACCCATGCCACCATTGTCACCGACACCCAAGAAGCCAACCAAATACCGGGACATGGGGAAGCTACGCCTCCCCCCCTCCCGCTCCATGCCCAACCCCGGAAGCCCCCTCCTCCCCCAGCTGCTCGCGGCGGCCGAGTTCCTGAGGGAGTTTGGAGTCAAGGGTCGCGTTGGGACGCGACCAACGCGACCCTCGGAAGCGAAGAGAGGGTCTCACCACACGAGAGGAGAAAGAGGACAGCGACATCCAAGTGCTAGCCCTGGACAAGCTGAGTGCGGCGGTATACCCGCAATTTGAAGATGTGGCGGGGTACCCGCCCCCCTTTCAAGCCTCAAGCATCCGCATCCGGCCCCTCCCGTGCAGCGATCATACCGCGCGCACCCGCTCCCATACCGGTGCCCAGACCAGCAGCGCCCCGACCAACACCAGCAGCCGCGGCTAGGAACATCGCCACCCGCTCATACGCAACAGCGGCATTCGCGACGCTCCAATCAAAAACCCCCACCACGACCACGACTGACGGGAGGGCCGCAACTAGCGCAGCTACGCGGAAGGTCCAAATAATTAGCGACGTGGTGGTGAAGAAGCCGACCTGACCGATCCAACCTCAACCCAATGCCGTCGGAGCGAAAGCCAAGGCGGATGCCAATGTTGCCGCAAGCACCAGCGCCAGCACCGACCGGCAACCCAAGACCGACGCTGGAACCAAGCGGCCCAGATACCCGCCCCTTGTAGTGGAAAAAATGCCCGATTGGACTCGCCACTTCAAGGCGTTGAAGCAGGCTCTGGGACATGCTCCAAATGCCGGACCGTTTGGCAAGTGTGGAGTGTGGTTCACACCAACCACGGAGGCGGAATACCGGGTGGTACAGAGGTACCTCTCGAACTTAGAGAAGGAGGAGAACCTCTCCTGGTTCAGTTACTCCCTGCCCGCCGAGGAGAGCGAAGTTTTGCATAAGAGGTCTCCCACTGGAGACTGAACCAGGTGAGATTGAAGAAGAACTCCGATCCCTGGGCTTCATACCCGAGTTTGTGCGTCAGATACGCGCACGACAAGGCAGGCCGGGCTGCATCCACTTCGCCCAAATGCAGCGCACACCAGACCTCATCCCCGCAATCTACAAAATCACCGAGCTTCTGTGCATGCCCGGGGTGAAGATCGAGGCCTGGCGAGGAAAGAAAGGGCCTCACTCCTCACATGGCTGCCACAGACAACAAGCGTGTGTGAGATGCGGGGAAGCACACGCCACCAGTGATTGCCCCCGCCCTCGCGAAGAACCCCCTACATGCGCGAACTGTGGGGGACCGCACCCGGCAAACTCGGTGGGCTGCCCGGTCTTCCAGCAGGAAACCAAGATAAAAAGGGCCGGCACAACAGCATTGGCCGGGCGGCCTTTGGTACGCACTGGCAGCGTACCAGCACAACCAACAACACCGCACCTAATGGCTGAGTCCAATGACGGAGTGAAAATCCCCCGACGAAAACGCAAGGGCATGAGAACGAGGGGAGCCCCTGCGAATCAAGATCCCACTAAGGAGACAGACACTCAGCGAGCCATCTGCGTCCTACAGGACGTACTCGGGGCCATTAGGTCCGGTGAGAACGCAGTACCAATTATCCTCGGCGGTGTAGTACAGCTGCTGCAAACCAATGGCGCAATATAAACCACGTAACGCGCAATATATACAATGTAAACAATAGAAGCCAATTTAAACAAAACAATAAATCACCTATGCAGACAACTAAAGAAGCCAATGTAAACAAAACAATACATCAATACAAAAGTGCATTACGCATTACTATTAAAACGAAGATTCCAAGAAAGCCATCGCCAAGAGCCTGCATAGTGCGTCAAAATTCACGTCAAAACACCTATGCAGGCAACATAAAGAAGCCAACTTAAACGAAAGAAGCCAATGTAAACAAAACAATAAATCATTTATGCAGGCAACTAAAGAAGCCAATGTAAACAAAACAATACATCAATATTAAAAATGTAGATGTATCACGTATTTCACGAAAACAAAGACACCTAAACCAACATTCGCAAGAAATGTTAGGAAAAAAGCGGGTGGAAGCGCAAATGTTTCCCGCCGCAAAAACTCAAGACACCTACCAAACAAAAATAAACATTCGTAAGGAATGTTAAGAAAAAGCGGGTGGAAGCAAATAATGCTTTTCACCGCAACCCTATAATCCACCGATATTAATCGGCGGCGTTTGATACTACGCCAAGGGCGCCGAGCGCCGCAGTCGCCTCCGCGCAGCCTACGGCTGCGCGTCGACAACCAGTTGTGAATAATTATAGCGATAGATAATACTCCTACACTTTCTTTTTAAATATCGGCAGTTTCCGCGTACATCGGATTGTTAAAACGAGCGCATTCCACAAAAGAACAGCATAAACCGTGAAAGAAACCTCATGCGCCTTAACTTAAAATAAAAATAACTCCCACATAAACATGAAGTATTGAATTTACTCTGAAACTACTTCTGTTGTTTTCAAATTTACATTAAATTTTAAAACACATTACATTAAATTATATACTTATATAGTTGTTTATATTTATTATTTTCATTTGATTAGATTATAAACGTAACTTATTTTGTCACTGTCATTAACAAAACGTCGCTTGTCAACGTCATATGCAGACTCATTCGCATTAATTCTCAAAGAGATTGATAAAACTTATAGAAGAAACGCATATTTCCTAAATTACCAAAAATGACCGATGTGGATAAGTGGATTAATGTGGCTAAAAGGTGCAAATATCTTCCAGAAGATGATCTAAGAGAACTATGCAATATTGTGTGCGATTTGTTATTAGAGGAACCCAACGTTCAACCGGTTCAGACCCCCGTTACAGTTTGTGGAGACATACATGGGCAGGTAATTTTACGTAGCAATATAAACTTAAATTAAGATTTAGTGGCAAATATTACAATAGCACCGAAGGCGGGATTTCATATAACAAATACAAAACTATTCCAAAATATTGGATACATTATAGTATTAACTAAAAATTTTAAATTATCATTAAATAAAAATCTAATTTTGTATATTATTACATATTCTAGTTTTACGACTTAGAAGAACTATTCCATATAGGAGGGCAGGTTCCACACACCAAGTATATTTTTATGGGAGACTATGTTGACCGAGGCTATTACAGTCTTGAAACATTGACCTTATTGATGGCTCTGAAAGCAAGATACCCAGACAGGTAAAGTTATAGTTTTAAACATTCCTAATTACTTAAAATTGTAAATATCTTATCAAAATTATCAAATTTATAATAATCCACCTAATATCTCATGTTGTGCACTTATACCTGACCACACAATAAATAGCTTGAAGCACTTGTATTTTGTGAGAACAGAGGAACCAGAAATATAATACATAAATACATATGACACACTGAGACACAGAACAAACACAAAAAAGCAACAAAAATATTTGTCCTTGGTGTGGACACTAACTTCAATGGGATGTAATATTGTGAGCATATTTCATACAATTTCAGAATTGTTCTTTTAAGAGGAAACCATGAGACCCGCCAAATCACAAGAGTTTATGGTTTCTATGATGAATGTCTTAATAAATATGGAAATGCAAATGCTTGGAAAGATTGTTGCAGAGTTTTCGACCTTCTAACAGTTGCAGCTGTATGTATTATATAATTTTTATATTTATAATTTAGGTATTCACCCAATAAAATCCAATTAAATATGATTGATTTGTAAAATGACAAATTAAAATCTTGTTGAATATATTGAAATCTTATTGAAATTTTAGATAGTTAATAGATTATAAAAGTATTCAGTGTAAATAAATGAAATATTAAACAAGTCAGGATTTATATGGACTGCTTGTTATACTTGTAAAGGTGAAGAGCACACTGAAGCAATGAAAGGAATATTTTGGAAGACTGTTTGAAAGAAATGATACCAAATGATGAACAAATACTGAGAGAAGTTATAAATGATGGTAGCAAAAGTGAGATAAGTATGGATGTGATTGTGAGTGCACTAAAAAGTATAAAAGCTGGAAAGGCTGATGGGTATCTTAGAGTGACTTTCGAAAGCTGGAGAAGTATTGGTATTCAGTCTGCTGTACTACCTGTTCAACTTGTGCTGAAGGACAGACAGTGCCAAGTGATTGGTGCAAAACGATAATTGAAAGAAAAGGTTTGTAGCAAGACTACAAAAATTACTGTGGCATCAGCCTTCTCAGTGTCGTCAGCAAATTATATGTGAAGGTGTTAAGAAGAAGGGTTGTGAATTACACTGAAGGAAAGAACTTGGGATTTTCAAGTGGGTTCTAGCTAGTGAATGTGGAGCATGGATATAGTATTTTCCCTAAGCTGCATAGCCCAAAAGACTTTTACGGTGCAAAAGGTCAAAAGCCCTATTGCCCTATTATAGACTTAGAAAAGGTTATGATAGAGTTGTTCGAAAAGAGTTGTGGAAGTTTATGTCATATATGGGATGAGTCACCATCTGATTCAGGCATTGCAATTTCTTTACAAAGATTATGGTAGCTTGTGTTAGACTAAATGATACCTACACTAAATGGTTTGACATCCATAGAGCTTTCAGACAGGAATGTGTACTATTCAACTTATTTATAGACAACTGTTAGATTGGAAAGACTGTAAATGTGGTTAAAGTATGAATGGGTTCAAATGTCTTCTTTATGCTTATGATAAAGTACTTTTGCAAGAAATGGTAACAATTGTGTATCTGGGAAGTGGTTTTACGATAAATGGGAAGTATGATGAATATATTGAAAGTTGAAAATAGTGTCATGGAGCTTTCATTGGCAACGTAAACATGTCAGAAATGACCCAACTGACAGTTTATTGAGGTGTGCTGGTTCCAACACTGAAATATGGTTCACTACCATGTTGGACATACCATAAGAAGCACATAAAAATTGCTTTTTTCAGAGCACTTCTAAGTATGTATGTGTGAGTTTGAATTTCTTTGATTAAAGAATATTGCGATAAGTGATTGTTGTGGTGTAAAAGATGATGCTGTAACAACAGAGAAAAGAATGTTGAGATAGTTGGACATGTAGAAAACATGGATGAAAGTAAAATGCATACACAAATTTATAGAAGAGAAGAGAATGTTGGAATTGGTACAGGATGACCTAGGACGAACATACCTAAACCAGGTAGAAAAGATATTTAAAAAGGGCCAAGCCAATACCAAAAATACCAAGAATAAACGAGAATGTATGAAATTAATTCAATTATGGGAAGCAAGAGAGGTATGCCGAGATCATAGCAAGTGTAGATCCAAAGTCATAACTTACCCTGATGAGACACAGGCGTGATTTATGTATGTATGTAATTTATAATTTTCAGCTTATCGATGAAACAGTCTTATGTGTGCATGGTGGACTGTCACCAGAGATATCAATGCTAGATCAAATACGTTGCATAGACCGCAATCAACAAATACCACACAAAGGAGCATTCTGTGATCTACTGTGGTCTGACCCTGCTGATGTAGAGATGTGGTAAATATTAATGTAAAAAACAACTGATTTTATTAAAAGCAAAAGCTTATGTAAAACTGATAAACCTATTAATTTTCTCCTGTGAATAGAAGCACATCACCCCTATGCCATCATACAATAATAAGGAGCTAAAAATTAAGTCTAGTTATATTTTAACAAGATGGAGGTTTTAATAATATTTGTTATTGTTATTTGACCAAGAAAAGTGCTTTAAAAGCAGGACGCTTGGCAAGTGAATGATTGAATGTCAGGCTATCCATTGGCTACAATTTTTAATCATCCTTTTCAAGGCTAAGGCATTAAATAGGTTAATATAAATTGTGATTTTTTGTTATAATTTTTTTGAGTTTAAAATAATCTGTGTGTATTTTTGTGTATAAGATTTTGAATAATTATTTTAGGTTAGTTAGCCCTCGGGGAGCCGGTTGGCTGTTTGGCAGTTTTGTAACAGAGCTTTTTATGGATTACAACAGGTTGACGTTGATATGTCGTGCGCATCAACTTGTCAATGATGGTGAGTATTGTTAAATCACAATATGCAATTAAGAATGTTTTAATTGCCAGGTATATCATGTATGTTGCAAGTAACATGAGATCGATCAGTGTTATAAGTTGTAGGTGACATGTAGGTCAGAAACAAAAAAAATAATAGAGAATAAACCATCCTGTGTATTGCAGGAAACACTGGTACTTATCAAAAATGCCACAAATAAACAACTGAAGATAGGAACTGCACTGTATACACAATGAGTAGAACCCATTTTTGAAACATAGAATTGATGGTCATGTCTCTTTTATTCAGGTGCTCTTAAAATATATTATATTTTGCTAAGAAAATTTTGAAAAAAAGTAGCCCTAATGTTTAAAAATAGTGCTAATTTCACTCACGGAAATAGATATTGTTCATTAAAAATTGCGCTTTCATTGTGATTCCACCCATATAATATATATATTGACTAAGTCTGGCACAAGGAAACTTAATTTTAAAATCAGTGAAATTTACAATTTGATACTTCCCTAATATGCTGTTGTTACGTAACTAGGACAATGCACAAGTCCAAGAATTATACAGCTGTGATTAAGTAAATTGTGTTATTATTTATTAAATTTGTTTTACAGGTTACAAATATATGTTTGATAAAAGACTCGTTACGGTTTGGTCGGCGCCCAATTACTGTTATCGCTGTGGCAATGTTGCTTCTATTTTGGAATTCCAAACTGTCAATGATAGAAATGCAAAACTATTCCATGCCGTTCCTGATAGCGAAAGAGAAGTGCCTCCAGAACGCACCACACCTTATTTCCTCTAAATATTCATAAGTAAAAGTGATATTACCAGAAAGACGAAAGTATTCCCATGTGTAATTAGATAAATATTTTTTATTGTAAAATAAATTGTTGCGTATTGTAATCTTCTTAAAGTTTTAATTAATCATCATGGACCTAAGGTGCCAGCATAGTTTTAAGTATTACAAAGAAGAAATAGAATATTATTGTAATATAAACATTTGTCATTATCTTTACATTTCCTTAAAATAACTAGATTAGTAACAGTCAATAAAAGGTTATTTTTAATATGTCATCTTATCGCCTACTCTTGACATAATTAAGTACTTGATGATTTTTTTTTGCTCGTATGGACTACAACTACCGAACTAACTTATTAAAAACTACTACTACTGCTTAAGGTACTTTGGATACAGAAATCTTGAATTGTAATATAATTAAGAAAAATATATGATTTACTTAGAATTAAAATTCATATGCCAAGTCTGTATTTTCCTTAAAAAAAACTATTAAAGAAGCCACTTCCGTTTACCCTGAAATATACACTAGAATATAATTATGTATGTAAATTCCTAATTGTCTTTTAATTTCAAATTGTGAGTGATGTATCATCGACAAACAATACTTTATCATGATTATCTTTTCAAGTTTTGGTAAATCATTTATGTAGACAAGGAACAGGAATGGCCCATGGCTCTGTGGTACACCCATTGAAACCAGAGATTCGTGTGATGGTTTCCCTTTCACATCCACCCTTTGCTCTCTATTTTCAAAATATGACCTTAATATTTCTGAAGCAGAACCTGTAACCCCATACTGGCGTAGTTTTCTAAACAATAGTTCATGATGCAAACAATCAAAAGCTTTGGATAAATCGCAAAAATCTCCTAGAACATCATGCGATTTCTACCAAGCATTAAACATTTTTTTTAGAGCTCATCAACAGCATCGGTTGTTGAGCGACCCCTTGTAAAACCAGATTAGTTTGCATGATTTAATATTATAACAATGTTCCAATAAAATTATTTTTTCAAGTCTTACTAAAAGTAGGTAGTACTGATATAGGTCTAAAATTAGATGGATCAGAAGAACTACCAGATTTGAATAGTGGAGAAATTCTAATAAATATTATTAGATGACGAAAAACGCTGCTATTTACACAATTAATAAATATTAGTTTTAGATGTCACGGTGTCAGGTCAACAAATGAGATGTGTAAGTAAATTAAAAAAATACCTATATAAATCTGACAAAAATTCATATGCGATTCATATGGATAGGTAGAATTTATTATTTATCGAGAGATAATGTGAGATACGCGCGAGATATATTTTTTTAGATTAACTTTACTTTTGTCTTACCTGTACCTATTTGTAAAGGTACTTTAATTACTTGGGCGAGTTACTGCATTAAAAAAATCCATATATTGTGATTTTAGCTAGCTCTGCTAACGCAGACGAAACCGTCCTTTAATACGCAGGACGTCACCGTAAGACCCATTTGATTTTTCACGCCTCCAGATTGCAGTAAATATTAAGATTGGTTGCACAATGTTCAGCAAAGCACTTGACGAGGGGCTCTCAGTGCGGCGCAGTGAACTTAAGTCTCGAGATAGGCGTGTTTAAAATATTCGATAGTCCTATTTACAAATTTAATATGTTTGAAATAAAATGTTGCCGTGTTAAGCCCCAAATAAACCGTTTTAAACTCACCTACAAAAATAAAAGAAATGTGTTTTTTACTTCATTAAGGGTACATTTTGGTCATCTGACATCGTATTTTGTTTTATTACATTGCCCAGTAGTATGTAGGTATAGGTACCAAATTATTAATTATATTACATACACACACTAATCGAATAACGATGGCGTAAATGAGTGTGAGTTTTGTTTTTATTACTGTTCTCTTAAAACGGTTTTTTTACGTTTTTAACCGGCCTTATATCCTATCCTTTAGGTCAATAAGACCAAATATGTCAATAAGGTCAATATACGCAAATTTTGATATTGCCTTACCTTCATATTTGTTCATGATATAATTTTTGTGTGATTTAGTACCTACCTACAAATGTGAAGTTTTATTTCCGATAAAACACGTCAGAGATTAAATTAGTGATCATAAACAGGCATAAGGTTTTTATCTCAAAGTATAAATAAAACAATAATATTTTGTTAATGTTATTTAATATAAAGTCAATTGAAAAAAACAGTGCAAAAGTGAGCAGTGTAGTTTAGCACAATGTAGAAAATTTTAAATTAGTAAAATTTTAATTTATTTGCATACCTTACATAGCTCTCTCTTGCACCATACTTACCAATTGGAACCTTTGAGTTTAATGTTACTAATGCAGATGTTCTTAACACAAAATATTATTCCCTATTGTAATCAAAAGTGTAGTCAAAGTAAGATTGATCAAAACTTTGTACCCGCACATAACCATCTTCACCACCAGATGCATAGCTCTTACCATCAGGGTGGAATGCTAAACTGTTAATGGGCCCGAAATGCCCCTTCACACGTCCAAATTCTTCTTCAAATACCAAATGGAAGAATCGGGCATCAAACTTGCCTTGTCTGGTGGAAGTGGTTGTTACTTCCATAGCATCTTGCCCACCTCCGAGGACAACGTGGTCAAGGATAGGGCTGAGAGCTGCAGAGTTTACAGGACGCTCAGTCTTGTAATCCTTGAGAAGCTCCAAGGAAGAGGTGTCAAACAACTTGGCAGACTGATCTTTAGATGCAGTTACGAACATGGTGCCATCACGAGAAAGCTGCATGTCATTGATTTGATGAGTGTGTTCTTTGATGGAGTGCACTTTCTTTCCAGTCTATAAGAAATAAATTCAATAAAACAAAACATATTTTAAAAGCTGGAAATTATTCACATTGGTGTTTCTCAGGTGATAAATTAAATCTCAGGCAGACCTGGAAGGGCTCTAACACTTGTAGTTTTAATTTTTATTTAAAGAAAGAGAAAAAGCATTTAAACTAAGTAGATATTTAAATATTTGTTTAACAGTGAAAAGTATATCAGAACAAAATTATAGAAGTATTATTGGGCAAATGATTAATTATCTATGTTCTTTATAAATTTTGTACATTTTGTTGTTGTTTATAGATTTTGTACAAAGTAGTAATCAAGCTAATTATTTTAATTTTAGCTAATTTTATAATTTGATACTCAAAACAGGTTAGAATCAAAAGCAAAAATAAGTGAAACTTCTATTACACTATGTCATTAATGGAAAAATAGATTAAATTTACCCTAAGATCCCACTGAATGAGGTCTCCAGCCTCATGGCCTGTAATTATGGTCTCATCTAGGGTGCCCCAAACCATTGAGGTCACTTTTGAGTCAGTGATCTCCCACTTCAGAATAGGAGATTGGGTTGAGATTGAGTCATCAATGGTCCTTGTATCAATGATAAATACCTGGAAGACCAAATCATTTATAATTGTACAGCATACTTGTAGTATAAATACTACAAGTATTGCAAAAACAATAAAAT
Organism: Heortia vitessoides; assembly: GCA_020976665.1. Classification (NCBI taxonomy): domain Eukaryota; kingdom Metazoa; phylum Arthropoda; class Insecta; order Lepidoptera; family Crambidae; genus Heortia; species Heortia vitessoides. Next base: position 5,812,564 of record JACJUM010000875.1, read on the forward strand.
ACTAGTACTAATGTAATTTTTAGATAATATTTTTATGTACAAGATCAACTATTGCAAATAAATGATAGCCAAAGAGTAATAAATTTGTAGTATCACTATTCTTTAATAAAAACTTTAAAGCAGGCTCAGATATTTTATGGAATATTTCTTATCTTCTTATAAAAATGTTGTTTGTCTAGGATGAACTTCTAACCTAATAAACTGTTTTTAATTAAATTGGATAATTTGTACTGGGTCTGTGTAGAGTGTGACTACAGGCTACTATAGTCTATTTTTTAATTTATAGTCACAATGTTCATTTCATGATTAAGATATAGGTAAGTATAGTTACAAAAGGACAATGTCCATCAAACATAAGCTTCTTAAATTATATGATTAAGTTTATTATGAAAAGATGGTGTGAAACTCTTTCAAGGTGTATGTTTATATTTAAGGTAGTAAATAATAGCACCTTCCTCTATACCAGGTTTTGTCGGAGGCAAAGTGTGGAACAGAGTAGCTCTACTAAACTTTGCAATAACCACAATATTCGGCCAGGATAGCAATTTTGAGCAAAAATTCAACTCAAGTGGTCTAAGTGAAATGACAGTTCTTATTAGGCTGATTAAATATCAGTTCTTATATTATATTAGCAAAAAAAAAAGTACAGCATTAGTCTGTTCACTATCTATACTTCAAAAAGAATTAATTTACCTCACAAGGACGTCCCATAGCTTTGTCTGTGGTGTAGGCGGCTTGGTAAGCGCTGTAACTAAAGTTGCATGTCCTCACTGAAGAGTTAGTTTTTATTGTGGCAATATTTTTGCCAGTTTCTAAGTCCCATAACCTGAAAAGTTTATGAATAAACACTTTAGAAAGCCTAGAACTTTTAATCGAATAAGAGATAATATAGATGGACTTAACCAGCATATAATTAGGCAAGTTTTATGGTTTCTTGCCTTAAAGCAAAAATGTTATTTAAAAATTATTATTACCTGCAAGAGCTGTCACCTCCTCCAGTAATTAAATTTATTGTTTGCCAATCGACATCAAGGCACCACACCACACCTCCGTGGCCATTGAAAGTGCCAAGACGTTCACCATTGAGCGACCACCACACATTTGGTTTGGAATCCTTCGCTGCAGAGAACAACAAATCTCCTTCACGGTTGTATTTAATCTGAGTAATAGCACGTTCATGCCCTTGCAGCATAAGAGGTTTCTAAAATAAAGAATAAGTGGATTACAAGACATTTCGAAATAAACATGTTTGCACTCAAAGCTTTCATATTAGTACGTAGCGACAACTTATTAATAAGATACTGAAGAATAAAAAATATATACATAAGTTAACTAACCATTTTGATGACTTTTTAACGTAAAAATATACAAGAAAATATTAATGTTTTAGCCTGACATGTGGCGGTCGGCAGGAATTTGACATAAGAGGGAAAAGCACAGACAAAAGACTAGCGTGTAATCCATTCAAAGACAAAACTGTTCGGATACAAAAATAATACGTTAATATTGTAAATATTTGTATTAAAAACAATACAATATTCATATTTAAAGCAGCAAATTTAAAAAGTAGTATAGGCAATTCAATTTGTCAGTGTGGTACTACTACGTGGTAAATGTTATACTACTGCAATAGTAGACGCACATTTGCGATTCAAAATTTTACCACCTATTTAAAATTAAAATTAATGTTATTAGAGTTAATAGTAAGCGTCACCGTAGCCTATAGACAGTCCTATCATCAAAATGAAGTCACATATGCGTTGCCAATCTCATTACATTTTACTGCCTTTGTCATCCTTGAAAATCGGAAATAATTATTGTATAAGATTTACTCCTAATTTGTTCGTATATAATGTGAATGGTTGACAAACTTGTATTACCTTGTTTTAACACAATGTACACTTATTGCTTTTTGAGTAAATTTTGATATTTTAAAAAGCGTTTACTGAACACACTGTTATAAACAAAGAAAATAGACCCATAAAGAAACATATACCTCTCTATAATAAATTGCAAGTATCTTTTTACAACTTAACATCAGCACGTTAACTTGAAGAAGATGGGTCTGATAGTACAGATGCTAGTGATCTTGTGCGCCAAAGGTCGTGGGTTCGATCTCCCACCCAGGACAAATGTTCATACGATGAATATACGATGATATCGTGTGGGTCGGGGTGTTAAATATGAATGTGATATGATGTTAAATATGTATGTGATGTGGTGTAAATTATTATTTTTATAAAAAATAATATGATGTAATTGGATTATTTATTTAAGGCATTTGCGATATTAAATTTGGTTTAATAATGTTAAAAATAACTGATAGTAAATTATAATTTACTAAATTACAATCAAACTGTTAATAATTCATACGATACATATGCGAAAAATTTTGGGATATTTTTGAATGTATTTATTTAAAGTAAGTAAGTTATTATAATATACATAGGGGAAAACTATTGAGCATAAATATTTTCTTAAAGCCAAAATAAAATTTTTGATGTCTAGAGCATCGTATCGGGCTTTTATAGTAAGTACATAAAGTAAAAGTAGAACCTTAAAAAAAATTGTCAAAGCTTTGCAATCGACATTCATCTTAAAACGTGAGCTTAGAACTGACTGAATTTTAACTGATTTGTATTGGATGATGATGGTAATTTTTGATTACCATGTAATAAGGGCCAGTTTTGTACATTGCAAGATGAGCACGGGGTAAATAGATGAATCAGTACCACGACGTGTGCCAGAACGACTGGTCACTTATAAGTAGTTTCTTTACAAAACGGTAAAACTTATATAGATTAGCTACCTACTTGCAGCGCTGCGCGGTTTCACTCACGTGTTTCCCCTTCTCATGACAATATGAAGATACTTGGTAATGTCATTTACTGGTAATGTGATTTTCATCACATGGAAGAGATTCAAAATTGATCAGTATTTTCTGAGTTTATTTGTTTCAAATGTACAAAAATATTTACTATTTACATAGTTCTATTTTAGGTTCTGAAAGTAGATTCCAGAAAGTAACTATTCCAGAAAGTAACTATTCCAGAAAGTAACTATTCCAGAAAGTAACGGTTCCAGAAAGTAACTAATCCAGAAAGTAACTATTCCAGAAAGTAACTATTCCAGAAAGTACCTATTCCAGAGAGTAACTATTCTAGAAAGTAACTTTTCCAGAAAGTTAGTATTCCAGAAAGTAAGTATTCCAAAAAGTAAGTATTCCAGAAAGTAAGTATTCCAGAAAGTAAGTATTCCAGAAAGTAAGTATTCTAGAAAGAAGTGGCAAGCGCAACGTAGGAGGCACCCACAAGACGATCTGACTAAAACCGCAGAATCGCGCTGATCGTCGGCCGGCCGCATATTAACCGGTAATCCGGTAAACCACTAATCAACCGGTCCTATTGAAAATGGTCGAAATGGCCTATGTCCAGCAGTGACGTCCTACGGCTGGTATGATGATGATGATTTCAGGAAGCGATTTCTTATTTTTTTTTATAATATTACATAGCCTTTGTTACTCGGTACAGAAGTAGCTTTCTAATGGTGCATGGTATTTTAAAATCAGTCTAGTAATTTTTGAGATCAACCAATAAAATCTTTTCTCTTTATAATATTAGTATAGATATATATCCTCAGATGTCTGTCATCATCATTATTAAAGCAGCCGTAGAAGGTCCACTGCTGGATTTTGATCATATCAGTCGAGTTGTCCCAATATATGATTCCGTATCATATACATGCAGCGGCATGGCTGTAGTACGCCGCGCGTGCATATACCACATAGGTGTCTATGTAGCTCTTACAAAGCGTACGAAAAGCTGCTCAGTTTGCTCACAACGGTTTTTACGTGGTATTTCTACGTTAGTGTCGAGACCATGGTAAAAAGAAGCGGTTAAAATTTACGGACGACTTCTTTTGTTTTACCTTGGTGCGATATTGATAGCGGTATTTCTAAACTCTGGTGCGGATGGAATTGCATTATCTTAGTTTTTGTGTAGTTTAGCTGTAGACCAAGTTCTTTAACTCATCCACAATTTTGTTTAGGCACTTAGTAATCGTTCTCTCACATTTTTTCAAAGTTATATACTTCAATCATATACCAAAAATGTTTCTAAGGTTTCTACTTCACACCTATTCCAACGTTCATATGAGAAAGAATTTAATGAAATAAATTGCTATGTAATATTAGGGGTTGTATATATCCTTATTTACAAAGTAAGTTTTGTAGGGAAAAGGAAAAAGTGTATTATTTCACATACATTTTATTTTCTTAAATTATTAACCATTGATTTCCAAGAGTACAACTAAAAAACAAATTAAAGTACAAACACGTTATGCATCGCTAACTAAACACAACTGTAGGTAACTTCTCTTGGCAAACAGTACACATTCGATTGACTAACACCCGGCGCACCACTCAAACGAGTCTATGAATTCTGTACTAACAGTCACTGTACACCTTAACTTGGTCGAGTTATAACAGCCTTTAATCCATCAAGAACAGTACAGCAGTCAGCAACTAATGTGATTTGCTACATGTAAACATAGAACCCTAAGGTATCAATAATACTTAACAATATGCTAGTTTTGAAAGCGATAAGTCTTGATATTGAGCGAGCCCAACTAAATAGGTGAAATGTAGCACACTCAACCACACTGAACTCTTGTAATAGCTATGATGTGCTCGTTTATCTTGGTACGTAAAGCAATAGATAAACCTATAGGAATCTGCCAGACTTTCACAAGCAATATTGAATTCTATGAAAAATATTGAGTTCAAAATTGGTTGTGAAAATTGGTAAGAATTGCGTCTTGTTGCTTGATCTTTTGCCTTATGTATCTACAATATTATTTTAAAATAGCAACTCACATTATACATAAGATATTTTCGATCTTGCCTCTTTCGTCCTCTGTCTATTAGTAAGTGGGACTCTCTGGGGTTTTAAAAAGAAAATATCTCATTTATATTATGACTATTATAGCATTGTAAAGGCTATATAAGTATGTGACTTAAACAATGTATTTTTTTAAAAGCCCAATTAACATGACAAGCGAAACGTGTTTGTTTGTGTAAATTTAAAATAAACCGATTTCTGTATCTGAATAAAATATGACGTATAACTTGTAGAATAGATATCTAATATGTACTTAGAGTTCAAATAACCATCTGAGACATGTAATTACATACAACAAACACTCGTCAACATTTCCAAATATATATTCTTTTACAGCTTTACACACGTTTATTTCATAACTATTTTATTACAATGTCTAATGTACATAATTTTCAACCCTCTTTTACCCGAAATACATGAAACACTATTTTTTATACACAACAAACCTTATTCTATGAATGTGAAAATATTTCGTCACGATATCTTAGAAGTAATTAATTATTCTCTTATGGACTGTAAAGAAACTGTGAAATGCATTAAGTTTTTGTTACACACTTATACGTAATATATTAAGATTATTATGTATAATTACTAATATCAGTCAAAATATTTTCGCAGTATATCCTACTGACCGCCGCAGAACTTGTGCCTGTAACATTCTTTGTGTTGAAGCCAAAAGAGATGATATTGTAACTTTGTACACAATTTTATATTACTATCAACGAACTGAGTTAGATATTCTATTATTATAAATGTAATTTTCCAGGGTATTGTAATATCGTGATATAAATATTAAGTATGTCATCATACTGGAATATCACAGACGCAAGCATCAATACAGTCGGTCGAGATCGTACTGGTCACAGAGGACCGACGATTGCTAATATATTCAAGAACTTAAAAACCAGCTGAAGCAAATCATCAAAATTATCATGTTCCACGTTCAGTCGATTTCTTTTAATATGTATAAAGTACAAAAGATGTATATATGTAATTTTTTAAACAGGCGAAAAAGCCTACCCCATCCAGCAATTGATTTAGCAGAGCAACGTAAATAGAGTGGCCATCTTACACGTGAAGTACAAGTTTATAATACACGTTATCAATGTAGCCTCTGTGGGCTCAAGTACTATTCTAATTAGGTACTCGCCAGTAATGCGCCAATTTGATTGTTTAATTTCTAACAATACTATCCTTTGTACAACGCCAATAACATCCTTATAAATCTAATCCCCTTTGATACACTGCCGTTAGTTTCGCCTTAATGCTAAGCTACTAACAAAATAAGTGTCAATATTACTTATATTACCATTTACATTAGTAGAACGATGCACGATTCGCGATTATAGTTATTTATTTACGATTTCCGTCATTACATGTTTAAAAATCTATAAAGGCATCTTTACCTCAGACTTTAGATTTAACACCGTCGTTCTGATGGTGTGTTTATGAACTAAGTAATTAATTATAATTAAGTTAGATAAACGAATAAATAAATATAGTTATCGAATTGTCGTGAAACGTTCGCCGAGCGGCGGCTACACGTTGGTGAGACCGGTTCGTGCACACGATACGCTCGTGCTCTTACGTGTAACATCGCACTATCACTGTTTTACTATCACAATTAACTAATAATTTCACCAACTTCATTAACTTAATTAAACGTACGTAAAGTATAACAAAACTAATTGAAAACTATTTAGGCATTTGATGGCAGTATCGTAACTGGTTGTATTCAAACTAATTACAATTTACAAACATATTTCATATTTTATAACCACTAACACTAATCTAATGGTAACACGATGAGGAACGGACGCATGTCGCTCATTCAGGTAACAGGATTCTCTAATTGTTTAGACCCTTGATACTTGCTGTTGTTTGAAGGTACAAAAATGATCATCCTAATTTCAGGACGGTTGATTTAACATTAACACTCGATAGAGGGTCCATGAGTACAGAGAAGTTTCTCATTCGGAATACCACACTGTTTTATAGCCTCTCTAATTGCTTATAACCTTACATCATCGAGTATGTTCAATTTTATGCCAGCCGTTTTTAATGAACTTCTTCTATTAGAGCTTGCAAAGACTTCAGATGTTAGAGTAATAAAGCTTCATTTTATGTTATTTGGTATTCAACAAAATCGTGGTTATTAACTTTTTAAGATCAGTTGCATAATAGGTACCAAGCATTTTCCTAAATAAAATCATAGTTTAAGTTTGCTAACGAACACACAGGTTACATCTAGAGTAATGTACGTTGACATCGATTCTGACATCGCTAAGGCATACACCGTTTAATTAACTAGAACCTAAGTCCTTAGAACGAACTTTTTGGTTGTAATAACTTAATTTATGAAGGCATTTCTCGCCTCTCTTATAGCTAGTGGTAACTGTTCACCGTTGTTGGAACGTTTATTACAATTTTAATATTAAAGATTAATACGAGTTATTAACAATAACGGCAAATAACTTTATAAAGTCGAGGCAGTGATTACTGACAGTGTCAAGTTTGAAAGTCTATTTTAACTTATGTTAGAGGTGAATGGTATCTTCTTTTAGGATTTAGTATTAACATGTCTATGAATATGACTTACAGATAAATGTTATATGCCCGTTAATAAATGTTTTTTTTGTTTATTTTTTATTTATGATAATGATAAATTAGTGATAATGATTTAATGACGGTTAGGTTATGAACTGTTAGTACTTTTATAATAGCGAATCTATGTGATGATATTGTGCGATAATCAAATGCGTATTATTTATGTCTCTAAAGAAATGCTTAATTATTTTCTTTGTTATTAAAAGACACATATGCATAAGATATATAACAATATTTCCATTGATATTATAAAACAGTTCTTTTTACTCTATGAAAAAATATGATAGCTATGAAAAAATATGTTTTGATTCATTGAAATAAATGTGCCCTGTGTGATACGAGTATGAATGATTAGCGATTGTCTTGACATTAATTTATCCGATAAAAATAACGAATTGAGCACTATAATTCTGAACACATCGAAGGAAGCGAAGTACAACAGAAGCACCTAACAAGAAACTCGTCGGTAGAGACAGCTGTGCAGTCGCACACGTTTAGTTAATTGCTACTGTCCGTGCTAACTTAAATCTAATAAGACCAGAGGCCGACCGCGAATAGTGAACAAATTCTATTGCGAAGAAAAAATCCAGTTATTATTACATATTCATATAAAAATACATAACTCGTAAAGATACAAAAAAAGATGTCGAAAACGTTAAGCTTGCAATTTTATAGAGTTATTGTGATATTTTCCGTCGTAGTAGAATTCATTGGCACCGATATGGCGCCTAAGGCCACAGATTGATAAGTGTTATACAAAGAAACGTAAATATATGCATAAGAATTATGCGAAGTATTGGCAATAAAAATGCATAAGTTGTGACTATAAAGAACCGAGCGAGACCACGCTGAGTTAGTGTTTAATGTGTATAAAACAGTAGTAGTATACAAGCAGTCTTGGCAAACACCGAGAGTAGGTATTTAGTGCTAATTACATACTGAACAAGTCATAGGTATAAAATTAAATTA
>JACJUM010000875.1:5821437-5940543 GCA_020976665.1 Heortia vitessoides
AATTCTCAAATACACACCCAGCATTTAATCTACTGGTTAATCCTAGACGATATAAAATGCAAACTAAAACAGCAATATTTCATTTACAAGAAACAATTCTGTCTAAAACAACTTATTATTTGTAAACTACGGTCTATATTTACAGGAATAGTTATAATATATTATGCGATTTTCGACTGACAAAATTTAAATAGTAACATAATAATATATTTTAATCTATTTAACACTAATTAGTATACACTACCACGTATAAAACACGCATTCAAGTCCCTGGTACCTAACACTAAGTATTTTATAATAAATCAGTCTGTCAATTGGGACGTTTTAATTCCTCTACTAAACAATAAACCAATTCACACATCGATTCAACAAAGGTATAAAATGAACCGCACTGTCTTTGCACTGGAGCCTGCCTCGCTCGGGAGTCGGTCGCGACTGAAGTTCGCGCGCCCGTGCACGGCGGGCATACAGCTGCCGTAACTCATGAACTGCATGCATGCATCTGGGATCTCGACACTCGCTTGGGAACCTTCATCCGCGTCCATCTCGAGTCCTATTCATTCAACGTGACACGTCCTCGGAGTTGTTATTGTCAACTCTCACGTTATTGTCGTGTCGAGGTGGTAGGAACATTTGTACGAACTCTTGTGCTGGACTGGTGGTGTTCTGAACACAGCGTGGTGTGGTGTGCGGTAATCATAAGACGAGAGTGCAGCGGGGGCTCGGGCGGGGGGTCTGTCGCTCGTACATCGAGAACTAGACTCCCTGCTGGGCCATATACTATCTGATTTCCGCCGAGTTCAATACGAAAGGTACGTAGAACATTTTACTCTCCAGCAGAAGGTTGGCTGCTGCTTGTATCTGTAAGGAGGTGAAAACAATTGAGTGAGATTTTCAGAGCTTTCTATTTGTAAATGCGACCGGTACGCAGGGCAATAGAATATTATGTTCCATTTCTAAGCGTCGGTTTCACTGATAAGAAATGTCTATGGCCCTTTCGCCATCGGTTCTACCAGAGCAATGTCCATGTAGAGCCGCGAGATAAACAATAATGGAATTGAAAGTAATGTTTGATTTGTTGACTAATATTAATGTGATTTATGCAGAGTATGATATGGCAATTAGAAATTTAATGGATAAATTGACTGAATTCAATTGCAATATTATCTGATATTTCAAATTTGTACGTTGGAGACAAAAATCAATATATAGCTTTTGTTTTACCTCTGGGATCCTCGCAAACAGTTCTTGGAGTCGTCCCGGGTGGTGAGGCGCCGCGTGCTCGAGGTAACTTCGCAACACCTGCACATACCGGTCTTGTATGCCTTCCAGTTCCACCTCTGTAACAAGAATGATACAGGTTAGGATGAACGGAATTATAAACATAATAAAACATATAAAATCGGTGCTGGTATTTCGGTATTGAATTTTAAATATCGTTTTCTATCGCAGTCCTAATTACACCAAACAATTCAATCTGTAGCTAAGTATGATAGTTTAATTCAACTACTCGCCGCTAGATGGCAATGCTATGCAGCGGTTAACCAATGCCAACGGCGCGCGGTGCGGTGGTGACGTCACGCGCTCAGTAGGTCACTCCGATAGCGGGGCAACGACCGCGGCTAGCCGTTGACCTCCGCTCGAGCTCGCGTCCTCGCTATCGCCATCCTGCTTGCACGCGCGCGCTTTTCCACGGTATTGTACGCGCGGCTGTTTAATGTGTGCTGTTATGCAGCATCTTTTAAATAGACTTCATTAGGCTGTATTTGTGATATTGTAGTTTTTATCGATATAGTTTAAGACCTTATAAATGAATATTTAATTAGATAACAGTTTACTATTACGTAAACATTACAGTACGAGCTTGCAGTCGTGTATAATCTGTGTTTTTTCCGTCGCGCCCGGTGCGGTGCAAAAGAGAAAGTTCGCCTTCCGCGTCGCGCTTTCCGCTCCGAGAGTGAAATGTTGTCCCGTTACACTGACGCAACTAGCTTCTCATTATTCAAGCTCATACTACTACTATGTTATGTTTATAATTGTTGTGACATTATGAGTCAAAAATACTTAAAAGTATGTATCTTGCATTCTTTGGCAAAGATATAGCGACGATATAGTCAATAAATTAGTAACAACAATGCAGTTTTGATTGGGAAAAAAAGTAAAAAACGTATTATTTAAATACCTATTAACAAACTACAAAAGCATTTAGTTCTCAATTCCACGCCCAAATAAGTTAAAATTCCGATTGCTCAATGTTTGCACACATGTACCGTTTATTGTGCATAAAATACACTCTCACATAAACATATACTCACACACACAAATGCAGGTATATGTTCGAAGAAGGCGCGGAACGGTTGCGCAAACGCTTTCCATTTCACCAGAGTTTATGTTCAAACACTGAGTTAGATATTTTATCCTTGTTCAAATTATAAGTGTTTGCAATTTAAAAAGCTATCGCGATCAGTTATAGGTTTCTATTCTATAGACTTATTTTTCTGTATTGTATATATATGTCTATTTGTACTTTGTCAGATTTCATTAGATTATTATATTATTTATATTTCAACTCGTAATAAGACACGACTCGTGTAGCATCCTAATTTAGTGTACGTATTTTTAATATCTTTACATAATGCAGTTGAAGGTTGAAATGCAGCGTTCATTTGATTGTGTGCAATCTACGCCCGTGGGTTATTACTACTATTTGTCTTGCGTGCGTTTTTTTGTAGTGGGGTAACCGCGACCTGTTGTAGTAAACGACACGAAGTCAAAGTAGTTGAGATCCTGTGTCAAGGTGGAAATAACTGTGCTAATCATTCTAATAATATCTTTATTAGACATTACATCATGTTGTCATTTTGACTGAGTTACTGTTTTTTTATGTTAGCTATTTTTGTTAACAGTATAAGTAATATATGTAGTAATAACAACAGAATATTATCATGTCACTGTCCGGTCACATGTCACCGAGGTGACCCGTGTCAACTCGGTTATTAGTAATAATAAGAATTCTCTTTCTAGCAGATTGAATTTAATTAATAACTCTGTATAGAAGCAAATGTAAGGTGTAAGATGTCTTCTGAAGATATTAAAGGATAGTATTAAAAGTCCTTACAAGTTCTGATAAATTCAATATATAAGTTTTATATATTAAAAATAAAATATATAAATGAAAAAATAAAAACAATTTGTACGTTAACTACAGAAATTTTGTAAAATTACAACATGCAGTTTTGTGTATGCAGTGCGGCAATTAATGTGATAACCTTTGCACTACACTTACACAAACTCCACACTGCATTAAGATTTTATTTCATATGAGTGTATTTTAATCGTTCAAAATGTTATATTAATGGTACCGAGTAGAACTCAAAAAGTCTATCGCGGTGACTGCATGGCGCTATTGTGTACGCAACCTTATATTTCCGCTCGAAGCGTGGAATTTCTAAACGCGTACAAGTGCTTTTATAGTTTGATAAACAATGTAATAATAGTGCGTGCAGTGAAAATGATTTTCAAACGTGGTGCGCGCGCGACCTACTTATGCCCGATAACGCAGGATGTCATAGTTTCCCTAATGCTGCTGCGCGCATGCGCCATTATGCTATTATAGATAGCATAGCAATTGTTAGCACTGTACTTCGAATGTAGCTTCAACGTTAAGGGGTAGGATTTGAACTAGGCTTAGGATATAGGCAAGTTTATATTTACAATTTCTGGGTTTCCATTTTCTAATTTTAATACATCACAGGTGTTTTATTCTCATTGATTTAAAAATAATTTGCGGACAACACTGAAGGAATTGTAGTAATGAAGATAATTCTCCGTATATATCAGACTGGACAAATAGTTCTCACTAAGGAAAGTACCTATTAGTCAATTAAGAAGTAAAAGGCAAGCGTGCGGTGATTATAAATCAATTCATTTCGTATTTAGTGCCGACAGTTATAGTACGCCAACGCGCCTTAAATCAAACAGACTTTCTTTTTGATCCAGTCGCTCGTAAATATAAATGAAATTGTTATCATAGAGTCCCGAAGTAACTCCTAATCGATTTCGCAACCGAGCCGGCTCTCGTCCGCAACTGGGTTACATGAAACATAAATCACAATAATAGTAAAGACACTTTGCACTCGCACTTACGTATCTTCGATCACTTGGAGACATTCAGCATTCTATGACACTAAACATAATTGTGTCGTACATATTTTGCCGGTTAATACAAAGTAGATTTATTCTTAATACTTTTTAATCTATTTAAATTCTTATTGTGGTACATCCGTAAATGTTGGAATAAAATTACGTAAAAAAATAAAAATAAATTGTTAAGGAGGGAACCCGCATTGATCTGGCTTTCTTCAAAGATCTCCCTTGTGTTATGGGAACCAGATAGAACAAATATACCAGAGAAATCCAGTCACAATTGAAAACTCTACACACAATTTCCAAACTTCTTGTACAATTTCTACATAGGATACACAGTGTCTCATTAATAATTACTTACGGACATTAAACGCAAACAAGTTTCATTTTACGGTGGCATGAACGCGGAAAAGCGTCGCAAGAGGCATAATGAGTCAGGCTGTACGTCACCGCTTAGGATGCCTAGGTTGCGTAACTGACCTACATGAACATGGGCCATGCACCCCTCTACGAGTATAACTGGATTACATCGTACGTTGACTCGATAAAGCAACTAGCCGAGAACTCCCTGCGGGCGAGAGGCTATTTTAATGGACCCGATTGACATTTAGTTGAGTGCATTTAATACGAGCAAGTAATGTTAGGACTAAGCAATCCCGGTTCCTTGTAGACTGAGTGGAATAGGTAAATAAACTAAGTGCTGTTTGTTTGTATTAAATTGTTGTAGAAATTACATTTGTTAAACTAACTTATGTTATGACAACTAATTTGTACAAACAGGAAAATTTATTGAAATCTTCTTAAATAGTTCATAAGTTACTTGGAATGCGAAACTTCATAAGGTTTTCGTAACTGAGAAGTTTTTGAAATAGTTATTAATGCCGTTGACAATATTAACTTGAAGTGCTTAGTTCAACTCTGGTCAAGAAAAAGTCCAGTTCTATAAATGGCGAAAACGGAACATTGTTAAGTTGTACGGCGAAACAGGAAGTCTTAAAACTGCCAACTCTATTTGCAAACTTGTACAGCAAGATATTATATTTTCCAGGTACATTTTTTAACAATTGAAATATACCTGGAAAACTGCCGTTGTAAAAAGTTCAGTGTTTTTTAACCACAAAGGAAACACATAACTACATATTTATATACGTATTTATATAGCCTAAATAACGAGCGGCCTAATAGCCCGCCGTAAAAGGTTATCCATTATCAATTAACACAATTTTATACGAATAACTCTTCAGCTTTTGTAGGCTGTGACGTCAATTTATTATTTACTAAGCTGCTGTTCCAAATATTCTATTTTTGATTGTAAACTGTGTGAGGTATTGAACCTAGACGTTGTATGTTTTTTTTATTATTTATGAACGGAGGTCGATAAGAGACCAAAAATGGGTCTTGTTGAATTTTGATAACGATACATATTCAAACAATAAATACAAAATATGAACAAATCGTTATCCTTAATATTATTTTAGGGTTGAAGAAAGCTATTAAAAAGAAATAAGTAAAAAACTAACCTTGATTTAGTAATATGTAGACCTTCAAGCAGACGTACTCCTCCATCCTCAACTGAATACGGCGAAACACGCAGGTGATCTGCGTCATCTTCTCTACCACCAGGCCGACGTCGAGCCGAAGTTGCTCCAGCGTTATAGGGCGGCCCATCAGGGAGGTAAGACAGTTCTGCAGTGTCCGCAGATTTGCATTCACCTAGACAACGAATAAGTAGAATTATTATACCAGATTTATGTACAGAGGTAAACTTTTTAGACAAATAAAGGTATTGAGTACCTGAGTCATAAATGTGCAAAATTTATGTAAGAGCTCGCTCACATTTAATAATTGCCTGCTGACTTTATTTTGGATTTAATAAATGTTATTCTGAAACGATTGACTAGTTCTTGAAATATAATCCAATTATTTTGCAAATAGTATATATCCTTTGTGTACCCTTCTTTTCTAGTTTAAAAAGAGAATCTGTGCATGTATACCAGCAACGTGTGAATGTTACTGCTTCTTCAATAAATTATCTTCTTATTGGAAGTAGCGTGTCAAATAATAATTCATACGCGGGACCATTGCCAAGTCATCGGGATAATCCGTCTTGTACTATGAACCTACTCACTACACCTACGACTATACCGCAAGTTTATATTACAATTGACAGTTCTAAGAGTCAATAAATCTAAGACTAAACCAGTATATAGCTTATTAAAATTTTCTCTATTTCGATACATCGTTGCGTTATGCATTGCTAGCGACAAATGTATAAAACCGTTTTACATGTGACATATTTTATGCACAATAATTATGTGTTATTATTAAAGTAATAAATCGTGAAACTGTATATGTATTATTATTTATAAACACGACTTAATTGTTCTAGTTTTTCCGCTAGATCAAAATTATCCACAACAATATCTAGTGAAAATATGAATTGACTTCAGATCAAGACACTGTCGCAAAGGGTGATTATTTTAATCACTTTCTGTAAAATTTTGAAATGTCTTAATCGACGTTCGATATTTTACGTAATCCACTATATGTAAGTGGAGGAAATGCTCTAGACAATGAAAATTACTTTCTGCAACTACCGCTATTACCGCACCGATTGCTTTTACATAATACGGACAATTCATGCCCCGAGCGCTGATATAGCAATGTGATATTGCAATATGCATATACCAAGCTAGCAAAAACTAAGACTAATGAGCCTCAAGAAGTATTTATTTTCAATATACATATTTAGTATGTCGTATTACACAACCGTTTACCAAGAAAATAATAAATAAACGACTCCTTGCCTGATATAATATGAATCTAAGATATTATAGTAAAAAACAATTTACTTACAATATTGTGAGTCGATAAATAAACAATTTATCTTTAATCTAGGCTTGGTCTTATTATAAAGTCATTTCTATGCAAGTAAGTGGTGCTGGCGTTAGAAACGTTCGACATTTATATATTTTACGATTCAAATAGTGCAGGTTATGCAGGTAGTGAGGCCGTCCGAATGCAGCTAGTCTGCGCCGGCGACTTTCTACCACGGTTGCGCAAGACATGCAGCTCACGTAACTGCGCTCCGGCGCATGTGCGGAAGTCTTCGAGCGAGTGTGACCCGGCCGCGGTAACTACCTGCACGATCTGCGATATGTCGCACACAAATCTAATAAATACCATCAGAACTTAAGACACCTTAGAAAGTTGCTATATGTGTGAAATTAAACCTAGGAAATTCTTACCTCTTGCATAAAATCGTGTTCATGGTCCGATGAAGGCGGCGCATGCGCGTGCTTCCCATGCATCGCCTGGTACGCCGCCGTCGTCAGAACTGAGATCTCGTGCCACTTTTCCATTAATAACTTCGAATGGATTTCCATAGGGATTTCCATTATAAACGGTAATTTCTTCGTCCAAGCCACCATCTTGTGAACTATGGAGTCCCCGATTTTGCATAGTTTGTCTCCTATTTCGGATGTGTCGTGGAGCAGGTCTGGTAGATGCCGGACGGTTGCTATGTCTTCCATTGCATCGCAGTCTATGAGTGCTCTGATCATGTGTAATGCCCTTTCTAAAGGTATAGCTCGATCTCTCGAAGACGATACAGCGCTTTCAAGC
The DNA here is from genome assembly GCA_020976665.1 of Heortia vitessoides. Taxonomy (NCBI): domain Eukaryota; kingdom Metazoa; phylum Arthropoda; class Insecta; order Lepidoptera; family Crambidae; genus Heortia; species Heortia vitessoides. The sequence goes on from JACJUM010000875.1 coordinate 5,829,208, forward strand.
CGGGCTCTTAAATGAACCACCTGAAAAAGTAACTTTTATGAACACCAGAATATTATTTTGCTTAAATGATTTTTTTTAATAGGCGCAGTTATTATAATCCTTACCTCGCTAGGGTTCGTGAGTGCAGTCTTAAGAATGGTCCCATTGACGAGGTGCGAAGGGAGAGGCGGTAACGGGTCTTTAGGTTTTTCAGGTGGTGACGCTCGACTCGTCGTCGTCGCAGCCTTATTAGCCTTCTTGTGCTTCTTATATTTAACTTTGTATAGATTATAGACGGCGCCGCTATTTCTTCCACCGGGCATTCGATCCTCACGCACGGCTATAAAATTACATGATTATATCAAATACATATTTACAAAGAATATAATCGAGTTTAATATAATTTTTATAGATACAATAGTTACCTTGTAATACCATTCCTTGTTCAATACATTTCTTAAACCGGCAATATTGGCATCTATTCCGTTGCGCTTTTGTGATTTCACAGCCACCATCAGCAACACATGTGTACACACGTCGGTTCTGTACAGTTCGTTTGAAGAAACCTTTGCAACCTTCACACGTAATAATACCATAATGTAGCCCTGTCGCTTTATCTTCACATATCATGCAAATCATTGGCTGCTCATCTTCGTCTCGTTCTGTTTCTGGGGCATATGTCCTCAGTTCAGGTCTTGGTAGCGCTAAGGAGCTCGCTCCAGCGACTGGCGATGCACCCGGCACGCTACCCGCCGCTGCGCTTAAATTTAATGCGTGTAGCTGCTGGTGAGCCGGCAGTTGAGTTACGTCTCCAGCCCACAGCAGCTCCATATTTAAGGGCGGCCCTCGCGGCCGCCTTAAATCACCGCCGAGGTTGAGCAACAATCGCGCTGCCGATTCCTCTGTACACGTAGGTGGGTCAGGAGTTGGTGGCGTCGGTGTGTGCGACGCACTAGCAGCCGGTTCACCGCTAGTTGCTGGGGCAGGCAACGTCCAGAACATAGTCCGAACACCTCCTGACTCTCCCATGATGACAGCTGGTGCTCCTCTCCATTGCGCTGATCCCCTCAGACCGCCTTTCTGTTCTAAAGGTTGCGGTGGGAAATGTCCGCCTATTAATTCAGGCTTAACACCGTTTAGACACGCGGCCGGAGGCCAGGGTCCGGGTGCAATAGATCCGTGTGAGCTTGGTGGCGGAGGTGCTATTGCCCGGGGCCTGTACGGCTGCGGGGGTTCCGGAGGATGTGGGCTTCCTTCTAACTTGACAGAAGATAGCTGGGAAGGATTAGTCGGCTCATGTTTGTTTGCCGGGGAGCTTTCAGCTTTAATAGGGGCGGGTGCTCCCTCGAACTTGATGACCGAATACGGTGGCGCGGAGCGGATGACGGTGGGATGGCAAGCCGGCGAGGGCGACGGAGAGCCACCGCCATCGAACACGGGCGGCGGGTGCGGCGGCGTGCTGCACCCCGCCTCGGCCATGCGCGGCGACGGCGGGCCCGGGTCCGGCGACGACGTACTGGTGTCGGCGGCTGACTCGCCTGGGGACACACAACATACAATCAATAAACACCACTACGCGAATGAGAAAAAAGGACCCTAAACTTTTAAAAAGTGACAAACAGAAACTAGGTGAAATGTCAATGACCGCGCGGCGTGATCGTAGTTAGAAGGCGCGGGGCGCGACGCGGGGACGCGACACTGCACTTCCCGACGCCGCCGACTAGATTAGCCGGTTGCGTCACTAGGCGAGCGCCGCGGTGGCGGACTCAGCAATAGAAAAATGATGCAAAAGTACGAAAATTACAGAAACTGATGCCTGTGTGGCTTCCGCGTTCTCGTTTGTTAATATTAAAGAGAAAATATTATTTACAATCAGACCTTTTGTAACGGAATAGAAATGGAAAATATAGGAAGCGTGCTTGTGTGTCGGTGTGGGCGAACGTGAGATGCGCCGCAACGCGCGAGGAGAAAGTGAAAGCGGCCGCAAACGCAGATGCGGCGCCCGGAAGCGTGCGCTTGCACCGCACTAACACCACAAAGGGCGCTACGTCACTCTAATACGATCAACTTTATAATTAATTTAATAATATATCAATGATTCCGGATTGTTAAATTAATTTAAACCAAAACTATTAATAATGAAAAACCGGAAGCAAAATATGATAAAATCGATATTAGTAATCGTCACAGAATAGGAATTAACATTAATAAAACCTTTAAAATTTCATGAACAGAAAAAGGCCGCAACTTAGACACGTATTTATCACAGGCACATAATAATCTGAAACTTTACCGACTTTTTATTACTAAATCCATAGGCGTAGTCTTTACCCTCTCACGTGTCCCGGTCGGTTCGGTACATCGCAACACACAAGTCAGTCCATTGACATTAGAAAATTAGGGTTGTTTAAGCACATAATTATCAGATATTAGCAGGTCATGCGTTTGATTTGAGTTCGAAAAAAGCGTCATTCACGTATCACGTACGCGCGTAGGGCGCGCGGGCGCAAAATTATTGCGCGGTTTTGTTTACGGGAGGAAAAGTCGCGAAGAAAGTTTTCCACAGGCGGCGGCGCGACGTCGGGCGGCGGGCGCGCGCAGTGAGCCCGACCTACCGCACGAGCGCAGCCGCGCCCCGCTCCCCGCAGTGCTTCCCGGTCCCTCCCTCCAGCTATTAGGTCACTCAGACGGCCGTGCGTGCGAAGTGCAACCGCACAATGACTAGTGCAACGCGTGCACCGCTCTCGCTTCGAGGACGATCTCTATTTCACTCCGCGTCCTTTGCCACATCATTGGTGGGGACCGATCTTTCTAGCCGCATGATGCAATCGAGGTTCTAGGTAGGCTCGGTCGCCGCTTAGATAAATGTCCCGTTTTGATCGCCAGTTACGTCGGTAACTAGATACCAATGAACGAGGAAAGCGAATATAACCTCGTCTGACACAATCGAGGCACATGGCCTCTTAATACTAAGATTACAATGAATGATTTCTCCATTCACATGTACATACGTTTATTTAAGATCACCCTCAAAGATTAGCATAAAAGAATCAGAGATTGGTAGTCAGACAATTATGGGAATTATGCAAGTTCTCTATTTTGGGGCGAGTAATCTTTATTCGATCGGTGCAAGCGCGAAGGTCGGCGGCGGTCAGCGACACGGAGGAAAATAGGTCACACCCCCTACACCCTGCGCCTTATCGTGGCGGCGCCACGTGTCGCTATGGCAGGCCCGCCTGTCAGAATTATGCCAGTTTTTATAATTAGGTTTGAAACATGATTGCTTTTAGATAAAACTTAGAAGTAAAGCTATAATTATTTAAAGAAAAAATCAAAAAATATTGACCTAATGGTCAATTATCTTTTAGTATATACTATTTGCGGAAAAATAACGAATGAATGTATAAGGTAGCAGTTTATTACCGTTATTTTATTATCAGTACTCGGGTGGAGTTGCTAGTTTGTACAGTTAAAATCTTTTATCAGTTCTCGATTCAATTCAAACAATGCAATTTTGTGATTGTATTATCATACTGTGGGTCTGTAAGAATTATGATGTTTATTTTTAACCGAGAATAATCGGGTTGCGATGTAAAAAACGTATAAAACTATAGGCAAAAGTAAATGCATTTATTTTATTTTAAGATGCTGATATGTGGTGAAAAAAATCGAATAATATAAAACAAACTAGTTATTGTTAAGTCAGGCTTAGTCTTACGTATTACTTAACGTCTGCAAGCAATCAAAATGAATGTTCACTTATATATTTAAAATATTTTACAGACGTTTTGTATTTACAATATTTTCTGTCCATCATACTGTGTATTTAAAGAACTTGTTTATAATGACGTATACAACGTAAGCCATAATCTTAACTATTCCTACAAAAATAAATCAAGAGCGATAAAATCATATAAGTAACCAACCAAAGTGATGCAAATAAGTAATGATGACTCAGTTAACATCGGTAGGTCTTACGCGTAATACGTTTAATATGAGATGGACTTTCTGTATGTATTTAATTCGTGGTCTAAATTATCAATAGCAGTACATGCGAGGGGCGCGTCATTTGACGGCGACGTCATGCGGCGTCACACACGCGTCCTCCGACGTAGCCGCACAGGAAACCGTTATCTAGATTTATCCGAAACACTCTGATGCGATAAAATTAGACTTGCCATTCTATTATTAGATTACGTGGTTGTTTCTGAATTGCGTGCATTGACATCGTCATTCGCTATGGAGGATTACAATCGTGGACGAACTTGTAACGGTTTTTTGGCGTAATGTCAAATACGTTACAAATCAATGCCAGTAACACTCACTTTATGAGTCGTATAACTATTTAGATTTCCGATTGTTATTCGAAACTAAAAGTTGACCGGCAGTCGCAATCTTTGGCACATGAAAATAATTTAAGTTGACAGCGTGTGCTTGTTTAGTTACACACATTAAATGTCGCAATTGGTCAAAAAATAATCAAGCCAAATTGAAATTGCAAAAGTGCCAGAAGATGTTTATGCCGCGGGACTAGATGTAGCCTAAAACGGATATTTTCTAGGCGTCTTGCTTTATTCATGAGCTCACGATAGTAACTAATCGCGACTCATTCTTTATTACTTTCACCTCTCGCGGGTTTACGTAAACTTTCTTTATTGCTATGACTTCACGTCGCATCACTATTGCGTAAACATTACATGATTATCTATTGATTTTAACAAAAAAACGTATTTGATATTAATTTAATTTCTTATCAATTAATTTTGTTTCAACATTACATTAAAAGAAAAGAAACCGTATACCGCTAAAATTGTTAATTGCAGGATTAAAGAGACCTATTTTTCATTTGGCTTAATCGTAAGAATTCATTGAGAACAAAAAGCAATATTCTGCTCATTTCTCGTATCTGCAGTCAAGTTTGTGATTGACATTATCGCCACTTAGAACCGGTTGTAAAGAGTCCGGTCGAAATTTTTGTCCATCCATTATGCGCGGAGAAAGTGAGGCCGTTCTTAGAACCAGTCTCTGCTTTCTCACGCGTGTTATGTTGTTCGTGTTATTTAACTTTCGGCAGATGACGCCGGTTATAGAATACTGATTTGTTTTAATTTTTATGTTGTGTAATAATATTGAATTTAAAGGGTCTTTTATTATTTACGTATATTAAGTTAACAAGTTGAGATGCACCAATGGGGAATAAAAAGTGCATATGTATAATAAAGATTAGTTTCACTATTTCCATAAGACCAGGAAATATTAAGGTATTCCTTAAAAAATGCACTCCTAACAACTAATATAAATGATAACCTATGTAATGGAGAAAGCCAATATATGTATGAAGAAAGTACAACATCCACAGAAAACCCTTGAGCCAAGTAAGAAACACAAACGTCAATCGGACTGAAATGAAAACGAAACGGGTAGTGACGAGTTACCGTCGTCGAAAGTGACAGCGTTCCGTGAGGCGAGTCCCAACAACCTTGCCTATCGAGTGTCGGTAGTTACATGCCAATGACTGTTGTGACTTTTGACTTTGTTGGAAAGTGACTTTTGACGATAAAGTGCATTAGCACAAGTCACTTTGCTTGATAGATAGTCAATTCTGAATAAAGCGAAGATCACGCGACGAATTTTATGTCTATTGGCCTGTTGCTTCGAAAACCATCTGGATATTTGAGTAACTAAACAGTCGTAACAAATCAACACAAAAGTAACGATGTAAAAATAATATCATATAATTAAATATATCTATCAAAAATGTATTTAATTACGTGTTTTTTTAAAATTAAGAAACAGATAAAACAGTACTCCTTTCCTAACTAAAAAAGTATACGTTTTTGTAATTACTACAATGACAGTATTATTATTACACAGTGTATTTATTAAATACTTTCTTAAAATAAAAAGCAAAGATAAACAACCCAATAAGACCCGAAGTACTGATATATGAAGTTAATAGGCTGTTTTATATTATCCATTACTATCCACAAGTGTTGTACTCACCATCACTACTGCATCTAGAGTCAACTTTCCGCCTCTTTAGTTTGAGGTCCTGGAACAGACTCATGTTGTCCAGGTCACACGGGCCGCGGCTGAGTGTCATTATTCCTGTAGACAATAAAAAATAATTATTGAGACAAATTTAAGTACTGCTATTATGTTCTGTTATAGACGTGGTTTTTGTAGTAAATGATTTCTGTGGAGTAAATGATTTGTTTATTTAAACCTTTTCGATGATATTCCACTTGCTTATCAACTATAGTATGAATTATAACGTAATCGAGAAAACCGAGTAATTTGTTCAAAGTTTCTTCAGAGATTATCCACAAAATAATTAACAATAATCAAACAGCGTCTCAATAGACGTTGCGTTCGCGTCCTGCAAAATTTTTACACCAACATTCGCTGGATCTTTGTCCGCTTTTTTAAATCAAACAATACAACTAAAGTTTTTGACCTTTGGCCTAAAAAGAAATAAATAACTATTGCTATTAACAATGACCTTGAATTTAGAATTTTTGATACTTTGTTTTTCTACATCGAACTTCGGACGACCTTAATTGAGCCGTCAAGTCAAACCTTTAATATCAATTCGGACCACTTTTAAATTAGTAGCTTTGATACAAAATTGTAAAACCAATTTTATAGTTAACTTTCTTGACCATCAAAAGGAACCTATTCAAATAATTATTATAACGATTATTTAAAAAGTTAATGACTACTGATTAAGTATATTGAATCAAATATGATATATTTAGTAGTATTTATATAATATACTTTAGCTAATTTAAGAAACTATCTAATAGAATAATATGTTTGATACGAATGATATATACCTGATTAGTTACAGTAACAGATCAAAGATAAGATAAGATTTAAAAGATAGAAATCAGAAATATTGGTGTGTTACAACTCACGGTATCCTGGCCCAGTCTGTGGCCGGTCTACATAATGAGGACCAGTTACAAGGGGCCATCCTTCGGGCATGTTCGGTCTTTTTCCTCACTTTGATTAACGCACTTGAATTTTCAATGTCAGTACAGTTCATGGCAATGAACGCTATATACTACGCGGCCGCGCGTGCCACCTCACGTTATATTTCAATCTTACGAGGTTTTTCATTCCGTTATGAGATTTATGACCGCGATAACAAGGTTATTTAAATTGTGCATTTTGGTGCAAACGTCAACGCCGTTTCATGTGCGCATGTTGTTACGTGTGTGTTGATAACAAGTATGGGTCAGATTTTATAAATACCTTAACAATTTAACATATGTTTTGCTGACATAGTCCACTTGCTCCCTTTCTATTATCATACTGTATATTATTATTAGTCGGTATTTTTTAAATTCATACATATTAAAGTCTTTTAAAATGAAGTAAAAACAAAAGAAACATCGATATTTTCACATCTGAACTCTACCTAAATGTATTGAAACCAGTGTTAAAATATAATTCGTAGTTCGATTTCATAACTGCAGTCGTTGAAAGAAGGCTCGGCTGTCAGCAGATGTTTCCACATACATACAGTCGGAAGTCGAAAGTTATTATTATCTGTAACCCATTTAGCGGTGCTGTTCTTACTTCGCGGATGTAAGGTTCAAAGAAGTTTATTTTTTGTCCCTGTCTTCGATTTCCCTTGCGTGTACAGTCCCAGTTTTAAATATCAACTCTCTCTTTTGAGATCTTCAGGGAAGTTGCGCTGCGATGAGATGCGCTGTGAGTCAGTTGGAAGACTTTTTATAGTGCTCATGTTGTTAATTTATATATCATCATTTACAGCATTTTTGACCTGAAAAACTTTTATAATTTCACCTCGAGTGTGAAATACGGGTATCTCATACTATTAATTCTGTACATATTGGTTAACTAGGTAAGCTCGAACATGTTTTTTAGCACTTAACTCCAGTAACAACAAGGTCTTTTTTAATAAACAATACGTGTCTTTTATTCGACATTGACAAATATTACCCGTTATAAGCGCAAACAAATGAGTAAGTGTATTGTGCCACGTCACTAGGCACGTCAGAAAGTAGTAGTGTTTTCGTCATAGTGATCGATGTGGAATTGTGGGTTCATTCATGTATAATCGTTCATCGTGGGTTCTTGAACTTGTCGTCTATTTATACACTTCATCGCTATCAACAAGAGTTTATTATTACAAATATTTGTGACTTAATCAATTTCATTGGGTACATAAAGTATAGTGACCTTATTAGACTACTAGGATTAATATTTTTCTACTGTATCTATTTATTCATATATATATATATACATATGCAATGTGCATATGCAATGTATATATATATATATATATATACACATTGCATATTTATATAAAAGACATAAATTAAATTCGCCACCGCTTTACGTCATATGTGAATATTTTATAAAAAAATCACGCGTATTAGGTACGTCAATGCTTAGTGATAAAATTTCTAAGAATCTAGACGTAGATTTAGACTATGCAAAAAACTACGTACTTGTTGCAGATAAGAGTTTTACTGTATTTGTTTTACGTCAAGAAAACTATGAACTACGAAGATTATGCTTGAATATGTTGCGCGTCATCAGTTGTAAAGTTAAGTTACAAATATCTATAAAACATTTATTCTAACAATATATGGCATCCATTGATTATTATTAAAAATACTTTATTTAGCGTAAGTCACTCGCAAACTTGCCGTGAGAATGTCTATAGTCATGTAATAATAGTCGTTGATGCGATAAAACAAATAAGATTTGATTACTGTTCTAGGGTTATTTGTTAAGAATAGCTATTAGCTATTGTATTAGTTGAATACTAATGACTTACATACAACTATTATGTAAATGTTTTATAATAGCGTAATTTTTTCTAAAATAACATTAAAATATTTTGGTATTAAGAATCCGGTATCAGCAATTAATATTTAAAATAGAAATTAGTTGGAACCCTTTTTGTTTGATAATAATAACAAATAGACATAAGCATGACCAACAGTAATTTTTGATGTCACGACTACAGTGGTACTAGCCTTAATTATGGGTGATTAAGGGCCAGTGTAGGGTATCGGCAGAGAAGAATAGTACCTCCCTTTGTTCCAGGAGTCGTAAGAGGTATCTGGAGCGGCGGAGCCGACATAAGGCGGTATATACAAAACAGTGTAGCTTTATTGTACAGGGCAGGTATGGGCAGCATCGTCTTCACAAAGTTACACTCTAGGTATAGGGATGCTTATCTCCAGCATTGGGCGTTTAATAGTTGAAATGATGATGAATTAGTACTCGTAGTTTATGGAAATTTTAAAAGGAAGGACCTCGGCAAATTAGTTAGCCAATCCTAATTGGTATTAGGATTGGCAACTGTTGGTACAGTTGCTTAACTCTAAAAAACACAAACGCGGCGTTACGCACATCGCCAGCCCCTAACTACTCTTTATATATAACTATTATTATAATTATTTAAAATATTAGACGTTAAAAATTAGTTTTTAAATTCCGACGACTAGTAATAATAAATCACCTAAAATCCCAACTTCAAATTATGTTTTGTCGCCGGCAATACGAACAAAATGCATCGAAATAAACGTGTCGAGTGAAAGACCTTGATCGTGGAGTTTGCATTGAACCAGTATACCTGTGAGTGGATCTCCGTTCGGACTGACACAGCCATCCCAAGGTCAAAGAGACTTCCGGGATGTTTACTAATGATTATGTTAAGAATATTTAAGTGTCTTTGAACTTAAAAAGGATATGTTTTCCGAGCAATAATATCGTCAAAATCGTTTAAGAAATAGGTACCAAATGCTAAAAGGTTTATTTATTCAAAATCATCATCATAAATTGCTAGATATAATTAATTGACAATGTTTGAGATATTAAAATTAATTCGTTTTAGTAAGAGCACCAAATTTTATTTAGGAAATCTTACCCGTAACTGACAGAATTTTAATAGCTGATATTGTTTTATGATATTTGTTGTAAAAATGCAAAATAACTCTCTGCTAATAATATTAATAATGCTAATAAGAGCATGTATTATTAAAAAAATAGGCTATGTAATACTGTACACATTCCAAGACTCTAACCCCCGCGGTGTCATTTATACTATTGTAATTACTGTGCTATGCATGTTACTAGGTAATAAAATGTAGAGAAGTAGTTTGTGAGCAGAATAATTAAAATTGTTAAACTATTTGTGATGTACGTATGGTCAGAATTAATTAACACGTTATTTACAAATCGTGAATGAAATACTTAAGGTGAACACGTTGTGACTGACAAATCAAGGGACAAAGGACTTTCAGTAGGTTGGCGGTGGAAGGAGGAGGGAGGAGACGGAAGTCACATGTGTAGACAGTGGCGTCCTCTATCATGGCCATCGACTTGGCCAGTTTTAGTATATTTGCTTTGTTTAATTATAATTGTCAATATTTTCGACGACTTTAACATTCAACGACGACTAAAATACTCGACCTCGGCCTTAGTATTTTTGTAAAGCTTAGCAGTAAAGTATACTCCCACATCACATATAGAAAAAAGAACCGGTAAAGCGAAAGGAATTCAATAATTTAAGAAAAGAAAATGTTTATTGGTATCACAAAGTCAAAATAATTAGAAATTTACAAATGGAAGAATCAAAGTTATTATCTACAATAAATAAACAAATACGGATAATAATAATTAAAAAAATTACAATAACAATAAAACCTACGCGCCTTAATTAAAAGAATGTTCTGTTTCGGAAATAGAAATCATAGTGGGCATTAACCAACGTAGTGCGGTCTCTTGTGGTAACTGAGTAGATAAGAGGGAGAGGTCAGAAAGAAGTGGCCGCTGGTCAGGAAGTTGTAGGTTCCGCACAATGTCAGTGTCGCCTCGGGGCCGGTTGCCCAATTCGGGCGCCGCTCAACGACCGATCACTGGTTGAACTCATGCGCATGACAGGGTTGTGCCAGGCTTACAATAGCTTTTCATATAAATAAACCTGCTTTATTACGTTACTTTTGTACTGTGGTGTTTCGATATTTGTTTTTACGGAAATTTCCTGGTACAGTTCGCGGTCAAGTTACCAGCTTGCGTCGTTAGTTGAATCGCGGCTGATTGTCTCTGCTGACAGTTATTTGGGTACAGGGCAAACAATATGCAGAGTTCTGTTTTAAAAAAGAAGCTAATATAAGACCTCGAAACTTTAATTATCTCTTGGCCGTAAATAAACCATTCGCAACTGTGCTTCGTAAACAGTCAATTTATTAACGTAGTTTATTCGCACATATTCATTTGTCCTCAAATAAATTTTTGCGAGAATTGAGCAAAATAACCTGATCCTTGTGCCGTGAGGCCAGGCGAGATTATTGGATCAACCTTGTGTCTTGCAGCCGGCATCATTTTCAAAATTTTGAAATGCGGCGAATGTGCTCGCGAGTGACTTATATTTCCTAGATTTACTATTAAACTTGTTTTCGTTTTTTTTTGATGCAGGAGTTCTTTGTTTAATTTGAAACAAAGAACAATAATTAACAATGCTTATTTTGTTTACAATTCTGATAAAAATATGTATTTTTATTTAATTGTAATTTATTTTTATTTTTTTGTTTACTAAATTAAGCCAAAGTCAAATACATTTTTATTTAAATAGACCTACCATAGGCAAGTTTGAATCGTCAAAATATATATATATATGAAGATAGATTTGCTAATTACAATTTTACACAAATAACCGATGACCTAGACAACCAGTGTTATAAGAATCATTTAAACAATAGGTCATCGAGTGACCTACTTTTATACTAGTTTGCTGGCACCAAATGGGTCTTATCTACTAAATATTCTTCTTAACAAAGTTTATAGCCGATTCATTATGTAAGCCACCATAAAAGAACCTGCAAGAAAAACTGAAAAATATATTGCTAATTTTTATTGCAGTCTGCCACTTTTACTTTTTTAACACTCAAAATTACCGTTCTCTTTTATAGTTAATACCTGACATTGAACGTCTTCAGATCGTGAGATTGCAGAATTGTATAAGCATGTGAAAATATGTATTTTAGAATAACTATAATAGTTATATAAAATCAGTCTAAGGTCTCAGTCTCGTTCTGAGGTTTTTAATTACGAAATAACAAACTATTAGCTAGTTTTCATCGATCTCATTATTAGAATAATACGAAATTTTTTTGGCAATAGAGAACTTCATGAGTTCTAAAATATAATTAAAGTTATAGGTATGCAAAACCATAGATTATTTTTCAAAAGTTCATATATATGTAAAGAAATAATATTTCTTTAATTTTTGAACGAAATTGAATGACATTGACAACTGACAAGCGCTAGAATCTGAGGTCAATAGTCAGTTGAGAGGTTATGGAAAAAATAGCATTGTACATATTAAATTATTGTGATTTGTTAATTAAGATAGATAAATAAGAATAATTGGTGGAAGAATAGACTTTAATGTCGTTTCTTCGTTTTTAGGTAAAGTTATAATAATAGGGTAGTTAAATAATTTATTTGTAAGATTGTATAATAATGTTTGTAAGAAATTAACGAAATAAATCTTCGTTTTCAGAAGCAACGCATAAGTTTATTTTAACCTAAAATAAAAGAATAAACGATATATATATTTTATTGACTATAAGATTTATCTGCATGTGAGTCTCCATGTTAAAAACTGATTCATTATTTTTGAAAGCCACTTAAACTTAACCACTAAGAATTCAATACAAAAACTTACAATTACTATTTTTATTTTGCATAAAGAAGCCAATTATAATTACAGAATATAATAACAGCGGCGACTATCCTAAGAAGATACACCAAATAACCGAAAGTTACAAATCATTATACAGAAGTGTTACTTTGTAATGCGACTATATAGGACGTAAATCAGGCTGTGCTGCTGTTTCATTTAGGATTTCATTATGATTCTTTCCTGGCCGTGAGGTGGCCTCAACTCCGCCTTGACATTCACGTGCGCACGCGCAGCTAAAACGTTCCATTTTTAAATGCAGACACTTCCGATCTAACCGCTTCCTGTTTTGATCGAGACGGTATTCATTTCGAGATATAATCGCGAAAGACATGACAGACGGACAAGATTGTTTTATGACGGCTTAGCTTCCGTATTGCATTTGATAAGCTGTAGATAGAAATGTGTTTTTGTCATACATTAGCTACGTTATTCAACGTGTAATAGAGGTGAACTTGCATCTCGACTAAACGGATTGAAAGCCACTCTTCATATGATATCTTGTCAGGCGCGATGGCACATTTTGTAGTTTTCCTATCTTGTACGCCAAGAGTCGTGGGTTTGCTCCCCATCCAGGTCAAATATTTATACGATAATTATTAAGTGTCCTAGATACAGTATAAACATAAATATATCTATGTTAAATATGCAATTATTTATTATATATATGATATCTCTGTTGTTTGAAGACCGTGAACACTGCAAATTATCTTTTGGAGTGATGTTTACGTATGAAATGTTGTATGGATCATTATTCTATTATTTTATCATTTTCAAATGTTTATTTAAGTAATTAGCATGAACAAAACATTATAAAATGCTTTGGTTTCAAACTAAAGGATTTTATGTGTACTATGAAATACACAAGCAATTAGTATTTTAGTTCAATCGTATTTTTTCTTAAACACTATGCTAGCTAGATGCGTCGTCGCAGTTAGCGTTCTATAATTTGTTTAAACAATTCAGCCTCAATTATTTATATAAGAACGCTATGTAATGTCAAGTGCATGAAACGTTTAAAAATAGACATTTTAATTAGGCAATTTATGTAACTAATTGTGAGCAATAAACTGTCCGGTTTGTACATGTTCTTCACTACTTAAACGATTTCAAAATGTTTATGTATGTCGTAATAGCACAAAATTATACTGCGTCGGTACTACTCTAATTACGTTAATTTATTTATACCTTATCTTACGAAGTCGGTTCAGAAATAAATATTTCTTATGGTAATCACAAAATAATGGCTTTAAATATAACATAGTCTGAAGAAGTTTGTTTTATTTATTTACAAAAACAATTATACAAATATATTTTTCTTTAGTTACAAATACCTTCTTGGGTCTTTACTGACCATCGATAGCTAAAATGTAGTAAATAGAATAGAAAATTTCCTCAAATGTAACATGTTCTTCATTTAATATACAAATTTGAGTACAAACTTTCAAATATTTTACTTTGAAGTACTCTAAATGATAAAAAGTGAAATGGTTAACTAGGTAATCATATACAAATCGCATTCAAGGAGGTCCGTGCCTGCATAATTACCTATGGATATTCAAAACTGACAACAATATATTTTCTAATGCCGGCCTGACACGCCTTGCGTCCTCCCACTACAATAGCTTCAAACGAACCAGTGACATTCAGTACCTTTTCGCTTTCACCGCATTGGAAAGTAAGCGTAAAAAACGTATTTCGGCAACGCTGTAATGGCGCGGGAGCAATGACCTCGGCAGACCATAGACCATGCTATAAACAAAGGGAACAAAGTTAGCTTAGACCTCACGACAAAGAGTCATAGATTAGATAAGGTTATTTATTTTTATCTCTGGTATTGACAAATGCAATTTTTTTGTATATTTCATTACTTTTAGTTTAACAGATTTTCTAATAAAACTATTCATAACCTAAGTTCATTAATACATTTTTCTAATTGACTTTCAGAATGTCAGATTTATGAATTAAGACTTTGTTAATGTTCGAGTTTTTATAAATGAATGGATATTGTAAAATAAACAATTAAATAATAATTGCAATTAAATAGGGTGTAATACATTAATATAAAAATAATTATATGACACTCAAATGCGGTTTAAATAGACGCTAGAGCTAGATTTGAAACTTGGCGTAGATGTAGATGTTCGATTCGCAAATTCATCATAAGGAAAGTAAAAGTAACTGTTGCGAGCACGGTTAAGCAGTCACGATCTTGATCCACGAGACGATTCGGGAATGTCACGGTTAACGCTGTGCTGCGCCGCTTTAGCGCTGCACGTCCGTTACGCTTTTGCAATCTACCGCATTATTTTTGCTAACAATGCACAATAAAGCAATCTATCGCTTTAGTTTTTTTGCTAAGTAGGTAAGGTAGGTCGATTCAAAAACATAATTAGTTTCTTTTGCGTAATCCAACTTACGGGTTTGATTGGTTTGTTTTATTCTTGATAGTATGTAATATAATTTATTAATACAAATGAAAACTAGTCTACAAAGTAAGAAAATCAGAATTTTTGGATAATAACAATGCCTGAAAATATTAATTACTTTGAATTATAATATAATTGAAGAGAATGCACAACCAAACAGCCTCATGACTTGGGCGTCGTAGCAAAGTTCGTAGCGTGTCTACGATATCTACGGGCGCTGGCGTAGTAGGAAATCATATATTTATATGTTTGTGTTTTACTATAGAACTATGTGAGCTTATTTATATAAAAATACAACTAATTTTATTATGTTAGAATAATTTTGAGCATTAAAAGTAATAATAGAAGTTAACTGGGACAATATTAGAAAAATAATTAGAAGTTAATCTTAAAAATTTCGTTTTTTAATTTCGTAAAGGTGTAATAAGACTAAAAGCAAAAGATAATGTAGCCATTTATGTGATAATCTATTTTTAAATTATTGTGAAAATTAGTCGATAATTTCAGTTAAGTTAAAATACTAAATATAAAAATAGAACCATCAATCGACTACTTTATTTCGATTTATGTTGCATAGCAAGCATAACCAAATCTAGTATTATGATAATTACAGTTGTAGTATTTTATTGACCGTTACCTTGAAATTCTAAAATGAATTGATTAAGAATGTTTTTGTTTACAAATTTATATATTGGCATTGACTTATACCCGGAAATGTCAATTTGCCCAAGGAAGTTGACTATATAACAATAACTTCTGACCTTTAACGTAAAGATTTAGAATTTATTTCCAAATGACTATACTTTTCGTAGCACGGGCGTAGCATGATGCTACGGCATCGGTAATATACTTCTTATGATTTCTATTAGATTTTGAAGGAATTTACGTATATTTACTTTAATGATAATAAAAAAGTATCCATTACTTCATTTATGTGAACATAAGTATATAACATAGTAATAAGATGTTAATTGGTTGATTGATTAGACCTTTAAATTTTTTTTTTCATGCTAAAAATTCGGGTACTTTTCTTCTTTTTCTTTAAACAAATTGGTATTTACCCATCGTGGATGTCATCGTCTGCAGCTGGTGAGCGTGCGCGGAGGCGTCGTGCGCCTCGTCAGGCCCCAGTTTGTCGCCCTCCGACAGCTTGTCTAGGGCTCCAAGCACATCACACAAACGTTCCACCTTGTTCCGACACCTCACCTTTTTAATTTACGTCTCCGAAAATTTTTAGACACACAACTCAGCATAGTTTTTTAACCAAACACTAGTCACGATCATTCAGAGTCCGAGACACTTCCTGCGGAACAACACGGTATGAGTTGCGCGGGCGCAGGTCGCAGTCGTGTCGCGGGCTGCGCGCTCCGAACCTCTAGATTCGGCAAAATCACGATAACGACTGCGCGCGAATGTCGTCATGTCGAAATTCGAAACACTTTCACCTAAATATTCCGCCTCCGATTCGGCAGACGCGGGCGTCGCTCTCGGCGCTCACGCACACACCGCCGACACCGTCAGTGCACAATTACGTACGCTGTAAAAATTGCGTCAGTGTTTTTCGTAGCCGACCTTACAATCGAGGAGTACGCTGCCGAAATATAGTTATCTCTCTCTGTTACTCATTCACCGTTACGCGGGATGTTTTTTGTTTCTTTTTTTTATCTGGCCGTTTCGTTCGAGGACAGGCGTGTGAGTGTGCGGATTTCGATAGCGGGGTCGTTGAACTGCCGAAAGGGATTTCGTTAGTCGGCAGTGATGGTTTCAGTGCTAGGATAGTTGCAGTACGCGATGGTGTACCAGCAATGTATCGTGTGTGGTCGGGCGTTAGACGTCGCCAGCTCAAAACTAGGTCAGCCGAGCGCACACGCATGCTTCTTCATGACCGCACAATGACCGTTTTACAATGTTCCCTCGTGCTCTTCATTCAACAACCCGTTCCTTTAAATATTCATACACAGCTATGATTATTTTTAATAGGGTGGGGGCTATGCGATTACATCATGTTACCATATCTTATACTCCAAAATATACAATTTTGGCCCAAGATCTGATAATGTAATTTTTCGCAATTCAGCAAGGTCTCTTGAGATACCATTTTCGAGCATAATTGAGCAACAAACAAACATTTAGTTTCCTTGTAATATTAATTTTGGTAACTGACATAAAATGTCAATGAAGGCCCTATTTGTATTCAATCGTGTAGATAGAAAAGATGCGTTTAGGTGTTTTAATATAAACACACATCAACAACAGTCGAAATTCAATTGTAAAGCATGACAAATCGTAATCTAGTTAAGGCGCGTTTTTGTTAAAAGGTTAGCACGGCCGATGGCACAGTTCAGTGTTGGATTACATTAAAACTGAGTTCATTCGCTTCGGTGCTATTCACAGTATCTGGATTATGTCTATGAATCATTGTCCGAACAACAATAACTAGAAAATAGTCCACACTAATAAGACTTTCACAAATTACCGGATAAGAAGTTGGTATCGAAAATTGAATGCTTCAATCAGGCACTTTCTTTTAGCGGCTTTTGCTATTGTTAGAACGAAAACATTGTTTCACTTTGTTTTTTGGCAGGCCAGTGTTTTAAGACCGAATAATCCAATGTACCATGTCTAATATGTTGCTATTAAATATTAATTTGAAGTTGGCGTAAGTAATGTGTTTTTTGAAGTGATAGAGAAAAATGTATTGTTGTTAAAGTATTTAGATACTTAGTATTTATTTACAATATAACTATTCTAAACGTAGAAGTTAAACCATGATGTCCTACTGACAACTGTTGACGGTCACCAGAAGCACGCGTGACTAGCCGCATGCGCAGGTATCGGGTATATTTAGCCAGGAGTAGAACTGGGTTAACTATTCTTCTGAACAAAACACGCACTCGAGACATTGACGCAACCGTCTATGGTAGCTGGATAGGTGAAAGCGAACCCGTAACCCAATTCGGGAAAAACAGGAAGTACACTGGATCGGCCAAGATGTTTTTAAGACTGGACTTTGTCGAATTAAATTATTTGGAAAAGTTTGGAATATCACGCAAGTTAAATGTAATTCCTTCATTCACACAATGCAAGACACTCGATAATTGAGACTCAATCAATCTCAGTTCAAGAAAGTCTAGAAAATTTCTAAAAATGTGTAAATATTTTATATTTTATAATAACAATAAATTTTGTATTTTATAATAACAATTTATATTAACTGATAGTTAATTAATTAAAGAAATTGACGACCTTAAACTTATTTATTTATTTTCAGTATATTTTTATTGCCATTTTTAGTATATGCGATATTATCGGCATATATAGAAAATATTTATAATATATTGAAATATGTTAGAATGAAATCAGCATATCATATTCCTGAAGCATAATCTATTGTTAGTTATCAGTTCTTAGATCTAATTGTTCTTTCAAAGTATTCAGAGCCAATGCATAAGCAACCACTCATATTTTGTTGAGTAAAAAGGAGATCACGAGTTCCAGAACATTCGATTCCATTGTACTTGCAAAATTTGATTATTCCCGGACTGGCCATTCGCAGTTACGCAGTTATTCGATGTCAGTAGGTGCCTTTATAATATATTAGTTCCTTTGTCTTATTCGGTGAGACAAATGCGTAGTCATATGAGATGCGGGAATTTTCTGGAGCATTGCTATTTCTCTTATGGTAAGTTCCAACAAAACTTTATTAACATTCTGTTTGAACAATTTTTATTCCTTACAATATTCTGCTGATAATCTCTTAAGGATCACACGTTCTGTGCATTATTAGTATCGAAGCCAAAACAATAAATCTAAAATATTTATAAAGACTTCTGTTGTAACATAATTTAAATAAAAATGAACATACGAATCGACAAGTGTTTGACCTATTTATTACGAATTTAGATACGATAAGTGACGGCAAGTTATTGCGTGTTTGATAAAGTTCAAATATGAAAGAAAATATCCAGAGATCAGCTATCTGGATTATACCATGCGCTTTGTAGTTTTGTATCAAATAGTACACAAAAGATTTCACAACATATTGTATAGTTGGTATTAAGAGACAGCTCCCAGCGGCTAGGGCTGACGTTTGAGTTTAATTTATTATAATGTAATTGTTAGTATCATAATACAAACATTATCCTCAAGAGCAACAAGGCTTTAATGGCAAAATATTATTACATTCTTAACTATGAAGAGATTTAACGTCATTAGTTTAGTAGTTAAGTATTTTTTTTATATAATATATATATAATAAGACGTAAATTAGTGTAGTTTATATAGTAATATAAAGTTCATGAAATTAAAAAAAAATGTAAAATTCTATGAGAAAAGTAAGCGGAAAGTGAATGTATTCTATGCTCTCTATTGCTATTGATACCAACAGAATTAAGTGGTATTATAGAATGAAATAAAAAGCTTGGACTAGCTGGGAGATAAACTTATTTAGTAGTTATTAGATAAATATCTTCCAAGGAACTTAGGAATAAAACATTTGTATGTCGTCAACCACAATGCTTGTGTAGCAGCCCTGCTAAAGCTGCAGGACCGTTTATCAGTTGACTATTGGGCCATATCGATTTTTTCATACTGTGTCGATAAACTGACGTATTTCTCACGGCAGACCCGATCATCCAGCGGTTGAATGACCCGCCATCAGATAATATCCCGCGATTCATCAAAATTATTGAGTCCACTGCATGCTTTGTATGATAACGGTGCTATATGATTAATAATACGTAAGTGATATAATTTCTATACGTATTTCTAGACTATAATTTATATTACGAGTTACCTGCGGCGTAAGATAGCACAATTTATATAACAATGCGCTTAAGGAAACACAGTAAAAGTTACCTCTTAAGGATACAGTAAAGTTTAGATATTCAACGAGGAGTAAGAAAACCCGACTTTAAAAAGTTTACCTGTTAGAAAAATCTAAGCCACGACTTAGTCTTAGGCAATGTATGCAATAAACATCCAAGCAATTATGAAAATACATTAAAATAATATTTATTATTTCTATAAGAACACTTAAACATTCTGGAAACAAAGTTGTTTTCTTCTAGATTATTGTCTAGAAGAAAACAGTACTACATCCTATTATGAAAACACGATTATAGATATAAAACTACGGACGTTATTCTAAATGTTTATGTTCATCTTTCAGTAGTGACACGAAACGGCAGTGACAAAAACTCGTGAAAAGACAGCCTAACCAGTAGAAAGTATCAAATAGAAATTTTGTAGTTGCAGTTTTTCAGTCACGACCTTTGCGCTTTCGCTTGAATACATTTAGTGCTTGTTTGGCGTTTTGTGCTTGCTTTTACATTGTGATTTTATGTTCTTTCTAATGGTAATATCTACCTACTAGAAGATTTCCTAAACAAATAAAATTTAACTGCAGGTTCTTGGGTTTACTTTTATATCTTGATATACCTCATTTCGTTATGAAAATTATTTATGAAAGATAAGTATTTACTTAAATTGTATAATCAAATTAAATCTATAATAAATTTTAAACCCAATTTCTGATGGTTTGATGGCATTTCATACGGTATTATATTATATTATTTAATTGTAATGATAATTCTATGATCATACTTTTATGAACAAATTCATATTAAACGATTAAAGTCTAAAGTCAATTTGCGATTAGAATAAAATAGACAGACTCGGCACGTCTCAAAGTGTCTGACTGATTAGTTAGTAGGTGACGTATTGTTTTTGTTTTTTTGGTGCAAATTCACGTTGTATCACGACGCTTAGTGACAGTGCTGCCAAATCGGACGATAAGGTGTGAACGACCTCATCGGTGACAAACAGCTGAAAACAAAGCGATGTGCCTCATTAATTTTCGATTATGTCTCGCTTCCTACTTGAAAATCGGGGCCGGTGGTAATACTGACTACCAAGCCTTATCGTAGAACCAGTGTAACATAACATATTTAGCATTACAATATGCGGATTTATTATTTATTTTGTCTAAAAATATTATACGTTTTAGTTTTAGTATGACCCCTTTATCCCCACACGTAAACGTCTTTTGATTTAACCTGCGCTTTTTGGGCTCCAGTTTTTTAATATATCTTGCAACGATCAATACGACTCTGTAACTCCTTGACTTGTCTGATCTGAATATGTCAATCATAATAATGCTTTGAAATATGGTATGTATATGTTTGTTTGTCTTTTAAATATTTAAAATGTTATTGTATTATTTATTGTGCTGAGCTATATGTTTCTGTGAAAGCAGGAAATTGCAATGAGTGTAGGCAGGAGCCACAAAATGCTGACACTGTCTTGTGAACTTCTGGGGACACAGTACAGCTGGAAAGCAAGTAAATTAACAATGGACAATAGTTAGATGTCAATGACATACGCATTGCCATTGTCATATAAAATTTGGCTTGCAACATTCGCAATTAATAAATCAGATGCCAAGTGACTTCATGTATGGGAATGGTATGAGATCGTATCTCTATATGAAAGTTTTTGGAGCGTCCATATAATGATGTAAGCAATTGAGCGGTATGAAATTTCAGTTACATAATTAGACATCAAGTCAAGTAGACAAAACAAAGTTTATTGACCTGCGCGATTTACAAATTCTAAAGTGCTGTCATTTACACGGTCGTGAATTTGATTAGCGTTGACATGTTGCGGAGAACACATAAAAATGTGCACCACGGCACATTTCCTATTACATAAGAGCTCGCGGCGCGGGCGCGGGCGCACCATCGACGAGGCCTCGCCGCCGGGTTTCACAACCACCACGCCGTTTTCACTTTTTCGCTGTCAAGAACGCGCGCGGACGATAAACAAACTAACATTTTGGCCGTCACTACCAAACCTGCACTGGTCACCGAATGGCTCAAGTAGCAATCATAACAGCCGGCAAACATGACTCTTAACTCGTTGTATTTTAGTTTATATTACATAAATGATACAGTGAAACTTATGACAAGGTTCAAGAAGTACATCATAGTTCAACTCGCAAAGCATAATGCCATCTATTCACCGTTAGTTCAGCGGAGTTCAAGCCTTATTCGCCAATATATAAATGCTTATTTAAATTAGCAGGGAAGCATGTTAATACCGTTTTCAACTGCAAGCAGCGGTCGTAGAAACGTCGAGGCTGTTCATTGACCTTTTTAGGCACATAACACAAGCGAAACAAAAGACGAATTTAAACCAAAGACACTAGAACCTTGATAATGCATTGCCAGTTGTGAAATTGTCTCGAGCAAAAGGCGGGAAACAATTCAGATGCACGTCCCATAATTGCTTGCTTAGTACGTACTCACTTTTGCAAAAAGTAGATAGTCATACAAAATAAAATAGTCACAAAAATGTATGATGAAATTTTTACCGAATTTTACATATTTTTGTAATAGAGATTTAACAAAAATACTAAGATGTATTTATACAAAAAAGTCATTACATTATTTGCAATCATTTGTTACAATTTAGTTTTAGGTTTCTTTAAAGATATAATCGTAAACATCTGTATTTGTGTAACTAAATGTTTTGAAATTGTTACAAATTGAATGTTCAGATTATGATCGACCTCCACATTTTGAATTGCGCTGAGAACGCGTTCTTAAACCCAATTCACCAAAGAGAGCAATTGGAGAATGCACGTAACGCAGAACAATAAGATTCCAATTACAGATGGATGACAGCCAAATAAAAAAAAATGCTTGAAATTTTTACTGTAGCGAAATACATTTTCTTGTCTCTTTTCTTTTCCTATAAATAAAAACAGCATTTAGACTCCAATTTAACCTTAGTACCGCAGATTAAAAACAGATATTCTCTGCTAATGATACAGCTAATCAACTCTACAGCTTTGTGTGAATCAAATACTGCTTACTGGTCACAATAATGGCGATTGCAACGGCTGACATTGCCTCTCACCGTGCGGGCCCACGTAACAACGTTACGTAAAAGTTCTTTACCCTTGTTTATTTGGGACAGCTTTATTAAAGAGATGTTTTAATTTACGAGTATTAGCACTTGAGCCGGAGGTTGAGTAACGATGAACAATGCTTACGATCATCTCTAAATCGTCTTTCAATTTGCATTTGGCAATATCTCTGTACTTTTAGCATGTGGCGGTCAAGTCAGTGTGAGATTGCAAAATTCAAATTTGTGAGCCGCTTGTTAGATACGAAGATACGTTTTTTTTCGAACATTAGAAAGAACAATCTTTAGGACATTCAGTCAGTTGTTGACTAAACAAATTATGATCAACATATTTACCAGAAATTTCTGCTGGTATTGTTCAAAACTTATATTGTAAGTAAAATGTGTGATATACGAGTATCATAGCAAGCTTAAAACTTCATCTACAAAAAAATTAAGTTGGAGTAATACTATATTAATATTATATTATTATTTCTACTATATTAATAGCATGTTTTTATCGAGACCTTTTAGACGCTTTAATAGCCTAAAAGCAGTGTAATTAATTAAAGTAGAAGCATCTACTAGTGTAAAACCTGTAGAAATCAATACAGTATTTTCATATGATTCTCATAATATAAAAAAATGTGATTTCAGTTCTTTTTTGTTAGTACTTATAGGTAAAAAAATCTTAATTAAGTCTAGAGTTTGTTGAAAAATAGAGTTCATGTCAATCGGCAACATCGGTTTTTAAAGAATAGTAAAGAAACGTACGCAGAAGATACTTACATGAAACGTGATTTCAAAGTATTGATCTATAAACTATTAGATGTACTAGCAAATGAAGTTACAGTATTTTAGAAGGCTCAGTTGGATTGTAAAGCGCGCAAGGTTTCGCAAGAGGGCGTGCCGCCGGTACATCCTTGCGCAAATACCGGCGCGGACGTCATGTGCTACTCAGATTGTGTTGGCTGAAAACCATCTGTACATTTACACCTGTGCCAGAAAAAAATCATCTTATGTATTGTTAGTAAACTAAAATGTAGATGTTGGAACAAATATCTGAGACTATTCCAAACCAGTGAGACTGGAGAGGTTATTATTTTGAATGCTATTTTGAATTACCAATAAAGTAAGAGTGAGATGACCAAAGAGTGAAACTTTAAGAAAAAGATTAAACAAAAAGACCTTTCGCAAAATAATCAAATAGAATGCTCATGCAATCAATGGCTTTTCGAGAAAATGCATAAACAGCATTATGAGTCCAGTGTACTTATTAGATATTAGTAAGAAAATTGTATTTGATAAGATATGATACTACGAAATTTATTCCATATACCTAGGAGTACATACTAATAATACATACACATATAATAAAGTAAACAAACTTCAAATGCAAGAGTTTAAAAGGAGCCGTTTAGGAAGGCACCTAAAACAGGCTTTTTACAGCGTAAACGGGTCGTTCCAGACGGCTTGCCAACCTTTTGAAGTGATAATGGCCAGAGTTTGCGAATGAATACTCCGCGCCCTCTTTTGGGGACTTGCAGGTATTTTTTACACCTCTTTTCCCAAGGCAATGTGTGATTTACCGAAAATAAATTCCGCACCTATGGTTAAAATCACCGGCACCATCAGTTAAAATTACTTTTGAAAGTTAAAGCACAACTAAAAGCATTTTAACTATATACCATACAATATAACTATTGGATATGAAAGTTATGTTTATTTTTTTTTTTTATTTATTTTACTTTATTGGACAAAATGTACAAATGGCGGACTTAATGCCACATGGCATTATGTCCCAGTCAACCATTACAAAATATATATATATATATATATATATATATATATATATAGTGGTGCAGGCAATATATATACAAAATAAATAAGCGTGGCATACAAATTTGTATAAATAAACGCAATAAATGCATATGATATAAACATTTATGGTACACGTTGAGTTGTTAGTGTCTTTATCCATTTAAATGATTTAATAATATCTAAGATTTTTTTTTGTTTGCATAGAAACACAATGAATACTGAAAAATAAAACCAGTTTCACTTTCTCCCTATGACATTACCTGTGCTACCAATATACCGAAAAACAAACATTCAAAATATAAAAAACAAACGAAACACATAAGGCAATAGCTGAACGGACAGACGTCATCGTCTTAACTATATATCTAAGTTTACCTATGAAAAATATGTTGCGACTACAAATTGAGATATACATACATCATGCTGGTGCCTATGGAGCTCCACTTGCTAAGATAAATTGAGAATAGATTATCTATTCTATATCTCAAGTAGGTTCAAACTGTACACAGTAGTAAAATCGTTTTAGTAGTTTAGAAGTTCGTCCCGAACAAACACCGTGACACGTATTTCTTATATTTAAAGATATGAGCCGTATATAAACATCAACAGTAACACCTTAATTATATTTTTTTATACATAGTAACGTTTTCACCTGTTACTTATGATTTAAGTTAATCACTCTCCTGGATTCTCTATATGCAGTTATGGCATATTTTTTATAGTTGTTAAATAAATGACTCATGTTTCCAAAAAGTCATGATGCACAAGCATTTTCAATCTATTTTTTTTTTTTCATATTTTCCATTAATAATTTTTGAGTAAAAAGGACAAATAAATAATCTTGTAACCCAGATTCAATTTAGTAGTTTCTTGAAAGTGTTAAAATAACATACTAAAACGAATAAGTCCAGTAATCGTTAACCCAGCTCCGGGAAATATTCAGCTCTGGTCATACTTGTTGTAAAAGTTACGTGCAGATGCCTTGTTTACTGCCTCTGATCTATTTTAGAGAAGTGTTGCAATCTTACACGCGAAACCATTTGCTGCGCACTATGTGTGTTTTTCTGACGTGGCTTGAAATTGAATCTTCAAATAGAAGGGTGTAGGAGTGAAATGTTAAACGTATTCAATGGAAACGCAATTCGTTCGATTCTCTGAGATGAAAAAAAATACTATTTTCGTTTTGAGATTAAATTCTACCGTAAATTAAACATTCAACTTCTGAAAAAAATAAAAGGTGGATTAAAATCAATTAATCATATATGTCATATGTCGTAGTAACGAAGATTTCCCATCGCCTAATTACGAAACGTTTTTTTAGTATTTTGCATGTCCACACGCAATCACAACCATACCAGTTCACAAGCAACGAGCCGCCTCTAAATAAATCTTGGTGTGGAATCATTTGTGACAAAGTGATTGCATTCCGTGTTTAACGACCCCTCAAGAAGAAAGATTAATGAAATGATAACAAAACACAACGGAGCTCTTTTAAGGCAGCCGAAAGTTTAAAAAGAAATAATCAGAAGCAGCATTATGATGCCGAGAGTGAAATTTAATTCGGCAGTTACATATATATATTATATTCTTGTTATACAAGAATGAAATTCATAAAATCAATGTATAATAACACGTGGACTGTAAATACAGTGTTACTTTAGCGCTTATATCTTAAATGGTCTGTAAAAGGTAAGAAAATCCTGGACAAAGATTGCATTTCTGTTTCAATTATCACTGGAATGACGTGGACTTATTTAGCCCCTCCTTAAAGGTACAAAGTGCATATGCTACTATTGTCTCGTGCGATGAGAAAATTAGGTCTGTGGTTTTAGCGGTGCAAATCCGGCGAGGGTGTCGGGCACTAATCCCACACGCGAGCAAATCACGCGAGCGCCACAGTAACACACTGCTAAAGAAACTGCGAGGAAAACGCCTTCCGGGGTGAATGGCCTGGTTGCGTAAACCGCACGGTGGCGCAAGCGCGCGCGCAACGCTCGACGTGACTGCGCACGCACCGACATCTAGCGGCGTGTGGTGTGAATTAACACTGAAAATAGGGTGGTAATGCCATGTGAATATAGATTTTTCTAGAATCAGTAAATTTTTCCTGTTCTAGATGTGAATGTCAAATACATATTATTTGATGAAAAATTAATATCTTTGCTTTATTAATGTGTCCTTCAAAGTTGGTAGCGGTAAAAGCTAAGCACTTAGCACACACAGCGGTATTTATACCTCACCCGGAACAGGAGACACCTTGTGAAAGTAGAGTAAATATTTTTGACTCGCTTACTCATTTTTGTTTACCGTTATTAACGAGGCCCCAACGAATTGCAATACGTATCAGGCACCGGCGGTGTGACGAAACGAAATTTTATTCCTAGGTCAAGGTTTTGCTTCTCTTCGAAATGGGAAAATTGCCACACATTCGCGACCTTAGCTTAAGACCGTGAGTTTCGCAAGACGCCACCGAGAAAGACGCTGGCGTTTCATGGTTATGAAAAAAAAGGTAGTACGAAGATAATTTCAAAAGTGAACACGATTCTTATTCAAATTTGTAACGAAAAAAATCAAGTGTGTGATTATTTGAGTTAGTATATTTCAGTATTTTATTTTTGCAACAAACTAATGTACCAATAAACTTTCTACAGTTTACTAACTTTTTCCTTAAGACGACGACGACGTGACGATTTCCTTAACATGTGGAATGCTTTTGCACGTTAAGTTAAGTATTTGCGTAACAAAACACCGAATGTCTAATTTGGTGGATTTGTGTCATCCTTTTATGCTATTATACTATGATAATGATCATTAAAACGGTGGCTTTGAAAGTGTTGATGGCTGATCTTATATAACTTCGTTATACTGGCGTTAAGTGCTATATCCCGATTGTTTTGTCTGTGGAATACAATTTTTATGGTTCCTATTCAAATTAAATTATCTACACATTTTAATTTTTTGCTATATTATCCATTCATTATTAACGACCGATTTCATACTTCTTTACTTCAGATCTTTAGTAACCTTTTAAGACTTTCTTCAGGCATCTTTAAGGTACGGCCAGAATTTAGGTAAGAAAAAATTTGGTTATTAATTATAACAAATACCGATCTACGCTATATTTCTGTTAGGTATTATTGAAATTCTTCTATGTATGTGTAAGTGCCTACATTATATATATATATAAATGAAAGTAAAATAAACATGATGAGGCCGTGTTTCTTTTACGTGCAATGGCAGCGAAGCCTTAACATGGCCGAAGAAATGGAAAGTGAGTTATACAACACCTGAGTGTACCGTGAAAGGCGAGTTTTAATGTCAGCCGGCCGTGGTCAAGGTTTTCAAAACCGAATCATGTCTCGAGCGGATTCGGTTTTAAGGATCTTAAATTTCATGCAACACCTTCGAATGGCAAGGCTACACGTTGCACTTTGTATTGCTTTGACTATCAATTGAAACCTTATATTAGACTAGCGATGCGCACTGGTTTCGCACGGGTGGACAATTATTTTATCGTTTGAGTTAAATCTAAGATTGGCTAAAACTGATCATACTATTTCCTATTTATTATAGATTAGTGTATATAACCATTTTGGTTTTCATGATGTTTTTATAAAACAAAAGAGCATATAAAATGAGACGAACGTAGGTTACCATTGTCTTTCTTTTTAGCTTAAAACAATATAAGTGACAGACTGACTCACTATAAGTGTACTTGCCCATAAAACTGTGCGCCGTTCTCATGAACATAGTATTTCATGAAAATAAGTTGATTATTATTTAATTACATAATACAAACATACTTTACCGTTAAATACATTCACTTCGTTTATTAATATGCTAAATAGTTGTTTTGTTAGTATTATAATATATATTATACTTTGCTATGAATAATTACAAAATACATCATATTTTTGGCGTGTTATAAACGTCTCAGATTATTAACGCTCTACAGAAATTGGCCGTCAAAAGCTCAATA
Organism: Heortia vitessoides; assembly: GCA_020976665.1. Classification (NCBI taxonomy): domain Eukaryota; kingdom Metazoa; phylum Arthropoda; class Insecta; order Lepidoptera; family Crambidae; genus Heortia; species Heortia vitessoides. The sequence continues at coordinate 5,858,054 of JACJUM010000875.1, forward strand.
CAGCGCCGCGCCGAGAAGTTATTTGTGAAAAAGTTGAACGTTTTACTTTCTACGCTCTCCTATTGAATGATTTATATACTATGTATTATATAAAACATAAAAGGCGGAATATTATTAGCAAATGGTAAGGAAGTTCATTGTCTTCTAACAAAAGAAAGGCGATCGAATGGCTGGTTAGATGCGCGAATGAGATAAAGCGTGGATCGAAAGCGAGAGTGATCTAGGCTGCGCGCGCGCGCGTTTCGAGGGCTCGCCGTAGACGGCGCAACGGTACCCTGTGTGGCCGACGGTTACGGGAAGTACCGTTCTTGTACTCGTAGGGCGGCACATTGGTATGCGCGCACTGGATAGTGTTGTCATACTATGTTTACCATGATTATGTAATTTAAACATGATATTTTATCCTGTCTTTTTCTTTGAATGGTTTGAATGATTTTGTAATTGTTGTAAGCCTATTTAATTTTTTTTATAGTTAAGATAGCTATTTCAACTTTCGAAAAATATTCTTGAAACTTGAATACTACGCAATATAACACATGGAAAGCTATTAAAATATTTAACGTTATTAAACTTAACAGATATTATTTTTATCCATTATAAATGTGACATGTAATTTTTCTTATGTAACGAGCAGCTATATATGGACATGCTTTATTTCCTTTTTTGCAAGATCGTGTACATGAAAGTATAATTTAGGTAGACTTTAGGTTTACATTATATTAATTTGACCAATTTCGCAAAATATATTTTTAAGTATTGAAAATATGCATGTTCATCAATGCGCAATAAATGGACATCACCATTCCTAGCACCGGTCTGGTATCATTGAGACCTTAACCACTTTCTCTTTCGATGCTCACCGATTGCCGTGCTTACAGGCGTGCACTCGAATATGCCGGTATCTTATGTTTGTCTTTGTGTGTGGGTTTGAGCGTGTGTGTATTTGTCAGTATTGTCGGTTACATCATGTACCTTTGGCTGACGCATCCGCCGAGCGAAAGGTCAGTATCTATTTATAGATTTGGTTGCGTTCACTTTCCCTAAGGTCTTTGATTTGATTTAGTTTCAGTTTCATGATCGTTCGCCTCTTGAAATATTTTAGAAGAAAAGTCTCGCGATGCAACCGTCTGACCGAAGTTTGTATAAGTTCTTATTTGTTTTGTTACTAGATTTTAATTTATACGAATCACAATTCCACATTTCTGTTAAAATAAAGAACTGTTAGTTTATTCTTGGATACATCTTATTGAAGTATATGTTGAATGACTCAATCACACAGTTTTTAAGATGATCAGCGATTATTCATTGTGTTATAAAGATTTATGGGAAAATAAGCAACAAGTGTTCAAATATACTGATAATTCCTATAGGTTGATATCGCATCATCTTGCAATAAATTGCAGTTTTGCGTATGCTAACAGATATTATCAAATTAAATATTTACATACGTATAAGTCCTTTAAAAGTATTAACGCCTAATTCTTAATTTCCGATTTTTTTATTGCTCTTAAATTGACGTCATATTATTTTTACATATCATGTATTGTGATGTAAATGTTACACTTTTGACTCTAAAACGCTGGTATTTTTATGTTATTAATACACATTTTGCAAAGCCAAGAAGATAGCAAGCACTATATTCTAAATAAAATATATAAGTTGTACATTGTTCCAGCTTAAAGGTTCGTTAGCAAAGTCCGAGGCTAGAGTTATGCACTGATATACAAAATTTCGTGGGAATAATACTTTTTACTCCACCAAATTCTTAGCAAGTTGCTTGTTACATGATTGGATGATAAGTAAAATATATGCGTATTATATTAGATGATGATAAAGGACCTGGATTTTCTTAAATCACGATATAAGAATATAATGCAATTTCCTAAATAAAGTATATATTTTCGAGTACAGATATCATAGAAAGCAGCTCTGCAGCAGTAAAATCGTAATCGCGGTGTGTGTGTTAGTCTTTAGCTAGATTAAATTTTATTTCGTCTTTAACTTAGACATCCATACGTGTTGCATTAATCAAGTTGAAATTAATGTAGGCAGAAAATAGTTGAGGCATTAAGCACTAGTTGCAGTGTCCATGACTTGTCTATTGTCGCCACGCAAAGGTTCTCTCACAAGGTCGCAGGCCCTAGGCCTAGCAGTCTACAAACTTGCGTGGGAACCGTACGCGACACGACGAGCAGTTGTTCAGCCGCCTATTCTAAGCTAGAATTCAGTGCAATTTTTGTTTAGTTAAATTTGTAATATAATTTGTAATATGATTTGAAGGTATCTTGAAATTAACAAAAAATGCCTTTTTTTAATTCCACATGTTATATGGAGTTTAAAAATTCAATAAAAGCGCGTTGATTTATTTATTTCAAAATATTAGATAAAGCTACTGAATGCAATAAATTTTTACTTATAGAAATATTTTTGTCCGGAAAAATTTATACATTCAACGCGAACGTTGTGCTTTTTAATCACTTAGGTCAAATAATAAATGTGCCTACTTAAAGTTCGTTGATATTTTACGCAGCTCATAGACCTTGTGTGGGCTACGTCGCCTACAGTATCCGTTGCGGAGTGATTGAGTCGAAGTAAATATTGTATACGAGTTATTTGAGGTTAATATATTGCTGATTGAATTGACATTTGTCATGTTCTGCTATTACGAATGTGTCTTCTATATACAACTTTATATATCGCGAGAAATTACTGAGTAAAATATCGATTACTTTTTTCCGACGTAATGTTATCTTGGCGATCTTTTTGTAAATATATCTGCAAAAGTAGGATCTTTATCTTGATTATAAAATGCCTTAACAAGTTAAACTCATACGTATATTTAAGAAAGTATAATCATGTAGGTATTATAAACATTAACATAAACGTTAATGCCTCAGGTGATGTTTTTTACTCGTATGAAAACCACAAAGTCCGTACAATTTTTCTTATATTAATATACTACAAAGAAACTAGAAATATTAAAAAGGATTTTTGAAAATTCACCCTTAAGGGGTAAAACGGAAGAGCCAATATAGTATGAAAGCACTACAATTTGTAAAAGATACCGTGAAGTACATACTGCTAGGATATATATAATTGATATCGTTTAGCCAATAAGTCTTACTTTTATTTAATAAGTGCACTTAGATAATTATAAAAGTTCTACCTTAACAAAAGTCGGTTTCTTGACCTTTCCATATGTTCTCGTGCTGTGAACCCAAACTTTTAAATTGTTTTGTCAATATTCAAAATGTAAAAAATATTTATACGAAAATAATTAAGCGGAAGAGATTTCACCTGTACTTTTATTTCAACGCACTAGTTCTGATGAAATAATACAAAAAAGAAGACTGAAACTATCAATCGGATACATTTTATTGCCAAACTAATCAGTTCTGCCGTTAAAATGAGAGCGTAAAAATATTGAATATTATTTGGATGAAATGTGTAAGCTCACTTAGGATTGCTTGAAGTATATTTGTTTTATTAAATCGCTCTGCAGCTGTGGTTTCTAATATAGTAACGCGGTGATCATTTGACACGTGCGTTCCGCGATGCCCGGTACCGGAGCCTGCGACATGACGATTTTATGGTCTTATCATCATTGACCCTAATTTCAGAGGACCGCCCCCCGCCCGACGCGAGATGACTAACTACGCGAGCGTTGAGTTGATATTTGATTTGAGATTGTCAACCATAGAGATCGTTGTTTTGTTTAAATGAATTCTGATAAAAAGAATATTTTTTACACATTAAAAAAAACCTATTACTTCAAAATTAGTTTTCTTAATCGCGGTTATTTTAATATTATTATTATTTTAATTAATATTGGTTCATTTTTATCACATCAGCCATTAGAAATCCACTGCTGGATATAGGCCTCCCCAAGCAAGAGGAAATTTTAGGGTAAATTTTTAAACTTCGGGCAACATTCAGCATTCCCACCGTTTGGTGGAAATGCTGAATGTTGAATCTTGGTTATATTAATATAATTATTTTGACATATTAATCAACAAAAACACACGTAAGTATAAAAAAGTAAGATATTAGCCGTGGGGTAACGGGAGAGTACAATAGTAGTATCCTTACGAACCAGGATTTGTATGATGCGACTCGGGTATCGGAACCGATAGAGGGTTCGGATAGGCAACTGTTTCGGATAGATATTTATCCATTTGAAACAGTCTAGTACATATGCATCAGGGCGGGATTAAGTGGCATTTCCGTCGTGAAGCCTCGTTTTGCGATTACAACCACATAGTTTAACGCGGCCGTTTTCCTTTCCCCCATTTCCCCCAATTCCCCCTTTGTTGGTTATGCCTATGTCCAGCAGTGGAAGATCTACGGTTGCTATGATGATAAATATAAGTAAGGATTTAAATATTATATCAACTAATATTATGTTCCTATTATAAGTTATTACCCTACTTTCAGCTCATGGGTTCCACTGTTAACAAGTGTGCATCGTCAAAACACTGTTTTAGAATTAAAGTTGTATCTATGCAAAAAATATAAAAAACTTAGATTGTTTTGTTTGTTATATAAATAATTATAAATAATGTAGTATATGTGACTTCTATATCAATTATAGAAAGGGGAAGAGTTAACGTATACAGACATCACGCGGCATTATGTAAACATTATAATGTATCTTACACTTATATGTTTTATTCATTATTCGTTGACTCATGATTTTAACGTGACCACCTACTTTTGCTTCAGTAAATAGGTACTATGGTAAAATATGTTCCATTCTATAAGAACAATGAATAACAAAGTGGGTAGAAATACTTGTATTTATGATTTTTATTTCTGTACACGCGACGTAATGCCGCACGTACAAAAAATGAGGGACGGTCACTCTGTTTTTTTTCACGTATACTCTATTTTTAAGAAGTATATTCTATAATTTTACAGCTAAGTAGTAGCTTTACAGCGTTCGCATTGCTGTGATCCAGTTAGAAGGGTGAAAGAGGCGGCGAAACGCCAGTGATATCTTTGAGATAACATGAGCGTTTACAGGCTGCATTCACGTTTACCATCAAGCTGACCATATGATTATGTGCTGACTTTGAAAAAAAAAATTAAGAATTGTTACAGCAGTAGTCATTATTGCGTATGATTCAGTAATACTATTTTTAAAGTTTTATAGTTAACTATTAAATATTTCATGAAAATCTCGAGATCCGTTACGTTTATTTAAGCATTGAGGAATATATGTATTTATCAGTGCGTACGTAGTTGTGGTCGGTACATACTACGCTTATGAATTCCTAGATACAATGCGTCACCTTGCAAGCGTTCGTTGACGCATAGACGTTTTGTCCAAGCGACCTTAGGCTTAGTGCGTGTTAAACTACTAATAACAATATCGAATCTGACAGGTCCCGCTCACTCCTACCTATTTATCAAAGTGTGCGACTGCAACAGAAGGAGTGAATGATGAATTTAGTAAGACCGACGTTCACCTTTACAAAGGTAAAGTATGGACGGCGCTAACCAAAATGAAGGGCGATAGTAGCTTCAAGTGTTTGAAGGCAACCGGCTTGGTTACTATAATAATTGCCAAGACTCTACCAGGCATTATAGGTCTGCATAATTCCTTACTCAGTTGCTCAATATGCATCATTTTCGAACCAATTTACCACGCAGTCTAGAACCTACGCCATTTATCTGCTACCTTCCCACCACGAAATAGCTTTGATATCAAATCTAGTCAGTAAAAATAATTACAAGTTATAAAATTAAAACACTATTATTTACATTTAAGCAGGTCCCCAATAAAGTAAATTTTAAAATATTTAATAGGTGCAACTGCTTTTACAATACGAATTACTGAAACGCCTATCAGCTTCAAACAAAAGTGCCAGGCGACGTCATTTTAGCACATCCTTTCCCTCCACTTTCACCGTCCTTCAACTGTCATAGTCCAACAAAACCATTTCATGGAGGACCTTAATAGTTAGGAATAAAGTTTAAATTCATTTGCAATTTAGTTTATTTAAATATTTCGTTCGTTGATGGCATAGTATATATGTACCGAACTAGATGATATCAAAATTAATATTGTAGTTTTTGGTTAGAGAAAGTGCAATTTGATGATCTCATGTCTTGTCAGTTTGAAGTATTTATTTAAATGATGGCTTCACGTGTGTGTCAATAAGTAATTTGTATAGTTTAATATATTTACAAGCAAAGTTCACATGATTTTTGAAGAAGAATATATGAGGACAATAAAAAAAATATAGTTTGGCCTAGCGATTATAGATTTAGTGACCAGATTATATATTAGATTTTAACTAATCGTGCGCACATCTTTGTATGCGGGCGAGACTCTAGACTGCCTGCTCACGTATAGGTTCCGGTAAGCCTAAATAATCTTCCAGGATATCTGAATCATTCAGTCACATTGAAACTTATTATTGGATTAAAACTTCATTGGAGTCACCGCGCTATAATTATAAACGAGTTGAGGATTCTTAATTATATTTAAAGCAAAAATTCAGAACACAGCGATTCTTAGTATCAATGTTAGCGACGCATCACCACACGTGGCGTCGCGTTATTTTAATGATGATTTTAAGGACAAATACAAATTCTAGCCTAGTAGTTATGCTATACCTGTAAGCGTTAATAGCAATTGATTTTCGTATTTTTCAGATTAAGAAGTCCGTCAGTACAAACATTTGGCATATTTTACAGGTGACTTTGATAAAATACTTTAATCAGCAATATGTCGGCACATGATAGTACAGACAAGTTACCAATTTACAGGGGGCGAACATACCTGGTATCATATAATTAGGTCAGTTAGTAGAGTTGTATTCTGCATCGGTTATAAACATAGTGCAAGAGACAGGTTGCTAAAGATAACCTAAACTGGAAAGTCGAACAGTCGGCGATAAGTTTCGCGGCTCCCCAGCCATCGTTAGATAAACATATGGGCCACTGAACCGACCTAGTTATGCGAGCGTACACGTTTAGTCAAAAGCGTTTCGGTAACGTGATCGTGATTATTTTAGTTATTTTAGTCGCACACAAACGATTGACTTGATGGACACTCCGTTGTTATATGTGAATTAAAAAAACTTTAGTTTATTTCTATATAATTTTATGTTTAGTGGAAAACAGGGTTTCTATCTAGAAACAAGTAATCATATTTAACAAGGGGTTTTTGTGAAAACAAATGCAAATAACTGATTCTGTGTGTTTCTATTTATTTTGAAGGCTTATATTATTCATATCACTTTTGTTATGATACTATATTTTTCTTGCCTATAACAATATTGATAGATGAAGATAATTCGTAATTGGTGGTTATAAAGAAACTTGCGCAATATTCTGAGAGACAATACAAAAGAGATTGATACGGAAGATGATTATAAGTGAAAGTGCAATCACAAGATTTGAAGAAAGCACTTATGTGTCGTTACGATTAATATATATTATATAGCTATTGTTATTTAATTAGCAAGCTATTGTACATAAATTGAACTTATAATTTATAGAAGTACCACAATAGTTAGACATAAGCATTACGTATTATAATCTATTAACATGAATATAACTTATTTTAAATCGAAATAAGGCTAAATTGTACTTTTCGATAACAAATTTTATTACTTGCTATGGGCAGGTCAATGCAATTTCGTTTCTACATGAGCATGATCTCTTAGGAACACGGTTCGGCGATTTGATTACTTAATACATAAAACAACGACCAGTGACTCAAACTTTTAGTTTAAATAATTGATACTGCGGGTTCTAAGAGTTCCATGGTAAATTAACAGGGTAATGTGCAACAATATTTGTCGCAGAATTATCACATAATGTAACCAAATAATGTTTTAATTGAGTACAGAATGTTGGACATCAACAAGTTTGTGACCGTTTTGTCTACAGCAACTTTTATTGGGTGTTCATAATGAGAAATGTCTTTGTGGAACCTTTATCAAGACTTATATTGGTTCATCAACTTATAAAAGAACCGCGTAGAAAATTTACATATGTTGCATAGACACATGCTGCTGTCACTCGTAAACACTTTTTATTTCTAACATCTGTAGCCCTATAGATCCAAACGAAACAAAATGACAAAAATCACAGTTATCATCGTGTATGTTTTGTTTATTTCACAGATAATGCTTGCAATGGCAAAATTGCTAGGTTAAAATAAACGCGTCGAATTGAATACGGAAAGATCTATAACTGCGGTTATCAGTGGCCGGGCCGGGCGAAAATTTGACCGTTAGATCATCATAGCTACCACGGTGGTTAAAAATATCCTGCTATTAAATGCAATTTGGTTTAATACATAGAAGCACAATGATACAATATTTTAGTGAACTGAATTTTGTTTAATACCATTTCCGAGATCGTGTTAATATTAGTAAGTCGTCATTTTGGTACCGCAAGCCGATTGGACTTTACTCTGATTAAATAAGATATTTAATCACAATTGCAATATCACCATCATATAACATTATGCTAAAGTTAGTAAATAGATTAGTTACAATTGTAAGATTTGAAAAACAAAACTGGAAGTCATAGATAGACTTATTAGTCGATTAAAATCAATATCGCCACAGTAACTACGTGAGATATCCAAACCCTTCAATTCAATTCAAAGATATCCAAAAAAGTTAATAATTAGTATGTTATAAACATTAACCAAATAAATGCCTAGTAACTTAATAATTTTTTATGAAGTGACATTTTTAAACTGACAGTAGAACGAATATCAATTACGATAGAGGGCGACACTTGCGTTCTTTTAAAAAGCAACATGGCCGCTCGTCATTGTAGAGCTGTTGCCGCCATATTTGTTTTTATCAATCAAATAGAATATTAGAAATAATAGGATATATCATATATCTACTTTAATATGAAAAATCGTATTATAATAAAATAGTCTTATTATACAAGTAAACAAATAAAAATAAATAAAAGCAAAAATAAACAATAAATATGTAAAAATAACATGATAATTTGATATATTACACGGTAATATAAGAATATTTAAATTCACCACAGTTGGTTAGTTTCTTCCGAAAATTTAAATGAATTAGAACCCCACCTTAAAACAATCTTGATTAGACGGCTTAACAAATTCGTGAAAAATAATCAATAGGGTTATAAACATTAAAGCTATTTAAAAGGTGATAAAGTAAATGAGTTATGAGATCTGAACTGCATTAGTCCTGTTCTCAAAGAACCGATAACTGAAGGATTGCTTGTATTATACTTCAACAGTATAACACGAAAACGGTTACGAAGTTATTGTCCAAGATAAAATTCAATAACACAGTTATATAAGAATTATAACGTGGATATTTTAAAGTTTTTGTTTATCATATATAACATATTGTATACAAGTCGAATATAAAACACGTGCCTACGTGCGGTGTGTGCATGGCCGTCTAATAATAAACGAATGAATGAAACCTGCAATGAAACGACGAGACTGCGAAGTGCATGCCAAAGTGAAAATAAAATACAGTCAACAATAAGCCGTACAAGACGTACACATCATCATCTCACCATAAAACATTTTGTTCAAATGCGCCCGCGGTGCGGCGAGTCTTATCGAGTTAGCGTCCATTCAGAGAGCCGCCGGGATGCGGCTACGGTTTACTCAATACATAGAACAGTCCATCACTGAAACGTGTCATAAAAGAAGCGTGTCCGCACGCAGTGCCTCCGCGGAGCGGTCGTAGCGAGCGATCGCGCCACAGCTGGCGCCCGCACGGAAGTAGGTTAGTAACTAAAGTTTTGTGTTTGCGTGAGGCTGCGTCGCGGTGCACTCGGCAGCTAGGGTCGCCGCGCGGCGTCGCCCGTCGCCCGTCGCCCCTCGCCGCGCATGCCTCTCGCGCCCGCGCATCTTTACTCTTTGCCCGCCCGCCCTTCGCTACTCCTGTACGTTCCATGGAAAAACACCAAGGGGCCTACGCTAATTGAACCCTCCGGATTTGCTACCGTTAGGTGGATTGTTTACATTCGGACGCGTATAATTTATCAATGATGATCTTTGTTTTTCAGGTAAAGTGAGGCGTTGTCAATAATATTGAAACGTATTGTACATAGAATCTTAGGAGTAAACATTTTCAAGGTAATGATTGCAGTGATAACGACGTGAATCACGAAAATTTTAAAAACAATAATATTTATATATGTACCTGTCAGTTATTTAAAGGTAAACAACTTCAGTTCAATTTTGAAGGTAAATGTTCAAGACATTGAAAAGGCCAGGAACTTCCATTATATTTGAGTGAATAAATACCATTGAGTAGAAATGATAGTACCGAAATATATGGTACATTACACGTATTCGGCGAACGCTCATTGTCGGTGGTTATGTAAGGCAGAGGCCGTCGATGCCGCTGCTGCGAGTCAACGAACGGCATTGACACGCGCGCCGCCGCCCGCGCGCCTTGCTCCCCCCCGCTACGCCCCTGCCGCTGCTGAAACCAGCAGCTGCGAAATTAGGTCACGAGCTCCAAGCCACCTCACGTACAACCGGCCACCGTAAGCAGAGCTTTGACGTTTCGCATAGTCACTTCTGCGTACGAACCATGTCGGGGCTCTATATAAATTGGTGCTGTGCATGCAAGACGACAAATGAAATGTACCTTCTGCCGTTTAAAATAACTATTTATTTCAACATGATAATCAGACGCGGAATATCTAAATATTACTACGACCCTGAAAGTATATAAGCTCTTTCAACTCTACATAGTGTAACGTAGCTCTGTATTCAGCTACTAACCTGCCTCAACAAGTTGTATAACCTGCACGACCTAGGTTACAGTATTTACCAATTAATTTTTTTGATATGAGTACCTACTACTCAATTAATTTATGTACACAGCAACCTCATTTGTTGGTATTATTCGTGGTATATCTTTTATAACTTTTCAAATTTTTAAACACACGTTCGTGTTGTTACTATGGCTATAAATGTTGAGATTTACAATATATTTATGTAGAAACGACTCCGACAGTTTCTAATATCAATGCATGAAAACAGAGAAGGAAAACAGCGCTGCGCCGGCATCGAACGCTTGAGTCAACGAACGTCATTGAAGCCCCGTAGCAGGGCATTATGAACCTTGCTTGCAATGGAATGAAGCTGACAATCAAATACTTCGGCTCCCAACCTAGCCTTGGCTTATACTGGCCTGGCTGACTTAGACATTCTATCTACTTTTACAAGTACATGGGCTATTTGGTACTAGCCCGTAATGCACTTCGATGCAATAATTTAATAGCAAACGTCATTTGTGCGACCTTTGGCTACGTTCTAATTCTCGTTGAACACTTTCATTGGATTATTACCTGCTAGGTTGTGGAAGGAAAGGAAAATTCCTTAGCAGCGGCTTCGGATCAATAGTCAACTAGTGTTGTAGGCATGCAGTTCAATTTCTTTTCTTCATTAGTGTTTCTCATATCTCAGTGGTGGCGTTCCGCGAAATGAAAAATTGTGTCAAGTAATGGTCTGTATTTGTTGCCTACGTGTTATACAATACAACTAAATTCATCTGAGTCGAAGTCTAGACTAGAGTCAATATTAAATAGTAAACGCAATGGACTGATAAATCGAGTAGAATTTACATTCAAAGCTGATCCTTGAAGGTCAAGTAAATATTATCTGTTGTTGCAGTACTAATGGAGCACAAAGATAACTCCAAGCACCAAGGAAAATATTTATTATTACTATGCAACAGAATTTAAGACCCTGACCCTGGTAAGCGTAATCAGTAGACATTTGATTCAGAAAAATGTTCACTTTAAAATATAATTAGATATCAATTGTTAATACTTTTTATTTCCTAACTAAATTGGGTCGAACTGGTAACCAGACTCGCCTGTGAGCTTCTAGTATGGTGAGACAACCTACGGAGTCGAAGAGGGTACCAAACAAATAAATATACTGGGAAATGTTGGGATCAATATTCTGTCGTTCTTATTAGAACATCACACCTTCGCACAAAATATACTACCCTGCTTCCTGGTACAAAGAGTGGCGACAAATCATTCAAGTGAAAAGTGCTTACCACATAGGGGAGCTGAGTGTAGTACCTACATGAGGGCACATAGCCCTCCAAGGGTGCTATGTGCGCGTCCTAGTTTCTGCCTGCAGCCTGCGGGGTTAACGGACGTCATTGACCTACCTTAGTACCTGCGCGTTGGAGCTCTTCCCTCCCCACAGTTTGATAAATATAGACATCTCCGGGAATATGGCATTGAAACTACTACGTAGCTCTATGTACGTCGGAATTGCATACGTCAATCAACGAATCAATACGTTGAGATTTCGAGGTTACGCACTTAGTGTCTATTGATTGTAGTCATTAAGGTTGAATCATCACAACGTTTCAGTAACAATTTGGTAAACCTATAATCGAATTATATAGCATGAATTAATAGCTTAGAATAGCATGTTAAAAGAAATATTGACAGATCACCGGGGAAAGTAAAATAATTAAATGTAAATATAATAAATAGCAACTAAAATATTATATAGTTAGTAGCAATTATTGTATTAGTAGTAAGTAAACTATCTCAATAAATATAAGTCTTCTCCTGCAGTGACCTGTAATATGACATATTGTCATATACTAAACGTCGGAGACATGTTTAGATATTTCTATTGTGGATAGGAACAGATACCTTAGTCACAAGCAAAAGTCTAGTTCAAATTTAGAAATTAAGAATAAGATTTTAGTATGACAGGGAATATATGAATAGAATGTAATTTTATATATGATCTTTTCAGGTTAAAAAAAAGTAGTAAAGTAATATAGTAGTAGTAATATAACAATAACGCAATTTTGTTATATGGCTCAGAATTTTTGTTCTCTTTTCTTCAAAAAAATTCTACTTTCAATATCTGAAAGATCGCGTTATCCGAAATTCTTCAGTTAAATTTTTTTATGTAAGATATATATGCTAATAATTTACAGGTGTAGCACAGAATATTTATCTGGAAATTTCAAGTATTGCCCGTGATTGGTTGTCATGGAGCGGCCGGCGGGAGGTGGGGAGGAATGCAAGGCCAGAGTGAGCGGGTAGCGGGTGAAAGATCGTCATTGACCCGCCTTTTCAGACCGTTATATCACTATGCCTTGCAGTATTGCAACTCGCTGCCTGGGGGTTGATGTACCAGACTTCCTTGGCATACTATGGTAAAATTAGTCTTTAATTTGTTTTTTTTTCAAGTGGTTACCCGGACCAGGTCTAGGTGGACCAACAAAATATGTTATAATTAACAGTGCTACAAATATTACAAAAAGGTGAATGGACCGCTGTATACGTATTTGAAACGTATTTGTTACTTATTCGCTCATTAACTACTGAATAAGTCAAAATAACGCTACCCTATCACAGCTAACTCGTCAGGATAATATTGTAGGCTGTGGTTTATAAATTTATAAGCTAATGTATGAAAAATAATTCACTGGTAGCTCCTATCAATTTTTTAAATAAATTAATAAAATAAAAAGTACAACAACGTCCAAATGTTTAATCACTATTGAACCACGATAACTGAACTATTCAGTAGGTAATGCAAAACAAAATAAATATCTTGAAAGGGTGTATGAAATGGGGGTGGTTGAAGTGAAAGACGGGTGCAAAGCAAGCGCTTGCGGGTGGCGTCGCTCGGGTGAAAGAACGTCATTGACCTACCTTTTACCTTATCAGTGAGTTAGTATCACCCTTTTCATTAGAAGTCGGTAATTTTGTAGAGATAAGATGTGCGAATGCGTTATATGCACTTTCATTACACATTTGTTATGGTATTGTTTTTGTACTCGTATTTTTTATTGGACAAAAGATAATTTTCTGTTATCAAATTAATTCATAACATTTTATATCATCCATACAATTGATTGCAGCTCACTTGCTTATCATACTCGTACATTCCTGATCCTTAAGGACAAGCGGTAAGTTTTAACGTCAATACTCAAGGCTTTATTTATAATTTCCAAGGATTCATTGAAGCTATTAGGGGAAGGATTCAAAATGGTTCCACCCAAAAGGGTGGGGCCCGGGGTGAGGAGGCGGAGGGATGCGAGGCCGGCACGTGCGGGTTGCATCGGGTGAACGAACGTCATTGACCCACCTAGCGCCTACATAGCGCGCGTCGCTATCACCCCCGCAACAGTATCTGCGATATTTTGTATCACACTACTCAACTCGAGCAGAGTGTGTTGAGTATTTATTTCACAGGCCCATAAACATTTTTAGGTTAATGCTGTTCCCGTCATTAAGTCAAATAACGTTTTTGGTGGTTTCCTTGTTCAACGTTCAGAACTGGCTATAAATCTATAAAATAGTGTAGCTTAACTTTTTTCTTACTCGAATTCTCCTAAATGAATAATGGAATAATGTCCTTTATAAACTATATTATTCAAAAACAGGTTTCGGTTGTAAAATAAGTTGGTCCGAGAGTAATGCAAATAGTCACAGGAATTAATGATTCATACAAAATATAATAGGAGTAACATGACCATGCTATTAGACGTTAGGTTCAAAGCTAGAATCGCTGCAATTTTCCTTCTAGGCTAGTAATTTTATGTCAATGTCAAGTGTAACCGGATTATGAGTAGTACAACACTACATTCTGGCGACTCATTAAGACCCAACGGTTGAGATGGTCGTTAAACTTTTAAAAAGTAAACAAGTTCTCGTCTTGCAATGTGCATAATTGGACTTCCCATGAAATTTGTTTTGTAAGCTTTTATATCGAACTAAATCTACATTTCACGTCGAAGTAATACGAGTTGGATACTCGAGTCTGTTTTGTGATTCTTTTTTGAGTGTATTCATACTAATGTTATAAATGTGAAAGTATGGTAGTTTATTTATTAGTAGCATACGTACGTAGATTTTACGGCTGGACCGGTGAAACGATTTCGATGAAATATGACATGGGCATAGCTTGAACGCTAGGGAAGACAAAGTGAAGTTCAATGTACTGTATTACCGTATTTGGTATAGAGATATAAGGAATTTTGAAAACTATAAGCAATCCTCTTTCACCATTTTCTTGAATGAAGCCAGTAACTGCACGCGTCTGACTGTTGAAGGAAGTGCATTCTACAAACGAACGGATTGAACCGTAAAGGTTTTAACAAAATAATTTGTGGAATGCACAGGTACTTCTAGCATCATACTTTCCGATAACCGTAGGGATTTCTCGTGACTATCACCTATAAAAACAAAAAGATTTTTAAGATAAGAAGGAAAGGAGGGATAGTACCTTCTATAATAATAAAAGTAAGTAAATAAATATGACCATTCCTGCAAAGTAGCATAGGAAGTAAATTAACAGCCTAATACGAAATTCAGAAACATGAATATATTTGTGTAAACCAGAAATAAATCTAAAGCAGACCTTTTTTATTAATTTGATGACGCTCAAACTTTTCAAACTGTTCCTCGGTCAAATCTAGGTAGCTGGCATCCGCAACTTTGGTGGCAAACGGAAGAGAGTTACGTAATCTTCTCAAAGAGGCAGCAGTAGCATACAGTTTACCTTTAATTGGGTAGTCCAGGATAAAACACTGTCAATATGAACTCCCAAGTTCTTAACAGTTTGGCTAAATGGTATAAAGACTCCGTCAAAAGAAACTAGTGTATTTTTTTAAATAGACAAAATTATCTTTTTGCCTACTGTTTTCGATTTTGATCCAAAAATATTATACAGGCAATGTATAAATAAATATATATATATATAATACAGTTTCAATTAAGATTTCCAATGTACTGGATACACTAAAATGTAAAAGTCATCGACAATAGAATAATTTATTTATCTATGAATAGAAGGTGGTATTATCAGCACTATAGAAGTCCGCTGCACCGGGCCCATTTCCGGCCTCGAGGTCCGATCAATACGGATCGGGGAACGAACCCGTGACCTCGGGCCTAGAACTGGGCCGCCGCGCACGCGCCCCTGGGCGGTGCTGGTGCATCTACCGCCACTACTTTGAATTGCTAATTTCGAGGGTGGCTCAATTAACGGCCAATTCTCTATTTGAAAGATTTTTGATGCGTTTTAAGCAATTAAAACCTGGTGAGTTAGTATGGTAGTGGGTGGCGCGTGATATAAAATATGCATGTAAACATATTTATGGATAAAAATTTTAATTTGTTAGTAACATTTTTCGTCAATTCACTAGATCGATATTTTTGAGAGCTTTTATATTTTATCTAATATTTTCCATTTTAATTGTTGATGCTTTAAGGTATTGATCAATCTTTTGTATATATTTCACTTCAACCAATACCATAAAAAAGATTTGTATAAACTCTCAAAGACTATCATAAT
The DNA here is from genome assembly GCA_020976665.1 of Heortia vitessoides. Lineage (NCBI taxonomy): Eukaryota > Metazoa > Arthropoda > Insecta > Lepidoptera > Crambidae > Heortia > Heortia vitessoides. The sequence continues at coordinate 5,874,387 of JACJUM010000875.1, forward strand.
TGTATATTTTGTCAATGTATAATAAGTAAGCACTGTAACGTAAATGCGTTAAATAACTTCACGTGAACCCATACAAATCTGTCTGTATTTAACAATACATGGAGTTTAAATATGCGTATGTAAATCAGTTTTGTAATTATTAAGAAGAATTGCTTCATGAGAAAAAAGTTAAGAGTATAAATATAGTAGTTGCAATTAAGCAGTTTGTTAACCAATACAGACATGATTGACAATCACGAATTATTATCAAACACAATGGCAGCTATTATTTCAGTGTACTGGATTCTTAAGAGGTCTTTAAGTACGTCGGAAGAAGTGTCACTTATTTTTAATGAATAATTTCTTTGTGCCACTCCAAGCACTTGAAACAATAATTATAGATCCAACAACGAAACAATTGACTCGTGTGGATATATACTCAATAATGAACGAAACTGGGCTGGATTTCTCATATATTAACATTTTAAATACAATTGATAGGAGATGGCTCTTATTTAAGCGGTTAGGTGCGACTGCGTCACACGCTAGCGCTGTGGATGTTTGACATTTAGACTTCCTAATCGATAGTGGCGCGATAACAACAGTCCTGTGCACTGTCCCAAATTTGATCTAACTATTACGAGTTTTTGAAAGTACAGCTATAAGTGAGACCCTTAAAAAAATTATATTGTATATTTTATTGTACATCATATACATATAAAAAAACATAAAAATTAAGTTTGAAATAGTAAAATCAGCGGCCTTACCTAATAAAGTGATGTACCTAAACCTAAGTAAAATAATATATGTTAATGAACCTAAATAAAAGATATAATTTTACTTATGAACATTTATTTTACAGTTGTTACATAAGGTACCCCTCTGTGTACCAGGTGTCGTAAGAGGTATAATGACATAAGGTAGGGTCAGTTAAAGCGAATCTGTGAAGTCTTCTAAATTGATATTGATATGTATTGAGATATTGTCGAAATAATTTAACATATTTTAAATATTGACCTGTAATTGTTTTCTAAACATTTACCGAGTTTTGTGTTAAATTAAAAGTATTAAAAAATACAAAATGCAAGGTTTCAATAAAGTGATACGAGTATCTATCTGTCTTGCTTGCTATGGTATTAATTATACATTTTGAGTAGTTTTTGAGAACAGATTATATTTTAATTTAAATATTTGGATGTAAATTTTATTAACGTCTGTTTAATCATATGATACTTGTATATACAAGGACTGTAGGAGTAGAGCTGAGATGAGGCATATTATTAAGAAATAAAAATGAATTAAATTTACTTAAATGGTTTAAGAGTAAGCCTAATAATTTAAAAATTAAATTTAACGTGTGCGACTTCACATTTAAATCATTAAACAATCACGCCAAGCTCGTGTCTAAAGTGTTTTGAGAGTGACATTTTCGTGTCACAGCATAACCAAAATGATTTTTGGCATAGGAGCCGGCGATCGCGAAGGTAAAGGCCGCCACAGCCATTAGTCGACGAGTTACTTGAAATTTTGAGCGCATCGAGCTGAGGGCCTGCAATGCCAAGGCGACTGCCAAAACAGAGGTCGGCGCCCAATGTCAGGGGCCCTAGAAATTTCCAAGTAGAGTTGCGCTTCGTTTGATTTAAAACTTTGTCAAAAGTAATGCTGAGATGTAAGACCCATATGTAACATTATTTTCTTCTTTGGCTTTGTATTGTTTTTCTAATAGTACGATCAATTTATCTGTATTTTTTTATGAATAACTTAATATAAGAAAATCAAATATATCTATTTATTAAATTAATTTAAAACTTTTACTTATTCCGAGAACATAATTTATGATTCTATGTAGTAGAAAAAAGTAAATTTATGAACCAACTAAATTAGAGTAGCATATTCGGTTTTAATAGCTATAAAACCGAATTTAAAAGTTATATTAAAATATGGTGTTTTTGATATTCTTACAAACTAATATATAATTCTTAATGCTTAGCAAGTAATACACTAGTAATAGTGTAATTAATGTTAAAAAGGCAAGCTTAAAAGTAGGTTATTCCTGCTAGCTAAAAGCGTTAGTTGAAATTTAATTTGGGTGCCACCAGTCCGCTGGCGGACATGTGCGCGCTACGCGGGATATTAGGTAATTAAGGCCAAATGTGAAACAACAGTAAATAGACAACTTACAAATAACATTAATTTCTGGAACGATGCAATGTTTTCTTAAAGTTCTTGTCGATTGCTTGTTTGTTTTTTTAAACAGTAATGCAAAATTGCGTACTTGCGTGTGAGAGAATGTTATATGTATCGTATCACTCAATTGTGTATTTACAAATACAATTACGTGGTTTTTATTATAGTATATTTTTTAAAGAATATGTCAATAATGACGTTGGCAGTTGTTTCCTTGAACTGCTATCTAAAAGAATGACAAATTAGTATTGAGGTTTGAAATTATTTCCAGTACAGGGAAAATAACTGTGAACGCGACATTTGAGAATTTTTCGAAATTATCCGATAACTTCCCAGGATACTCGAAATTCTAAGGTCGCGTACACGTGTCTTGATTTATTATAGATATACACGTAGCGTCTGGAACGAACTGTATGGCAGTGACAGTGGTCCGTCCCCCCTTTGACCTATTTCCAGGTCCCTCTAGCGGCGTGACGCAAGCGGCGCATTGTAGGTGCGAGTGGGAAAGCTGCGGATCAACAAAATTCGAAAGATCATTATTGCATGATTTTTATTCTTTAATTTTGTATCGTTTTCTACGTGGATTGAGAATTAAAACTGAGTGACATTGGAATTTTTGTTAGTGATAAATTATTACTGGCACCGGATCAGCTATATCCGTATTGTTTTAATTATTGTAACATAGGCAAGGTTATTGCAGCCTCGATAAACATAATATCTGGTGGAATTAATTTTCGATGTTACTAAACATATTATTTTAATTAAATCTTGTTTTAGTAATAAGCTTCAAGGAATGGCCTATTATTAAAACAGAACTTGACTGAAGGTTCGTTCGAAACTACTAAAATGAAAATAAAGATTCGTGCTAGCGTAATAAAGTATAACTTGATTCAATAGTTTTCTCTTGACTCTATAGTTTTTGTGGTCACTGCCCGCGTCCGCCTAACGTTAATTCTGATGTTTGGATTGGAGTGGAGATGATTGTTTTGGAGTTTGGACTTTTCTTTTTACACTAACAGGGATTTATTTATTTTTTAATGACTTGTAAACTATGTTTAAGCTAATTAAAAAGTAAGGATACTAACGTTATAAAATACAAGTAACCTCAAATTAAGGCATAACATACACACGTTCGATACATGGATATGATGGATACAATAAAAATCTAACCCATTAAAAGAAAACATAGTAGGTGTAAGCAACCCTATTTTATTACTCAAAATCCATATAAAGATTAATACGCGCCAAAAATAACCACAAAGTTTATCTAAACAGCCGCCATGTTGATTTTAGGCGAGCGCCGGGCGTCGGCGGCGTCGGCGGCGTCGTCGTCATGGCAACGCTGCAACGCCGCAACGACCCAGTTCCGCGGCCCGACCACCCAAATGTTAATGACCTCCAAAACCTGGGTCGAAGTTCACGCGTTACACGAGTAAGGGACTTACGTACCCCTACAGATGACTTTTTACGGGTCACACGGGGTATTGATCCGGTGTAAATACAAAATGGTATCTAGGTTAAATCGGGTCAGACTTGATGTTTTGACACGGAGACTCCCAGGATTGTATATAAGATATCATGGTAATTATAATTGATGGTTTAGGCAAGGTGTTGAATACATAATTGTTTTAGACCCGCCATATAATATAATTTGATTTCATTATTCTACTGTGAATACTAAATGGCATTAATTTGGAATTTAAAATATTTGAATCAATCTTCGAAACTCTATGATTACTGATAATATGTACCGCATCGCTGCAATTATTAACATGATGCCTAATTGTTAATAAACACGCAAACATTATACAAATTATGTTCGGGTTAAAGATCATCTAGCATAAAAACGATAATACTCTCTGGTTAGTAAATTACCTATGTGATGAGATACAGACTTTATATGCCTTCAAGGACTCGTGGATCCTCCTAGAACTAGACAAATAAATACCTTTAGCATTAATATGACAAGATTGGCCTTATAGTGTGCTGTCCGGTCGAAAGGAAATTGCAAATGTATTAAACTCATTATGGTTACCTTGATGCAGACATTATATTTGCGTCTATGTTCACTATACACGCACTTACTTAGTAACCATATATAAAAATAAGTCGAAATAATACCAAAAAAATATTTGTTTTTACTTAAACTGTTTAAATTTTTATTACCGTCATTGCAACAAAAAGGTGTAGAGAGATATGATTAAGGCAGGTAAAATGTAATGATTATTTATAACAAATTTAAGATAACAAATAAGTTATCGTTTTTGAATGCACAAAACAAATATACAATCAGGATAAACGAGTTGTGCTTAGCTCTTAGAGTACACTGACAAATTCTTTCACCAAAAATATATATGCATATGTGAACACACTGTATTATATTTTACACCTTGTTGGAAAACCTTTGGGCAGCATAGTCTCCTCAAAACGCTGATTTTTCACCCGGTTTCGCCGCATTTTTGATTGATGCTCTGCTCCTATTAGTCGTAGCGTTTAAGTTACTCCTTTTATTGTATTTCTATCTGTCTGTGAAGATATCATCAATATTGGTCTGATCAGATCAGATCAGATCACCTCAAGCAAACAGATAGACAGACAGACAAAAATTTAAAAAAAAGTTATTTTATTATATGTACCACGTATACATAATATTGGATTGAGTAAAAAGCAGTTACCTACTTTAATTTTACCGAGACTATTACAGAAAACGGTGCGCCCCGACTTCATCGAAATAATTAAAATCTCTATCTCTTAATATGTTTAGTTGTTATGGAGTTTTGATCCTGTTTACATCTTGAACCCGTATATTTGAACTTGACAATTACAAACAGAATAAAAAATAAATATATCTAAATTGGTACTGTAGATTTCAAGTTATGCGTGTACATACATATTCGCGATTAATTTTTATTTTTTTAAATAGAAATATGTACCTAATATATGATATATAATATACACATATATATAGTTCTAAATCTATGAAGCAATATAACAGCTAAAACCTTAGTCTTCATAATATGATGATTGAACTGTTTTAGAAGTACGAACTAGTATAAACATGAAATAATGATAAAACCTCTTAACTGTTCTGTTAACTTTTACATTAAATCTTTGGTTCCATTGCAAAACAGAAATTTCCGGCACGTTATTATTTCTTTTTATACTTCGTTAGCAACTTGCAAGTAATTATATTAGTTTTTTCTAAAATTTTCATTTAAAAATAAAAATAATAACAATAGGTTTTTCGAGTCAAGAGATGTAGTCAGAAAGGAGACGATCCTGCACCGTAATCTGATTTTTCGAAAAGCAACTCCATTGGACGGATAGAAACATAAGGAAAGGGAGACTGAGTGAAGACAGTGATATTTAATATTGACCAAAACAAACAAAATGATATCTATATAGTCCTGCAGAGTTACAATAGCATAATTTTATAATATATTAAATTTAATATTCTTAATAAGTTATTCGGATCTTCGTGTATTGTCACAAAACACAAACCGTTTTCATAGTCATAGTTGGAAAACAGTACTTCACGTAATTACACGATTCCTGTTGCGGTAAGCACGTTTGAATTGGTACACAGGATATCCCTCATCGTGATATGAGGAGAGTATGTAACGCAACGTCAGAGTGCAAGCGAGCGCATGAGTATTCACGTCCTTTAACGAGCCGCAGTTGGCTTGCAGGGCACCGGCGGGGGCGGCGTCTATTCCTAACGCGAAACTAGGCCGGCCGCCGACACCGGCAACTGTGCCCAACGTACGAGCGGAGCGGGCTTTGATGTACAAACATTTGCTCAACTTTTATTTACGAGGACAAACCATTCTAAGGAAATCCTTTGTAAATTAAATACGTGGAGAAATGATTTGATTTAATTTGACAATCAGCTTCAAAGCACGTTATCCGCATAAGATGTTTATATAAATGAAGTATATAAGGTACTGCAGAGCATTGGATTCACTATAAAAAGTTTAAGTATGGCTTAGTTTATTGACTGGGTGATCGCAAGTTAAAAAACACGCAAGTTTATTCATTATTCTATTATCTTTAGACACCAATTTTGCTTAGATTAATGTTTAAAATAATCAAAATAAGAATGCTTTATGTATATTTTGTATCAAAATAATTGTTTCCCGCTGTTGCTTGTGATTAGTAGACTGGTAAGGTTCGTTATGTTTGCGCCAAACATTTTTGAAGTCCGGACGCATGCGATGCCAACAAAAAAATATTTTTTTAAAATTCCCAGAAGAGGTTCAAGAATCAAGATCTATGTCGCTGCGCCTTAAATATCAGATCTTCTTCCTGGTGAAACTGTGCCAGTAGAAATAGCTCGATGACTAACATTCGGTGTGTTAAAAATAAGGCGTAGAATTTAGTCTGCCCTTTACAATGAACCCTGCGACTTTGTGACAAGCTAAGTACAGATAGGTTTGATGCAACCTAGAATAGATTTACACGGGATGTAGGAATGAGGAAGTTACATCAAACATGAAAGAAATGCTATGATACATCTTACTATTTTTATCAGCCAAGAACGTTTTGTTCTATTTTTTTCCCAGGCTAGCTACCGCCAATGTGTTATTTATTATACAACAAGCAATCGTGTACGTCATGAATCAATACGTTACGCATGTCTGTAACGTATTGATACATCATCATGAATTATGTTTTATATAATAATCACATATATTATTTTTAATTTTATGCTATCGATAAATTTCGTTAACTCATATAAATATAATACAAGTATTTATTTATTCATTAGTTTGTTTATTTAAATTGAGGAACATTTTTGAATGAGTGGCTCTTGAACAAGTAGCTGTTGTAAGGTCTGTGACCTGACCTCATAGTTGCAGATTGTGGCGTTTGCGCAAAGAAAAGTGCGCAGGAGCACACCGCCAATGACAGGCGCTCACTTGACGCGCCGTCGATTAGGTCGCTAAGGCAATTCATTCCGAGCATTCATAGGTTGCCTTTATTATGCTTGTGATTATTATATTTGTATATATATATACAAATACTTAAATCCAAATAATTCGCTTGATGTGTTCAATGTATATTACTTTTCAATGGCTTTTTCTCATGTATTAGATAAAATTTGCTATCAGATAATGATTTTAATAAGTATATTTTAAGAAAAAACAATTAAGAAAAACTGTTAAATAAACTAAAACGTTAGACAAAAAATGTAAAAGTTCAATAAACTGCGTTATAAAACCGTAAAAATAGTTTTATTAACATAAACAACATTAGTTTTGTATTACAGTAGTTCACTAGTAAACGGAAAATATTTTTAAACAGTCAATATCTATTGAGGTTTATTAGGATATGAATTTAAAAATAATCGTACAAGGCCACAGTGCAATAGAAAACTGAAAACATCTTAGTTTCGACTGAAACACTCAATTGATGGAGAACTAGGTCTGAATGACCTTTTTCAGTTCTTTCACACCAAATTTGTAAAGTGAAAATGTTATTTTGTCATTGAAAACATACGAAGAAATTATAATACTATTTTAATGAAACAAAGAGACTGGATACAAAGAAAAGCTCTTGCCAAATAGACTTATAGATATTTTATTCAATTGGAATATGAAATTATAAATAGTGCACTGGTTAAGAATATATTTCTTTGAGATGCAAGGCTTGCTCGTTTGAATCCGGCTGGTAGCAGATTATTACCTCTATTCCCGTCCTATTGCGTTAAACCTACGTTATTTTCGGATACTTATACCGCCAACTCGGTATCGGTTCCGGTACCTCAGTCACATCGTGCGACATCTAGTACAGAGCTACTATTAAAGGGGGTACTCAATTATAATACTATTCTGTTCTGCCGGTTTACCGCGGATGTTTTTTATAATTTAAAAATACCAAAAGAATAAAGAACTACACCAAAACGATGCCTAATTGTTTTTTTTGCTTAGTGCTCGTTTTCAAAGTCAATACAAACATTATGAATGATATTCGATATATAACGGCAATTTATTTGGGAATAGTAAATCTCGTCGCCAAGTAGTTCAATATAATCTATACGTATAAATAAAAATTATATGTAAAATAAAAAAAAACGCATTTGTTTGCCGTATGGGTCGGCATCTATATACTACGCTGCAGACAGTGTTTTAAAATTGTTGTGTCTATTTTATATTTATTCATATATATACCAGTTTATTGTACACAAGAATCACAAAAACAGAACTTGAGATTTTAGGCAGCCTTATCACAGAGTTATTTCTTATATTGATTTTGGTAAACAATTTTTACAAAATAATAATTGTGGATCGAGCTATTTATTGTTTTGTATAGGGAACACCATTACACGCGTTTAGTAGCGGCGACCAATCGCAGGAAAACGCCATTCAAATGGTCTTGGCCAAAATATCGCAAATGTACCAACAAGATTAAAACGAAAAGAGGCCTCGTGGCGTGGTAAAATAGTGGACGACATTCGCATTTATAAATGTTCTCGGATGATCTATGCCTGCGAGATGAATGTGCCCGAACCACATTCGCCTGCATTTAGAAAGCGACTCTTTGTTTTCACTTCGTACTCGTAATTTATAGTAACGAGGAGAGATCATTGTGCGACATTTTGTAAATTGCTAATTTGTTCCCCGTGTTTGGCGATGGTCCAAATCTTACCTTATTTTTTGTAAAAGTTACTAACAGCTCTCGAACTAATGAAAGAGTGTGCGCTGTGCAAAAAGAAACCTTGTCACATATGATTCAAATATTGATTGATGAGAAAATTAAAATTAAACTATTTGACTTACAGACTTTCATACTTTATCAATCTCTATCGTAAACAAACAAACTTTCATCAGATAATTGTTTGTCATGGTGTACCAATAGAATAGGATAGTATCTTACTAGATGGCATAACAGGCGACTGGGGTACCGGAACCGACTGCTTGTACAGGTCAACAGCACGGGACGGGCAGCAGATCCCCGTCGCGATGCTACGCTTTGCGGTTGTTGCTACGCCTGCCCAGCGGCGATTATGGGCGAAATTCCCCTCTTTTAAAGGATGTATATGTTCACAAGTGGACGTTCTACGGCTGCTATGATGATGAAGAGTTTGTATAACACAAAAAATCACTTAATTTTCCGTGCTTACACACTACCTCTGTCTTCAATAACAGTCCCTCTCACAAACGTAATGTCCGTTCTTCTAATACTTTCTCGCTCTTAACTCCTACTCATCACTCTAGTTTTTTGACAAACTCTTTTACAGTGACAGTTATACGACTCTGGAATGAACTTCCGTTGAATATTAAGCAATCCCCAAACAAATGTATCCTGAAACGCTGTCTCCGTACTTTATTTACTGATGCTGCTTCTCTAACTTTATAATCCTATTACTGATATACGTTATTATATATATATTTATATCATATGCATTTATTGCGTTTATTTATACAAATATGTATGTCACGTTTATCTATTTTGTATATATATTGTCTGCACCACTATATATTTTTTTTCTGTTTCTTGTAATGGTTGACTAGAAGATAATGCCAGATGGCATTAAGTCCGCAATTTGTACATTTTGTGCAATAACGTTAAATAAATAAATATTCAAGACTTGATAAGACAGTCTTTGCTAACATTTGTTATTTTTCTATTTCTTTCGTAATTTTATATTATTTGTTTTGCACACAAAAACACATATAATAAGAAAGATAAATTGATTCAACCTTATTATTAATAAGTCCTAAAAATAAGGCTGAATCAGTTTATCTTACTACATTATATGTAGAGAAATAGGACCGTGCGCGGGTTCACCTTGCTTTGCAGTTAGCTTAAGTGTTACTAATATCCTTATTATACATCTGTTATTGTATCTGCAGCTCTAATTGAAGGCAAAGGGAAAGTGGCATTCCTCGTGGAATACCTATGAGGTAGATGCAATACGACAAATGCACGTGTCGAAACATCGCCGTCTGCAGAACATACTTTCACTACGCACGTATTTGAATTGCATCGGACCTTTTGAGTTGAAGATTTGTATCTTTGTATGTAGATCTCCCATTGATTATTCTTACAGACCGACAAGATATGAGTCAAAATGTTGGTTTTAAAATGAAACTTTAATATAATTTTTACTTTATTGTGCTAACTTTTCATCATCTTTATCAAAACAAAATGTCTGAAAGAAGTAACTTCTTTTAAACAATGCGGAAATAATAACGTTTGAATCAAAAGTTAAATAAATACTACTATTAAAAATTTTAACAATAAATGAGATATAGATTGGAAACATCACATTTTATTTGTAAGTGATTGTGGAAGCTGGGCTCATACTTTATAGCTGAAAAGAATGACGAATAATAAATAACTTAGCTCTAATAGGTCTGGTTATTAACTTGTGATACACAAAATTAGCCAAACTGCACATTTTGACAGGCCAAATATAAAAATTGCTTAACTTTAAATAAAAATGGAAAAAATTATGAATTAATCGAAATACAAATTCCAAAATGTTATCTGTTGACTACGACCCAAATCACTTCAAAATAGACATATTGAAGCTGCAACATTTATTTACAAATAATTGAAATAGTAAATGGAAGAAGTGTAAACTCATTGAAGCTCACAATCATTATCCAGCACACTCATATTCATCATTTAGCAAATCGTTGACCTTGATCGATTGGCAAAGATCCGTACCCAGAATATGTTTGAAAACGAAAAATATAGCTTAGTTTTGGAGATAGGAAATACAAACTCGTCCACAATCATAACTGTTAGTAGAAGTCATTTCTGTGTCATGTTATCGCTAAAATCCTTTAGTTTTAGACTGCTAGATAGTGTAAACAGAGTCATGGCCGGTTGTCGATCTCCTAATTTGATGGTCATTTTGTTATCGTTATTTTTCAAACACTATCTTTTGAAGGCGAGGCTATTATTGATATTTCTTTTTACTATTTTTGCTTTAAATAAAGTAATATATTTAGTATCGTCTTTATGTTTTTGACAATCCTAATTGTTGTACGGATTCTCAAGAAAAGAAGTCATAGTGACCATAATTGCCGCGCTGGGCAAGCATGGTGGCACATCCTAGCCCTGTTGCATTTGAGCTACATTACTTCGAATAGATTTACCGTCATCTGCCGGTTCCGGTACCTTAATCGCCGCTTACGACACCACTACAAGGGGCGGTGCTATTCTACTAGCCGGTAAACCACGGAAAAAACGAAATTTTGTGATTTTCGATTAGGATTTGCTATATCTATCATGTATCTATTTGAATCGAGTTTTATACTATAATTTGCATTTATTTTTACATTAACGGTTTCATACCGTAACTTGGAAACTCACAGGTATCGAAACGGTATATGTGAATTTCCAAAACTGTATGTATTTATTTACGCTGTTATTTTAAACTGGAGAAAGATTTTGGCTAAATTTGATCTCGCTTAAGATCCCGCGGGGTTAGATTTGGAAAATCAAGTCCATGCGAATGGAGTCGCAACTGGAAAAGTTAGCTAGAAATTAATCATGAAAACGATCGCAATAAAAAGTATTTGACTCATCGGTAAATACTTTTTATATTACACTTCTTTATTTAAACTCCATATCTAATTCAAAAGTATGCAGAATTGTTATGTCATTGTTAGTATTCAAAATCAGTATCAAAGTGTGCATTAGTACTGAAAATATGGAATATATTTGTAACAATTGTATGCACAACCAGTTCTAAAAAACTGTTTTCTACCGAACTAGTTCGTAACTATTTGCGGTTTAATTTTTAAGGATATTGCGGCCATGATCTCTAGTTGGAACTAGTCCGATTTTTGTTATGAATTTAAGAAGCGAACTTGCTCTACTGACCAAGAGGATGGTTGATACAAACACACAGGCCTATCGTCCAATAATAGTTGGTAGCATATTGCGGCCACGACTTACTGTTTGGCCAATTGGACTCATTGCTGGCGTATTGATAAAATGACACTTATATCACAATTGATATACTTCTGTTCTTTATTTTAAATACTTGAATGGAGTTTATATTTAAATTGTCCGATTTTATTAAAATCGTATCACATTGTTTTAACATATTCATAAAGCTACTTGATAATATTGATATATTATTTATTATATGAATTTGAGTTCATGTAAATTATAAATCTTATGATTAATAATATCTTATTAGTGATGTTGTACATTCTATGGTAGCTCACAATTACAAAATTAAACGGTTTTATGACATCAAGTTTTTTTCTATTTTGTTAAATTTACTTAAACATAAACTAAATATGTAGTAACATGGTGACTTTTCAATAAACTGTTAGACAAGGACAAGACCTTGCAAACAGTGTTTGAAATAATTGTAAATATTCATGTAAAATTTCTAATTTTCTAGGTCAGACTGTTTAAGGAAAACGTGGCAAACACGTAAAATATTTGTGTACAATGCCTTACAGTTACATTTATGTTTAAGCTATTTTAAATTTGGTCACAGAAAGCGATGTAGATTAGTTAACGATAGTCTGGTTGAATTGCAGAACTACAGAAAGGTTACAATAAAAAGTTTCTTATTTCAACTTATTGTATTATATAATTCATAAAGATACCAATTCAAATATATCTTTCATTAGTAAATAAGTAAACAGTAATAGCAGTATTTCATAGTAAATAATAAAAGCATATCTTTTAAATGAAATAAGTCAATATAAATGTATCGATTTTTTACTGTTACATTTAGAAAAATATTGTATTTTTCTTATTGTAATTCTAATTTTAATTCTAATTGTAATTTAAAAGCAGTACTTATTCGGTTGACATGCTTAAATTAATCTACACTTTCTTCATTCCGAAGTTGCCCGCAAAAATGCTTTGTGTGTTAAGGCTTATATGTATTATGCTTTTTGTTATTTTTTGTATATTTATATGTATAATAAAAACTTTATATTTTTGTTTGTGTCTTATGCAATTTCAGTTGTTTTATTACAAGTGCATTTGACATTTGTCGCGAACCGCATAGAGTGATCATAGGCATAGGTAGGTGCGCTGGCGCGAGCGGGGCGTGGGGTGCGGGGTGCGCGGTGGGCACTCGCCGGTTCGCGCGGAGTAACCTACATTCCGGTCAACACTCCGACTCAGTCAACATTCGCTACAGGGACATTAGGCGCGTTTACTAGGCTAGTACACTTGTACGGGGCGCTGGGAAAGCCCATCGGCATAAAAAAGTTTGCGTTCTAGTGCAAATTCATTATACACAAGCTCAATCCAGTATTGCCTATTAATTACTTTCGTTGATCATTAATATGGGACAGGTCTAGACGCAGTATACTAATTGAACAAGATATTTCTCTAAATATGGCTAAAGAATTATTATTATTAAAAGTTAGTGTGTCGATTTCAATATCTGTCGAAATAGGGTGATGAACCTCACAAAAATCAAATTCAAACTTCACATACTATTAAATATAATATCGATCTTAGGTAATTGAATTAGGGTTTAATTTTGCGTGGACAAGAGATTAGCATATTTTCGCACGTACCTGTAATAGTTACATAATTTGTTCGCAGAATAAATTAAGAATCTATGTTTGAAATGCGTGAAATAGAAGTATGTATAATACGCGTGCTAGAGAAATGTTATTAAATGTGTCATATTTCAGAATGGTATAATGACAAAATATTCACAACAACAATGTAGTTTTACAATCGTTTGCATATCTAGTAAATATATCAAAATAATATATAGATTAACATTGGAACTCTTTATACTTTCCTACAAGACTACGAATTGCTACGCCGTAGTTGCTACGAAATAATCAAAAATGGTTCCAAACTATGGAATTAAGTAGGGTCATCGTAAATTATGTGTTCAACGTGATATTTACAATAATGACAAATTTGTTGTTTGTCCACGTTTTCAGCGAGACAAATGTTAGAAATATTCAAATAATAGATTCATTCTAAACTGTAATTCAGAGACCCAACTCAAGCAGACAAACGTATATCTAAATGAAAAATTGTAAATTAGAGAGCATATCGTACCAACCTTAGGCATAGGTACTTCAACAATTGTTAAACACTCACCTATAACAAAAATTAATACAAATTAAACATTGCAATAGTTTCCGCGTGGGCCCCATAACCATGCCACTGACCGAAAAATATTTCCATGCCCAAACAACTGTTTACACATTTTCTTTTCGTAAAGAATACTTAACCTACAAAATTCCAACCTTTTGCTCAATAGAATATTTTATTTACTTTAGTGTTAGCGGATACATTTTATTATACTGTGTCTCACCAATAATAATCTAGATCATAAGTCAGAACGAGATTTTTATACTTCCTATTTATGCTTTTGGGTTCTTAATATAGGATAATTTCAGTTACATCTGTAAGATTTTAATTACTTCTGTCATTTTTCATTCGGTATTCTAACTTACCACGCGACATTTAGCGATAAATATAAGTTGATAATAATATATAATATGGTAATTATAATAAAAGTTAATTTTACTTGAGTGTCTGCATTGAATATAAATATATGCTCGCTAAATTATAGATATTTTTAATACTAAAAATAATTATTGTGTGTTTTCAGCAATTTTCTATAATGACGATGAAAATAACGGAGAAAAATATAAACTAACTGTTGCTTTACAATAATTTATTCAGTATAAAGTATATATATATATATATATATACACATATTTTTAATATTTAATAGGCATTGCGAAGAAATATTCAAGTGTTCAATCTAATAGGCTAGTAACTAGAACACAAGGCGCTCTGAGTGTAAACAGACTAACGCCAACATTAGATGCGACTAGACGAGGCCACAGCTATCAGTGAAATGTCGAGAAGGAAAGAGAGGGAACACAAAGTATTTACTGCACACAACAATACGGGTGCAGCTTACACACACACATACAACTTTTCTATTTCTATTACGTCTTCTAGGGTTAGAGCTACTGTCGGGAGACATCACGTGGAGTTCATTGCAAGTACTAGGCCTAATAGTTTACCAAATTGATTTGCATTCATTCATGAATTCCATTTGACTTGTTCACTCTATTGTGACGTTATTGACCAGCAATTTTGACACGTTCACTTAATTCATCGGATGATCTCAAGGTCATCTAGTTTGGGGAGTTCCCTGTGCAAATCGATAATTGATCTTGTCTTCAATTGATTTCATGCACCTATGTATGTTACCTTTATATTTAATTTCTTGGATTGTGTTATATTTCCTGTTGATAGACGGTAAGAAAAATGCGTAATTAAAGATCACTATTTCAAATAATCGAAATATGCAATTACAATTAAAATTGTTTTATTTTATTTTATTCATAATAAATAGTTTAATACAATTATGGTTACTATTATTAGATCCCAGCAAATTGTGCATATTTACATCGAACCAACGCTTTTGGTATAAAACCACGCCACTACAATCCCTATTATATCATAACAAAGGCTAAAATGAAGTCAACAATCTATTCAATAATACGTAATATATACAATTTATGGGACATGAGTAGTAATAGCATTGAGAATGACTTCGTCTTAAGTTGTGTCTATGTATACATAGACCATATCATATATAGACAAATGTAAATAAGTATCATATTTGCACATATACTACATGAATCCATTTTTCATCCTTCAAAATGATTCATCATTTAATAAGTGTAATGAAAGAGGACGTTATGTGGATTTACTTTTCGGAATTTCTATCTACTTATCTCTCTTTTGTCTTCATAATAGAGAATATATGAATGACAAACAAAATTTGGTGTCAACTTACTAAAAATTTGCTCCAAACATTTAAAAAAGAAATGATTAATCAGTCTGCTCCAAATAACCGTTTTTAGTGTAACGGTTAATAAACATAATCGAAATATCTTTTGTTATTGCAGAGAAGTTGAGACTGTCTAGGCCAATATTCGGTAAAGAGGTTACTTACTCGATAACAACTGGGTGCGTGTATAATATGTCAAAGTTTTTTCGACAATGATCTTTATTGTAATTACATAGAGTCTTACACGCGGGTGTTGAGTAGTTGGATTGACAATTCCGCACTTGATAGTTGGAATCTTGATAATAACACAGATAAGCGCGGCCCAAACTTGCGACAGTCTGTCCTAGAACTCTGTATGAACTTGAGTAACCTCAATAATGCAGACCCAAATTTACGTACAGCCATATCAGCAAATAACGCGCAATTATACTTGTTTTTATAACAAAAGAGCATCGTATGGAAAGCTGGATATTAGTATATCAGCAGTGTGGTGCGTGAATAAATAAAACAAAACATGTAGAAGCGATTAAATATGCAAATATATACATAAATTGAATCTATAATCATAAATTATATACATAGTTCTGAAGTAATTTATTATTTTACAAATAAAAAATTATTTATTTTTATACTAATAAAAATTAACAGTCAAAAGTCATAATTAAAAAAAAACAACAATTTCTTCCCTGCTAATCAAGTAGAAAAACGTGCAAGCATGTCTTCTCATGTTACCCAAAGAAACAGATAGATTCTCTTATCAATATTTTTCGAAAATGCTTCTTAGAAATAAAAACAGTTTCAAGATGGCCTCCGCCATTAACAGTTGATGCATCACGAGAACTGAACTAATTAACATTTAAAATTACTGCAACATGTAAAAAGTTCACAATCTTCAAAGAAAACTCCACTATCTATTTTATAATCACCAAACATCACGATGCCAGTGTTACTGTAATGTTTATTCAAGCGCTCGGCAAGTGTTATTCTCCTCACTTCCCATAGAAATTGGGTTATCTTGACAAATCGGCGTTGTGTTACCACACCGCCGCGATCCCGGCGATAACGTGCGAAACGGTCATGTGCTGAAAAATGAAGCTGTTTTCTGAAGTTACATCGAGTAATAAAACTAACTTCACTCGGTTATTTATAACGTCTGCTCAACTTAAAATTACTTTAAAATACATAAAATAGCATTAAAAATAAACATGGAGGATAATGTTGATTTCCTTAATAAATGCTGTTGACTATCAAATATCGATATAAATAAGATATAAATCTTTGAATATATATTTACAATTAAATGCAAATATTAATTAGTATAATATAATAATTTAATATGATTCAAGGAGGTTGCATATACTTTATTAAAAGTTAATATTAACGCATGTTCGTCTCCAGTGGCTATGTAATTCTTAAGACACTGGCTCAGAGATGCGTCACCGGTTGGCGGAACGATTTCCAAATATAATAATTCCGTCTGCCTCTACATTTTAACCTTTAGGAATTGTTTGGAGCCGAATGGCCTACATTCGCGTTTTGGTCTGGCACACTGCCCAAAAATAATTAGTCATCATTCGGCATGCTTGTGTGCCTATCCTAGGAGAGTCGGTTCGTAGAATGCTCGGTTTTGGCACCACGCGCTTAAAGTGCAACGTCCTATTTTATTAGACGACTGTCTAAATTATGAGTTCGTTAAATCTCATTAAAATGTTCGTTAAATAAATATTTGATTAGAGAATTATGCAAATCAATAAAAAAAAGTCTATCTGTCTAATAATATGAAGTAGTCTTTAGTACTTTTTAACAATTTGAAGTCATTTATTTTAAATATTCATTAGCTCTCTCTGTTATCTAATAAGCACTTAAGATTAAATAATATATAATAAAACATAAAATGTTTTTATTATTGTACTATGAGAAGAGTTAAAACATTCAAACTAGCGCCCTCTTTCTTTATACAGTTGAACTAACGTTGGTGCTACTCGCCGGTAGGTGGCGCTGATCAGAACCACCGTAATATAACTTTTAACCACATGGTGATAAGTTACTGAACCATGTTCTGAATTTCCATTTCAAAAAGTTGCAAGTTACAAAAGCAATATGTGTAGTTATTATAATGGTTATTTGTTATCTTTAATATATATATGTATTATATTATATATAATATATTATAATCATGTCAATCTTCCACCAGCATTAACATTATTTCTATCCAAAGGTTGCTTGTAAAAAATTGTATGTACTCGTATGTATTAAAGATAACAAATAACCATTATAATAACTACGCATATTGCAATACTTACACAATATACATAACAAATAAATCTAAATGAGGCAAAATACTTTATTCAAAGTAAGATGTGATAAATAAATCTAGTAGTTATACAAAAGTGAAGCATTAATTTTCCACGACTTTTTATATAAGGGAATTGAACCGAGCACTTCGTAGCAAACAACTACGGTTGGTGCGTCGTAGCGGATAGACCCTGCTAGTAAAATCAATGTTCCAACAGCGCTGACTTTCGACTTTACCTACGCAAAAATATACGTGCTGGTAGAAATTGATAGCATATTAAAATGTATGTATAATAAGGTTGAAATAGTACTTTAATGATATGATAGAGTTGGCTTACTTATTCATAGAATTACTTTGGGACACTCTATATTTGTAATTAAAATGAAATCACCAAATAATTTTGTAATATATATATATATAACATTATGTCAGCAGCAGTATAAGGTCTACTGTTAGACATAGGCCTTCCAAAATAAAGAAGATTTTTGCCCATAATTGCCGCGCTTGCCAGGCATGGTGGCAATCACAGAGCATAGTTTTGCGGAGATGTTGCTGATCATCTTTTTTATCCGTTATATTTGAGCTGCACTTTTTCGGATAAATATACCGTCACCTATCGATTCTGGAGCCTAAGTCCCCTTTTAAGACATTTGGTAGAGGAAATTACTGTTTTACTCTGCCGGTACTCTATGGCAATATGAATATAGAAAGCCAAAAATAAAAAATCTTATAAATCGTCCACTGAAAAATAATGAATAAAACGTGTGTAATGTGACAGATTTTTATTCAGTGTATTAATTTATCAGATTCGTAAGAAGATAAAAAGCGCAATTCATGCCTTTTATTAAAATTAATTCGAAGAGTTGAAAAGAACATAAATAAAGATATTTACGCAAGAGCGTACAATCACAAATTAACATTTTCAAACTCAATTTAAATTACTTGCTTACCAGTAATATCCCAATAAATATGAGAACAAACAGTTCTTTATATTTCTATATCACCCACCACCACCCCACCCGATAGCATAATTGAACTTCACGTAAATATCTCTCGCGTCTGTGTGAGTGCATGCAGTCAGGGGACCTAGGTCTGTGAGTGCGTCTGAACTCGGATTTGTTGGGGTAGGTTCTGAATTTTACTACGTATATAATGCAGGCCGTGTATGCATGAATGTTCGGTGGTGTTGAGGTTTTTAATGTAGAAGTCAGGATTTGAAGCGGAGTGTGTGTAACCTATCATATTTTCATTGTCTGTATATGGATTCGCGATGCGCGGTGCTTGCTACCATTTTGTTTAAATATTTTTATGAAGATGAAATTTTGATAATTGAGGCCTTTATTTTCTTTGTAAATATCACATCATGATATTTATTTTCTCTATAAACATTAAGATGTAGTATCTAGTGGCATAACTTCTCCCACTATTGTATTGTGACGGTTAAAGAATTGCTTGAATGTTCATTAGAAAAAAGCAATAACATTTAGTATCTGACATGTGATATCTTTATTTCCACTATCTTTCTACTATTTATGCGTCGTATATCATACGTAATAAATACATGATTTCTCTATAGATTCTGCTGCATGCATCCCATACTTTATGCCAACAAAAAAGAGTCACGAACGAATAAAAATGTCTTGAACGTCTCATTAGCACACAAACTTGTGCATCTAGTATAAACAGAAAGAAACATAGACGTTGGAAGATACCACGTCACACCGGCGCGACGGCTGTGTGCGGCGGAGGGGTATACCTAGGTATACTAGATATCTAGATGTCTAGGGTGCATCGATGCAGCGTTGGCGTAGGTCCTGGGGTGTTGTGGGGTAGGTCGGGACGCCTCCCCATCCCCAGTCGACGCGTAATCAAATGCTAGGAGGTTTGTTTTTCCTGGTAATGAGTTTTTGTTGTCGATCGCAGCTTTGTCACCTATATTATCTGCGAGTTCGATAGCAATGACAAAAATGTAATTTATGCGGCATTGTTTATTGAGTTTGCGGCCATCACATGGTTTTTATATTACAGCGGAATTAAATTATTTACGATCGTGATATAAATTTAATTGTTTCGATCGACCGGCGTTTGCTTAGTTTTAGATATCATAATAAGATTATACATATATATGTTTGAATTAATCAAGCACATGTGTCAGCGAGCTTTTCTAGTCGTTGTAATATAAACTATAATTTACTATTGAGAACCGAGCAAGATCTGTAGTATTATTCTTTCTAATACTTTGTGTTGCTTCGCAATGTTGTCATACTCAAGGTTTAAAACATATTTATATCAATAGCACAATTAGTAAGTATTACCTATTTACGGTGGGGTTATACGTAACAGTTTAATTATGGACATCAAATAATATTTAATTTTGAATTTGCGACTTTTACTAAATATTATTTTACCATATCATCAAACTGTCATTAGAAGTTGATTATATCCAAATATAGTATACTATTTTCGCAAATGCACACACCATATAACGTATAATAATTTCCGTGAGCAGTCTTACGTAACGGTCCTCAGCAAATGTATGGCAACACTAAGATTGCGTCGCTGTTACGTAACTAACAGCTAATCTGATGCTTTTAACTGATTTAAGCTAGATGACAAAGCCGGTGAACCATTCTTTTACATTTTAAACATCTTTCGAAGAGGAAATTATTAACAAAATTAATATTATAATTGCATTTGTCATTTTCTTATGCTATATAAGTTTTAAAACAAGACAAAAGTTATTTTTAGCAGCATTGTTTATGCAATCTCATATATTTTTTGCATTTTACAAATGTAATATAATAACACGTAATACAACACGTGCACTTCTTAACTCTGTCAAATGTTTGGTTCTACTGGTTTGTTGTTGTATATTTAGCTAACAAGTGTTTATGTATTCCTAGTGCTTTTCCCGAAGGTCGAATGCTGAGGCCAGGATAGAGGGATGAGTGGCCGTCTAATCTGCTCAGTGTCACCCCTTTCTTTGTCTCTGGTCTGTAGTTGAATGCAGTTGAGATGAAGTCGGGTCTTGAGAGGAATTTTCTTTTATTAGCTGTCTTTAGTACTGCCACTATGTGCAAGAATGCTAAACTTAATATCTTTATTGTTCAATTCAAAGTTAGCGACCGTTGCATTCTTTTCGTTTGCATAAATATGTTTACAAGTTACTTGAGTGCGCAGCTTTGCATAGGTTTTTACTATTTAGTGGTTATTT
Source organism: Heortia vitessoides (assembly GCA_020976665.1). Lineage (NCBI taxonomy): Eukaryota > Metazoa > Arthropoda > Insecta > Lepidoptera > Crambidae > Heortia > Heortia vitessoides. The sequence continues at coordinate 5,895,837 of JACJUM010000875.1, forward strand.
TCCTCTTGGGTAATCAAGTAAGAACAAAATAACATCGTAAATTTGTAAAATTACTTAAGAACCAATTGTAATATTAATACTTTAAAGTTTATAATGGATATTGGTAAAATACTCCCTTATACCTTATTAATACTAAAATATACAATTACCGTAATTACGTTTTACTATAAACGTACTACTGCGACTGCATAATGCACCAAGTGCCAAATCAAAATACTGCTTATAGATTTTCGTTACATAATATCACGGTATCTATACCAATGTTTATTTACCAATACGTATGTCGGCTTCGGTCGTCGAACCCGGCTCTTGGTCGGCGAATTTCGGCATTGTCCGCACTTTAGAGGGGGACAAACTTATGCGCTATCCTGGGGGTGCGAGTGTGTAATGACCGAGGGTAGAGACCTTGAGCTGGCAAAATCAAGGGTAACGTCCTGCGGCTGTGTGTGTTGAACCTGGAATTGTAGTGAGCGTCCACCTCACTCACACTAGCGTAATTCTGCATATATAATATTACAAGATTTAAAGAAGTTTGGAAATATCAGTCCTTACATGTAGATATGTTTTAATCTAAGCGGCGAGGGCTGCGAGTTTTGGCATTTCATAAGTACATTCTTTTAGTTACACTATTTTTGGTTAAGACCAGATTTTAGGTTTAGTGAATTCTTAACTCGTAGAGTTTTCTACAGTCTATTAATTATATGAGTATTAATTGCGAGAACATACTTCTAAATCGAGGATCAACGTTTTTTTGCAAACATATTAACAAAATATAAGGCTAGTAAATTAATCATCGAATTACGTTAGCGATAAATTTAATTACACGTTTATGAAATTTAACACAAATTCAAAAGTTTTTATAGGCAATTGCAGTTCCGTAAACCCCTTTAGGAATCGCAATAAAACCAACGAACATGCAATGTGCATGTTTAGTTTAAGCCAGCATTTTTATGAACAGATAAAACAACAATAAACAATCACGTGACGTAATTATACGGCAAAGCTGTGAAGCCGCCGTAAAAATAAAAACGCATGTCAACAAGCAACAACTATGACCACGTGCTTTGCCCAAAATAGATGTGCACGCACACGCGACCGCGGCACGCACACATCGACGCGGTTCAGCTCACCACGCGGCCTCGCGGCCCGCGGAAAAATCAATATTTTGAGCAAAACTACTTCCCTTAACGCTCCTGTGTGCGTACCAACCACTGGACTCTAGCGACCAAAAGCTTGATCTGCCGTTCGATCAACGAACCGAATCACACCTTATCTGTTACGAAACAAAGTGTTATTTCCCCTATTAGAGGCGGGGGTAGTTGAATCGCGAGGGTACATGTAGTGCTATCCCGCTCCGATCAATCGGATGGCTCGGTCGCACGGCCGCGTGGCGCCGGGCGTCGACCCCGGGCCGGTCGTTACCCCGCGACAGTTGCACCCTGCTACCCTGTGCGATGCCGAACGCACCCTTGTTCTTACCGAATCTTGGATCCACGCCTCGCCGCCGCTGACATTGACTCGGCGAGCGGTTCATTGACCTCCGTGTCGCTTCCGCTTTCCGGAGCGCTATCGAAATACTTCCTAAACATTATCCTTATTGTGTAAGATTTTAGTTTCAATATAAATAACGAAAATAAAACTATATTTATAATAAGATTGCACATGTGTTATTGAATAATATTATATTTATTTTATTACTTGGCTTTTAGACGCAGATAATTAGTGTATAATAATAATTTATTGTTTTAAATTCAATGTCTAGAATATAAGACAGAATATTTATCAGTTTCCAGTCTCTCGAATGATGGCGAAATTCTTATGGAGTGCAAACAATTTTAGATATTGGTTTATCAGTAAAGACCATCCATTATTCTTATAGGTAAATCTTCATAATCTTTTGACCTGAAACTACCCAGTTTCTTCATTATTGTCTAATTTTATCGTAAAGCTCAAGTAATGCATTCCACAATGCATTCTTATAACATTGTCACAGATCCGTGCTCCATTCAATTAAGCCCAATAAGTATAAAACGGTCCAGTGATGAATGAATGAGTACGGATGCGCGCGTGGGCAGCCGCATGGGCTAATGCAATCAACGACAACAAATCATTCTAAATTCAGGGTGAATTAGGCGCCAAAGCCACTACAAAATTTGGCATCCTTTAAAAAAAAAGTGAAACAATCGGTCAAGCACGAAACTAAATTATCATTTACAGCTGTTGACATTTATACCAAAGATTACTCTTGTTATACTAATATCGACTCCTTCAACATATAAAACAAGCAGCGCCCCGCGGTTTCACTTGCGTTAAGTTGCAGAACTTTCATACTAAATTTGCACCCCCTTTTTAAACCCTTGAGACATAAATATCGAAAAAAAAAATTACACGTGTTTCATGACTTACACACAAAGACTCACTAGACACAAGACAAAGATTCACTAACTATACACCCCCGTTTTACACCTTTAGGACGAATTTTCAAAAATCCTTTCTGAGTGCTCCCCTACGTTATAAAAGGAACCCCTGTGAAAAATTTCTAGTTACTAACCTTTGTAGTTTAGGCCCTGCATTGATATGTCAGTCAGTCAGTCAGTCAGCCTCTGTTTATTATATATGTATAAATTTAATTATATATAGAAAAATAAATAAATAGTTTATTTTAAGACAAAATCGGGAACTTATTTTTAGTCATACTGGAATGGTGACGCTGGAATTGACGTCTAAGAAGTTTGAATTAGATTCAAAAAAATATATTATTGATTTTTATTTAAGGAATCCTAAATCAAAATTAACCTTCATTTGCAACCCGTGGCTACGAAATTAACGAAATGACTAAGTGAAAATTTTTGGGCGCGCTTGCGCATCTCTTTATTCGGGTTAATTTTGTATTGTTTGAGAATAACCAGATTATCGTGGATGCGGCTTATCAGAAAAAGATTTTATTTGCTAGATACTTACTCATTGTTGCTCAACATTCAAATTGCTAGTCGTTGATCGTTTAAATTCCCTTGCTATTATTATGCAATTCAAAGAAATATATAAACAGAGAACAAGATTAGTTTTTTAGGAAAACTGAATTTATGATAATTAAGATGTAATTAGAAACAAGAACTAAACTAATTAGAACTACAGTTTTTTACTCAACAGTAGGACACCTCTATGGAAATAAGATAATTAATCCAACAAATCTTACAGTGGGTGCATCATTGCATTTGCAACTTCAACAAAGTAATATTTTCAGTTATTTTTTAATGTATTCATCAAGACTGAATACATCCGACGTTTCGTTGAAACGCTAATATTAATTGCCTTAAAAATTTGCCCAATAAATTTAATTCCGGAGACATTACGTTTATTATGTCGGCTTTTTACAGTTCTTCCTGTTTTGAATTAGGTTATTGGATATCCAGAGCCTAAGATGGCAGTAGATATGCGACGTATAACTCTTTTAATATCTAAACTCCTAGTAATAATCGATGTGCTATAGCGAAACGTTTACGGTATCAGGTGAAGATCCCTTGAAAGCTCTGGATACGTTATTGATCCACTGAACGCTCTTAAAGTTCATGAGTAGGTAGCACGGTATAGTGGACACGCAGTAACAGTGGTTTGGAGGTTCGGAAAGGGTTGCGAATTCAACTCTCGTGGCATAGAAAAAATAATTGGTATTGGTTTACAGTCTGGTGGGGTGGTCCCATTGTTTCTGAAATTCATTCAAGGAACAAGTACGCGATGTGGTCACATATTTATTTATTACTATCAAAAAAGGGTCTTAGCTAAGAACTGAAACAAGCCCTTTCATGTAAAGGACGTGCTGTGGTAGGTGACATCAAACTCGTAATTTTTTCTCGTATTACGTTTGAGTGTCTTTAGGCTCTGACTATCACATAAAAAAGTACTTGGAAAAACTGGATGTGCATTCTTTTTTTCACTATACCAATGTGCATTCCTACCAACTGAAAAGACTAAATACAAGACTATTTTAAAGTTCAATAAAATATTTTTATTAAACATATTAAAATAAAAATTAGAAGTAGATATTTAAATATATAATAATTTCTATATATTAATAATATAAATCTTGAGTTTACTCTCATCCCTGAGATAGACTCACGTACAGCCGTAATCGCTAATGGTAGAAACGTGAAATTTAGACAGATATTTTAATTCAAAATGCAGACATACACAAACAAGGGATTTAAAAAAAAGTCAGTTCATGAAGGGATGATATAGGAATTGCAAGTTGTATGGAAAATTCTATAAATTAGTAACGACTTAGACAAAACTTCAGATATATGCTCCTAAAAACTTTATCCAGGACTGCCCAATATATGATTATTTTTAAATACTTGAGAAAAGCCGGGGGTTGATACCATATAAAGCTTATATGGCTGCACACAGAAGTCGCAGAAAGTCGTCCTGCGGAGGACCGGTGCAGATTTTATCCGATGTTATCTTAACCTCAACCACACACACGATCTCATACACACTTAAACACACTTACATAGTACGAGATTTCCTTCTAAATGGGTTATTTGCGGAGCATTTGTTTGTTTGATTTTAGCACGTTTCAAAAATATATATTTGGGAAACAAAAAAGATATCTAAAATGCACATGAGGCAAAACTTATAATAATATTATTAAGTATTATATAATCAAGTGAGGCCGTGAGGTAACGGCAGAATAGAGTAGTACCTACCCCACGACTACAAACATATAAAACATATATCATATAAATATTGATTGTTTGATAAATATGCAAAATTGTGCTATACATGTCAACATATGCCATAAATCAAGTGTCTTTTATTACTAAGACGAAATCTGTGACACATGAGCGGTATTACGGAGGACGTAGGCCTCGTTATTGTAAATAAGTCTCATAGCCTGAACTAAACGCCGAGGTACCCGGATTCAATTAATCGCGGAATCGTATTTGGAATGAGTTAAGAGCCGGGCTTGGGCCTCCAATTCTTAATGCTTGAAATGTACATATGATCTTTTTATATAAATATTTAAATTTGGAACATTTCTTCCAAACAGCCCTAAAATTATGTTTGCACGTATAAAACTTTCAGGACGAATTTGTTTCGACTTCATACAACTTTTGAAAGTTGTCACTTTTACTGGACAAGAAGTTGTCAGTGTCTCTTTAACTGGGCAAAAAACGGCGGAACTACGAGTACTATTTGCATGTTCAGTTTTAGACATGAAAGTCTAGAGCAAGTAGGAACTTTCACTTCTAAATGCGTTTGTGTTATATTTTTAACAACTGGTGGGATGCAAAACAATCGACGTGCGATCATCATTACTGCATTGAATTAATTTAATTAATATATAGTATATTTATAATTAAAAGAGACTAAATCTATATTTTAACGGCTTTGAAAATTCATTAGTTTGTGGTTTTTTATGAATATTAAACGTATGCTCTATATTCCTGGCGTTGCAGGCGTCGATAGGCTCACATAACCGCTTACTTTATATATACAGGCGTGTGCATGCAAACGATACAAGGTAGGTATTGGCAGTCCATGCACGTTATTCTCATCCTAGTTGGGAAAAGTCTGCGAAGTAAGCATTTATATTTCTAATTGGCAGTGCCTCGCAATTTTATCCGCGGTTTCCTGTTTCCGTGTGACTACAGGAACTTATGTTACTTGCTAATGAATTGGTGTAATGTAATATAGCTTTTTAATAGTGAAAGAAATTCTGAAATGCGTACTGTAGTTTTTGATTTTAATCGCTACAAACGTACAAAAATACTATATTTCCAATCTCGAAAAAATCGGTCCAAGCATTTCAGGGACAGAAAAATTTAAAAAAAATTCTTATTCAATTTTTTATATGCATGTAGTGAAAATCTGATAATACAGAATTACAGACAGACATTTCAGGCTTTTTATAGGTATAGTGCAAAAAAATATTTTTGGATACAATTATGTGACTATTAATCTATACCATTTTTAATGCGAATACACGTTACCTGTAGTATAACCCTATAGTCCAAACGCAATATCCTTAGGATAGTAACAAACAGTCGCGATTCGGAGGATAAGTAAACAAAGCCATGAGACAGCCGTAAAGAACGCAGCGGCACGCGATCACAGGCGCCTCACGAGACCCGCCCGCGACTTAACTAGGACTAGTGATTTGGCGCAGGGTTGTGCCAACCCGAAATTGAAGGAGATATTTACACTCAATACGCATCTACTACGAAACTTAAAAGTAAGAATACAGTTTTAGTGAAAGCAGATACTGACATTTTTTTGTGTTTATGTTAAATTTCAAAAATGTATTTTAAATTTAAATGTGTTTAATAATAATAATATTGTATTAAATTAAGGATAGTCATATAAATTAATAGAAAACTGAGTGTTTCCTTAAAAATAACCTTGAAGTGACCGGAAAACAACGTTATAATCATGAACAGGATCGAATAGCTCGAAACATCCTATTCGTTTAATTTTTATTAAAATTCGTAAGGATCAGATCATACACGAAGATGCGATAGCCCTAATTCAGCCAGCTGTGTACGCTCGGGGTCAATGCCCACTCGTATTTTCAACATGTGCAAGACGTTTTCCGCGTTCCGAGGAAACCTCCCTGTCATTCCTTCGGCCGTCGTCGGAAGTCTTCGGCCTTTTTCGGGAGTTCACGATGCATTTTATAGGTACTACAGACCCGATCCGATCGTGGAGAATTAAACCGAATTTAACGATGGACGAAGTTTAAATCGATTGCTATCATAAGTATTCATGATTATCCTGCTGTATGTTAACAAGGACCGGAGATTTTGTCGCTAGCTGAGTAAGCCGTGTATCTAGGAAAATATTTATAAACTGAAGTAGTCTCTTTCTGAAAATACTCCAATTAATCATTGAAATGTTATATCTATGAATAAAGATATAGCTGCTTAGACACTTTATTTAACTTATTTGCCATATACAAATACACCAATATTAGATACTCATAGAAAAATTATTTGATTAAACCTTTATAAACAAATTTTATTATTGTATTATTAAGTTGACAAAAATAAAAACGGTTCGCGTGATAGCAATCGTTCCCGCAGCATCATATAATATGATTAGCACGTCTATGTGACTTGAAGATATTATTTAACTTTACCCAGTAATTTTACTGCCTCTCTAAAATCAAAACACAGCGCTGCTAACGCTGAAATGGCGTGAACATAACGGGCTGACGACCTTTGTTGACGTCTATCTAGAGATACTAAAGTTCTTAAATAAGTAAAGCGTTATCTAATGACAAACTGGACTACATAATTGTATATTACTTATTCAATCTTATAAACTTCTGAAACATCTATAATATCAAAAATCTGTCTTTGGTACCGTGGGAGAGAGGTCATTGCGTTTTATGGGATTTTACATGTGTTTGATATTTTAGTCGCTCGCACGTGACCTCAACCGGGGCCTAATCTGGTGCTGCAGCGGAAACGGCTACCAGGCTTAAAAAGACAAATTACAGTTTATTGGCAGCTAACTATTATTTCGTGACAGTTGATATTGAAACATCTGGAGTATGGAATAAAGAAGGAAACTTTGGGTCTGACATTTCTCTTTTATAGAATGCATATATTTTTTAAAATATATTAAATTGTATTGAAATATCTTAATTTGTTAGTCAAATATTTTTAACATATTTTGTCGAACAAAATAAAAAAGGTAAAATAAATACAAAAAATGAACTATCAAAAAATAAATTAAAAAGTTAAAAGTTGGCTAAATATGCGTAACAGTGTATAAGAATATAAACCGTGTAAGAACAGGTAAAATAATTTAAATCCTTTTAAGTACTTCTAATACTATAAGGAAATGTAGCATCTTCTAAGTTATATATTAAATATAAATCATATTTGTTCATTAAAGAAGCAAGTAAAATAAAGCAATACCGAAGCAATTACTGCGCCTATAATTAAATTCTATGTAATGTTTATGTACTTGAATGTTCAGTTAATACTAAACTTAACATTTTACGAGCCGAGGAATGCCGAGGCTTGACAAGATTACTCAGCTATTTAATAGGATGTGTAATTAAAACGGCGGTAATAAATATAAACATCAATGTTATTGGCAGTGTAAATAAATTCCGTTGGATAGACCTGCACGAAACAAATGAATGCGTGCAATGGCGATTGGCCTAATGATCGAAATAGGACTGTCCTGTATTTTACTGTACCATCTTGAGCAAAAATGCAAAATCAGAATAGTCGCCGGCAATCCAACCTGTATTTTGTCTTGTGCTGGTAGTGGCGTAGATGTGGTGTATAACCATCGACATCTCAGCTTTAAATATTATTTCCCTCAGATGCTTAATACAAAGTAATGTTAAATAGAACAAGTGCAGGCAGATTATGCAAACTGTTCGAAAATCCTTGTATTCCATAGCATCATTTGAAACAAATATCTCAACCTTGACATGTGGCATGGTATACTCGAATATTACAATTGTTCACCGTATATCTCGTCTGGTAGTAACGGCTCAAAGTCACGGGCAGATATAGCAGTTCTGCATTTAAATGCACGAGTTATGATCCCACCACTGATGTGACTTCTCGAAAGCGCACAGTAGAGACGAGAGATAAATACTAATTTGTTGATAACGTTAGTACATTAAGAATTAGAGGAATTAGAGGAATTTATGTTTTCTACTTGGAATTATGCACTAGCTCTGGGTGTTTTATTAAAGAACAGTGTCATTTATCACGTTTATAGTAAATAACTATTCGGTATACTCTAATGCAATAGGGCGTTCATTACATCAATTACTGCGAATCTTCAATGAGTTAATAGTGCTTTGTAAAGGTTTATCCATTTTTAATATGTTTACTAAAATTTTTATAATTAATATATAAGGTTTTATTTTTAATTTATTTTATTTCGCTCTATCTATGTATCAGCAAATCCATAAAAATGTCGTAGAAGGAATTTCATATATTATGGTTTATTTATTTCCATACATTAAACCAGCCGCTGTTTGAGCGGTGTGATAATGTTTTTATTCGCTACAAAGTTACCCAACGGTTGCAAACTTGATAACATTCCCATCAATCGATCGTTTGTTTTGTTAATCTGTTAGTAAAACATTCATTATGTGGCTATCAAGTTGCCCTTAATTGTGTATACAAGCTATAAATGTATTTACATTATACAATAAGATATCTTGAAGGTTATGATAGTTTACACATTATGTTTGATTGGTTTTATTTGATTACCTACTATTTATTAGGTACGAATCTCATGCACCAAACTTTCATAAACTCTGTCATCTGACTCACTTATACCCGTGTGATAATACGCGTGGCTCAGAATAATTATATTTATTGAGAAAGCCCTATATACTCAGCGTACTCTGTGGAGTGCTTTTGTGGTGGCAAATGAGATCACACGAATTGCCTGTGTGTCATGGTCCGGGTTATTGAGACTGCCATTCCCTTCGTTATTTCTTATTAACATGTAACGCGACAGTATTTTCTTAAGGCGTTAATTTGGTTATTATTGTAATATATCTTTAATAATTTTGTAACTCATGAATTAATAACTTTTGATATATTAAAAAAATTTATTGAATTAAAAAGTTAAGCTGTTTACTTGTATTGTTCTCAAAAGCTTAGGAAATCTTCACAGTACGGATCAACCTATCCAAACCAATTAGCTCTTTACATTTGACATAAAATGCATAATTGCTTGAGGATTTATAAGTTTTGTGCAGTTTTACTCGCGTATATGTTATATATAATTACTAAGTATGTATAAGACAAATCAATTCCTTACTATTTTGTTTGACAAATGAGTATATCATTTGATGTATATTATATAGATTTAGACTATTAGGGTTTTATTAGGGTTAAATGTTCGTCGATTAAATGTCATTAGCTTACTTTTTCTTTTATAATCTGCACTTGGTATTCGTAAGTCGACAGTGTGCGCTCTGCATTGAAACCACCTCGTCTCCTAGTTTGTGCCGTATAGCGGTACCTTTGCTAAGGACCTTGGTAGAATGAGCCCAACGTAACGATGCCACTCAGTGTCCAATGTCACGGCCAACGGCATGACGCTAGGTGGTCTCGTGTTTTATAAACACGACACCCATCTACACACGTCGCTTCGCAGACAGCTTCGTATAGTAACATAAGCATTGTTATACCTTCAAGAATCTTCGTGCATTCTTACCGGCCGTTCACCTTTGAATCGCAGATTTTTCTTTTAAATCAGTTTAAAGGTTGCACCATAAAGTTATTCAAATTAATACATACGTATGTAAGATGCGTCCAAAAGGGACTTGTTGATATACATTATGCTTTATATGCGAGCTAAACTGTATAATTATTTGAAAATGAGTTGCGGAGTTAGTTTTGCCATCCTGTTCATTTTCAAAAATTTATGGCTTACCGTATATATTATTTCTATGGTAGTAGTGTTGGAATTTTTGGTGTACGTATATCGTATCTTATCGTAGATAAATAGTGATCTATGGAAATGCCAATGGTCCCAAACTTGTAATTTCGTTATTATAATTTGTTAATGCTTGTTTAATTTTGAACTCTATTCACATTTGCTTCTTACGCAGTATTGTACTATGATCGATACTATGTCAAAAAGTGCAAAACAATGTACAAAACCAATTGAAATCTATTGTTTTATATTTTAACTAAACCAACAATATCAGCAAAATAACTCTCATAGTAAGTAATTAAACAATGATTGGGTGTATTTTATACATTTAGTTTTATTTCAGAATAAACTATTTTTGAAAACTAAACTTGAATGTTTACTTTAAACATTCTTTTAGAGTGTCCGAAACAGTAGTGTATGAATTTTATTTTACAGTCATCGAATACTACAATCAAAAAGCTGTAGAAAAACTATTTAAAACTATGATCATGTACTCTTTGTGTCATAAAGTATCGGAATAATAAAGTTCTAAATCGGCACTCAATAAAGCAGTAAGCATTAAACAAATCGTCGGCTTGTAAAAATGTTCAACAGACATACAATCTGTAACATTAATTATAAAACTTGACCGACAGTTGCGCTCTGTGGTCCATCTTAGCCCGTATCGTCACTGATAATTAAAACGCTATAATTATTTTCGCATTGTATTTTTTATATAAATCTGCAATCATGATAATTATTTAAAGATCATCATTCGATTTTTAGTTTCCCTAATTGATTTATTTGTTTAATTATATTCGCATTATACATTTTGTAAATACGAGTGTTAAACAAATGGCGAACAAACTTAATATTTAACGAAGCAGAGGCCGATAAGTTTACAAGTAAAAGACAAAGTAGCATCGTCCCGTATCGCCATCTATATAAATTATGTTGAGGTGGACAGTATGCCTACGTGCGGTGTCTGATTGCATTCGCAGATGCAGCGATGTTTGTGTTTCGTAACAGTGATGGCTGCATACATGAGTCACGGCCAAGTTCATTGTCGCTCGCCCGAACTTGAACCCTCCGCGACCGTAGTTCGTTACACTGGTAGATGTAAGCGATGTACGCTTAAACTATATCGCTTTGTCAGACGCTAATGAAAAATTGTTTCAACTTAAATTGCATGTGATTTTATGAAACTAAGTTTATATCTATTCAAATGGATGTGATTAATATATACAAACATGAGGTAGACCTCATGCGAAGGTCGTCTGCATTGTTTCCTCAGCCTCACTTAAGTCTACCGCCAAATAGCAGTGTTTACAATGTTGTATTCCGGTTTGAACGGTGAGAGAGGCAGTGAAATTACTTACTGGGTAATGTGATATACCTTTGTGTAATTATTAGGTAATGTCTTCAAGTTACAAGGTTGGCAACGCATTAGTGATATCCATGTCATATTACAAGCGTCTATAGGCTGCGGTGTAAAATAGGTTTAAATGGTTGTTCACAATTTATTCAACATGCACCATTTATCCAGTACACAAAACTTTAAAACTTACTTTTTTATATTAATATCACCATACCATTGAAAGTCCTCTGCTGGACATAAACATCTCGAAGAAACAAGGTTTTTTGCCCATAATTGCCACGCTGGAGAAGCGTGTTGGCAATCACAGAGCGCAGCTATCACGACGGGGATGCTGCTGCCCATCCCCGCCCTGTGCATTTGATATACTGTTTTGGATAGATATACCGCCATCTGTCGGTTTTGGTACCTGAGTCAACCTGAGACACCTGGTGCAGTGGGATAGTACCATATGCATACTCAACGGGTAGATTATCCCACGTACCCTTATCTTCCATGGATTGCACTACCTGTATGGCGTTCATCTACGGCGCCTTGTGACTCTTCCGGGGCCCAATACCCGTGCATGCACCGGATGCACACCGATCTTAAGATTATAGATCTTACACAGTCTCTTGTCCAGAGAGGTACCGGAGCGTTAAGGTCGCTAACCACACGTTGTCGCAATCGATTACTCACATCTAAATAAATACACTTGATGCAGCTTATAGCGTAGCAGTGACAGTATAGCACCACCTTACCATTGTTATTGATAAGACTGGTAAACACGACAATGGTCGCCGTGTACTGGCCGACGCGACGTGACAATGACTCCGCGATACCGCTGATAAACGAACTATAACTTATTTTCACGGTAATGGGAATGTAACGAACGCACTTTTAATTTAGTTTGTTTTAAACAACGCACGTTGTGAAATATTCGGGGTCAATAAACGGGTACAGGTTGATTCGTTGAGTAATATTGGCGGACATTTTTGAATGTTGGGCTGAAGTCACTACTTCGATTAATAGTATGACCTTTGCATTAGCGCCAACCCAAATGAATATGTAAGTAAATCTTATTTATATATTCATGTCGTTTATATATATATTTTTTATCTCATTTTGATATTATACATGTGAAGGTTTGTAATTGGCTTTAAAGCGTAACTTGACCTATTGTAAACCTTTCTTAGATTTATCAAAAATTATATATCTTGGTCGATGTTAACCAACTTTTATTGTCTTTTAATTTATGGAGAGAAAAAATAGTGACCTACAAGTGGACATGAAGAAATAATACCAAAATTTCATACATCATTTGATCACACCTTCGATTTCGATGTCATCGCTTACTTACTGGGGACAGCTAACCTAATAAGTACAATTTATTTAAACAAAGTCCGGTCGTTGACCTTCAGCTGTGACGAACTATCTACTGACTCTGATACAGCCGTTACGATATGCAACATTGTAAACTCATACATACGCAAACATGGTCAGAACTAATTTTAAAAAGAAAACAATGACCGTTCTGTTTTATATTATCGCCTAATTCTATGACTCGTATTACCGTTGGAAATAACTAAAATGCACGTTCAGTTATTTTGATAACGCGTAAATATATTTGGAATCCTTATATAAAACAGGTTGAACAATTAAAGCATTAGGTAAATCTTAGTTTTGTTAAGTTTTCCTATGAGGCTAGCAACAATAGTTTATAACTAAATACAAAACAGGAATATTAGTTTCATTTCAATTGGAACAATGTAGTCGTAATCAGGATTCAATACCACCTGTAAGGTTTATACCAGAAAGTAGAAACAGATGGAATTCAATAACTAAATTAATATAATACCTATAAATTTCACGCTAATAATTTATGTATACTACACAGGTATCCATGCTCATCTAAACATAAACAAAAGACCATCATACAAATGTGTCAAACGTTACCTGAGAGTTGATTCTTTCCCCATCTGTCACTGCATCAATGAAGCACAAACCGACCACACCGCGTGAGCATGGAAGCATGGGTGTAAGTACGCCCGATAAATAAACGCATACAATATTCGGAGTTCACCCGCGGACGATCGCGAGGCCAACGACCGTCCTTAGCACAGCTGCGCGGAGCTCACAGACGTATCGCCTTCCCGCTCTAGCGGACATCGCGGAGCGCCGCACTGTTTTCCATACCATTATTCAAATCAATTACCGTTTTGATCGACGTACTTTGTTATGCATTGGTGTATTTTTGGCAGATAGGCCCCTATTTTTTTTGATCGGGTATTGATTCTCATAATTTAGAAAGTAATCGTTAACTTGCTCAGCTCTTTTACCCTGTCTCTGTTTTTGTAATGCAGTGATAATAACATTGAACGGTTTAAATAATCAATGTCGATTATATTAACATTGACAACAAATGACCCTCAATTAATATACGAAGGAGCTTAATTGCCGATATGCATGCGCATAATATTTATAATATTAGTTTATGCTTAATTTCTTAATAGTTTGTTATTAAATGAAAATTATCATTACCGTATCAGTACCCTAAAGAAACGGTAATTAATTTGGGTATTTGGTAGCGAATCTTTTCAACATAGTTGCATTTGGAATGGGTATGACACGCGTTGATACATAGTTGCTCGTGCATTAAAACTTTTATGACACACTCTGACACGCATTACGATGTTCCGCGTCATCGCGGCTAATTACGAACCAATCAAGACATTTGATGAAGACGACGTTGTCCCACATTTATTGCCAATCCCAATTGATTTTCACGCGAACAATATCGCTCTGAGCAAATATTTTAAGTAATTCTAATTTTCGCTTGTGGGTGATTTAATATAACTATGTCTGTACTAATATAATAAAACGGAAGATTTTATCTGATAAAGTTATAAATTCCGGGACTTATCAATCGTGATGAAATATTTTATTTTAAGAATACTGTACGAAAGAAGAATGGCAGTAGTATCACATGCCACCAATGTATTAAAGTTATCAACAAGAAGCCGTTAAACACAACATTAGTAAACAGTCCTAACTGCAATAACAATTAAAGGATTTACATACAGCGTTTACTTAATTATTTTTTATGTGTGAATTGGTTGAGAAGTATGAAGAAAAAGATAAAAGACGTCGTAAAAAAATAGCAACCGGTAACAGTTTTCTCTTAATACAAAAAACAAAAGTAACAGCATAGTTGACACTATACTACGGCATAAATGTAAGTTTATGAGTAGACAGTTCTAATGTTTACCTAGACTTATCTCTTTGACACTGGGCCTAGTCGCTAAAATACCATGAAACATCGCGAACACATTGACGTAAGGCCAAAGAGCGAGCTAAAAGTTCCGTAATCACCTACCTCTTGGAGATGTAGGCAGGTAAATCAAAGGAAAGCTATTAGCGGAGTCCTAGAGTCCTTCATGGTCTTATAAGGAAAAGACAGTTTGTTTTATAGAGGGCTTCAAAAGCTAGTTCTCCTAGAAATATCCACTCTTAGGTCTTCCAGAAACTGTGCAAATCAAAATTAGGCCGAGGTATGACCAGAAAACAGGACAGCTTCCAAAAACCGTCAACTGAAAAAACAACAGGAATATTCCGCACCCACCCACCCCTTTCAGGAAGCAGCAATAAACATGGGGAATCAACTGTGGAAGTAGTGTGAACGCACCTGGCCAAGGCGATGACCTGGCGGCCGGCGCTCCCGTGACGTCACCGTCTCGCGCGCGTCTGCCGTCGTCGCACCTACGCAACACTCATGCCCATTCAGGGACGCTGGCATTTCTTCCGGGACGCGTGGAGTATGCGCGATCGGACGCTAATGAATAGTACTTCTTAGATATTACAGTTATATGCAAATACGCGTGTTTCCTTGTTAGAGACGTAAATATGCTATTACATGGGCATTTGCCTGGCCTCTCTGTTTCATGGGATATGACAAATCAAAAAGAGACTGGTGTTTTATTTTTTGCATTTGAAATCAGTTTTTTTAATATCTTTTATCTAAAGGAAATAATAATCATGTTGTTTTCATCCTATAACTTATTGACCTTAAAGGTAAAGCAAAACCTTTTATATGTAGGGATTGATGTAGTTTTTTTTTCGATCACCATATTGTATATAACGTAAGTTACGTCTCAGTTTTTGTCACTTTGTGCTAAAATAGTCCAAAGTGTCTTGCCTATTTATTTAATTGCTTCATGTTTTGCCTGTCATGGAAGTATTATGAAAAAAATAAATTCATTATGAGATGTATTAATATAGTATCACAAAGATAGCAATGAAGTCTTATACATTTTGTATCAGTTTATGTTTAATGTAACTAGTGTAAGCGCAGTGTAGGCGAAGGCTGCTACACCCAATGCATCTTAGATCGAGCTCGCTTTCGCAGATAAATTTCTGCTGGAGTATTGCTGGGAAGCCCTTGATCCCACCCTGATTGAGTTGAATGAGGAACCTTCTAAAGTGGTTCGTCGAATTCGTGGCAAATACGTCTTCAATCAAATTTACAGATGATTAGTCTTGCTAGTTTGTTAAGTTTGATATTTTATGGTCTTGAGAAAAAATAATATTTTGCATTTTCATATTCTATAATATTTGTGTACTAAACTGAAATCAAATCAAATGATCGTCTTTACCTCTCCTGATACATGACACATGACCAGAAAATAACAGGAAATCACTCGTATATCGTCATCCTCTATATATGTGTAACAACACTGAAAATATTTTAACAGATACGCAATTTGGTACTTATTATATCGGGTATTTGCTGCCCCATTCTCATAAATAAGTTATTTATTGCCCATCATCGGGTCCACAACTCCGATAATCACAAACGCAAAATTCTCTCTCATTAATTATCTTGCCATGGGTTAGGTTTCAATATAATACCTGTTTTCTGTAGAACTGAGAAAGTTTCGTGCGCTTATTTGGAAAGTATCTCGCGAACAATGTCACATTCATAATATTTAATTCTATTACCCCGTCCAACTTCTAATTTATATTGGAACCACAAAGACGACAATAACGGTCAGCAAAGGATAAATAATTTAGTGGCCGCTTATTATCACTGAGACATCGCATAAAATTAAAGATAGGGAACTGTAATCCCACTAATTCTACAATTTATATTCAAAACCGTAGGTTCTCGGAGAGATGCAATTAAAATGTAGGAAATATCGGCGAGGATCGCTTCTTATCTTCAATAGCTATCGATGCAAGTCAAGATCAAGTGAAAACGTTGGAACCGTTACGTGGTTAGATTTCCTCCTGCAACATAATGCTGTTCAAAGTGCAGTGGAGAAAGTGGCGAACGCGGAAGAGCGCTGCGCGGGCGCACGCTCGCTGCACCCGACACTTGGCTCTTTGTTAAGCCGCGAACGCCTGTTGCAAACTGTACTTGTACTTTGCGTTTATCGTGATATTGTTACATTTATTATAATGTTTAAGGAAAACTGGATTCTTATTTAAGGGCACTTACTATAAATAACAAAGGTAAAGCAGTAATTAAGAATTATTTAATTGAAAAAGCTTTCTTATGCAATCGAATACTATTTTTGAATATTATGAATATACGAATATTGTATAATGAAGTACAGAACATTAATGCTGATAAACAATTTTTGATATTTATATTTTGTAGTTGATTTACAAAGCGTTTCTGAACTACTTAGGTGATTTCACCATGTATTTCATAAGAAATATTTGATTGGAAGTGTTAATGTTGAAAGTTAATTATAATTAAATTTATTATTAGTAGCCACACCCATTCGATGTGTTCTTAGGCTGTAGACTATTTTCTTAGGACCTAAGTCTCGTATACTCAACGCTTGAAAAGGCGGAGGAATACTAATTGGATTGTTTTAAAGTTACGAACGAAGTGATTCAATTCTCTAAATGAAAATAATTTAACACTAAACTTTTAACATTATGTATACCCAAGAGCATTGTGCAAATTTACACAAGATATTATATTGAAAATATGTATACCTAACTATTTTAAGGTAGCATTAATCGTAACAGAAATTGGGAAATGATGATTAAAGAAAAAAATACTTTTAAAACTGATTAACAATATTTTTTTGTTATAAAAAATATAAATACGATGTAAAATTATAATTGTAATGAAGATCCCCAGGTTCAAATTTCTGGCCAATTCATCCATACGTTTAGAAAACGTGATTAAAGTAAGTCGCAAGTAGTTTCCGCTTTGCTGCACAGTGCGTGACGGTAATACATGTGTACAACGAAAGTAAAACCGTAAAGTTGTTCTGACCGGAGACGACCTCTGTTACTCTACAGAACCACGTGGAAGGTCTATGTACTTCTCAACGTGTCGAGCTAACTGTTTGACCTTTGACCTCATGTGTCTATAAGAATTTAGCAAAATTTCCTAATGTTGTTTTTTTACGAATGTATATTTTTGTATAAGATGTTATATGGTGATAGATATACTACTTATTATACATAAGTCATGTCTTAACAAAACGCGTTGCCAAATACCATGTTCCTTGTTTAATTAATTTGATTGAATATCAATAAAAAAAGGATAGTCTAATAAAACCTTTTTTTTCTTCTAGTCGAGACACAACCTCGCTCTCATTAGTTTATTCACCCAATAGTAATAATGTAAGGTCAATGCATAATTATTTATAACTAGCTGGGCCCGCGAATTAGTCCGCATGAAATTGTGACTTTGGGCAGCATATTTCTTTCGAACTACAAACTTCCACGCAGCGCACGCAATGAACGTAAATTTGTTGCCCAATTTTGCCACATTTTTGATTAATACTCCGCTCCTTTCAGTCGTAGCGTGATGTAACATAGCTGAAGTTACTCCTTTAAAAAAAAAACTATCTGTTAGTGAGAGAGCCGTCCAAATCGGTTCAGCCGTTCCAGAGATTAGCCGGAACAAATAGATTGACAGACAGATAAAAATTGTAAAATAAATATTTAGGTATGTGTACCATATATACATTCATAAGCATTTAGTAGAAAGCGGTAATTTTAATATTAAAACAGACACTCCATTTTTATGTATAGATATTAAATTGCAATCTTCTGCGTGATGATTGAATGAAGATCCATTTTTGGATCAATCAAGTAATCAATCAAGTATGAGTGTTTATCTGGTCGACGTATTAATTACCGTGTCCACTCCTATCTGTCTTATATTCATAAACAGTAAGTTCTATCTTTAATAATACATATTTATTTTTAGAGAATATTATTAATTCCTAGTGCCGTTAATAGTTGACTAAACAAATACACATAAATAACTCCAATATCTCTACAGTACTACAGATTTTATTAGTAACAAGCTGCTTTCATCACCGATGTTGCAAGCGCAAAGCGATCGGCGCGAAATGCAGTTACGTAGCATCAACCGCTTCCGCGTGCGAGCAGGAAGCTACACACACTTTCCCTTTTGCCCGAGCGCAGCAGCCGACCACTATGCAGCTATAACCCTACCAATCTAGACTGCATCTATCGCCTAACCGTCACTAACAAACTGCTGACTTTGCAATCCGGTCGGCCTATAATGCAGTTCACCAACAAACGAGGTTAAGTGTTCCCTGCTTCATGATGCGTGGCAGCTGCTAAGCATTAGAGTTAAGGATAATACCATGAATTTAAGCTGCCGGACTCTAGAAAGAAGTATTCAAAGTTATTACCGATTGTTATCTAACACAAACCGTCTAGCTTTCTACTAGTCAACGTCGTCTCTATTCTGCAGGGTTTTATTTATTGAGTTATTATTTAACCCCTTCCTTTTGGTCACTTTATAAATAATTCATCATGCAAACAACCGGTTCTACTATAATGCGAGTGAGTGGTGACACAAAGAGCTGGTAAAATTGCGATTCCTGTTTTTTCAAACGAGTTTCCTCTAAAGTCATTAGTCGAATTTTGTGTACGGTGGCAAATTTGCCAGGCTGACATAATACAGACGAGGAGGCGCCCACGGTTGACCTATATACTACTCGCGGATATTGACCCCGAGGGGCACACTCGTGGACCGGGACCGTGGGGTATGAAATGCCTGAAAGGATTTACTTGACAGTGGAATTTTGTGTACACAATTGAGGCAACATAGCTTCTGTATTTTTCACTTGGTCACAATTAATCACAACTTTTAATTACGGAACCCGGTCCTTAAGGAAAATTAAATAGATATAAAACACATTTTTAGACGAGTCGCACAACAAATTTCATGAAAATCATAGGTAATACTTTCTTATGGAACTGTTTAATTCCTTGACCTTTGCAATTCTTTACCACACGTTCTGGAATATGGTTACAAAAGGATGTTCTCAGACATTTTTTCAGACAGTTTCCTCTCTTCTATTCGATATATTTTTTTATTCTTATAAGTAAAAAAATTAACAAGCAATTGTTTTAGTCATTCCAAAATAGTTCTCTTCAATCTTATGGTATTTTAAAGGGTTACAATAGAATTCATCAGTCATTACGAATGGATGTCTAAAGGCTTCGTTACTGTCTGTATTTTATTTAGCCAAGGAAGTTCTCAGCTTTCATCTAATTCCTCGTGTCGGCCCACTTAAGTAACGAGGGTCGACAAAAACTTGTCTCACGTGCTTTAGTAGGATGAGTGATGAAAATATATACTAGGGCGGCAGCGATCGAACGGAGTGCAGAGTTCACGTTCGGCCGCCGACCCCCGAAACTGGGCCGGGCTTAGTCTGGAGGCTACGACCATTTCCACAATAAATCCATTCTGGCAACCGCCAAGGGATCGCGTTGCGAAACATAGTTTCAAATTAAAAAGGTTTTTCAATTCAAGTCGTATTTTTTGTGGTAACTTTGGAAATTTAGTTTCTGTCTATGTAAATCACATTTTTGTTACAAAATAAATAGTATTTTGGTGCAGTAGATCATTGTGTTGCCTTCTTAATGAGACGCAAAATGTAGTTAACATGGTCCATATTCATATTTTAGAAACTATATTAACCCTATAGTATTGATAATTAATCTTATGTTGAATAAAACGTAAATTCGATAAAATAAGTCGTTATTAAAAATTGCACCACAGACATACGTAAACAGTATCAGAAAATGAAGAAAATTATTACCGCAGATGTAGAACATGAAAACCGTAAATTAAGGTATACGTATGTGGTACAATAATATTGCGATAAGAGTAGAAACAATGCTTATAGAATTGAGGTCAAGCTAGACCTTAGAACTTAGCGCCCAAGGAAATCGTTAACCTACTATTTCTGCCTCCGAATAAATTAAGCGTTGGAATGATTTCGTTTATGGTTTAATTATTTATGTTTTGATTTTATATGAGGATCAAAGATAATGAGATGTCAACCTACACAAAGGTGCAACGTATCTTTAAAGTTTACTCATTGTCAAGTATTAAAATACTAGGTATTCATAAACAGCGCGTCGGTTTCAAATGATTAAACAAGAATAGTCGATCGCTATCATCATTATTAATAAGTGAAAAATTTATGCCAATTCATTCACCGCGAATAGTATAGCTGGGAGCGCTGCTAATCTAACTGACCTATATAATGTGGTCGGTGAAAGACCTCGTAAACTACTACCGCCAGTGCATTATTCCCGCAACAATAAGCCGAGGTGCATCGCCGCACACGATTATGCGTCTTAACAATACCGGTAATAGGTCAAAAATGACATGCAACCGTACACGTAAATGCACATAGTACAAGTACTTATGACTTCGCGGAATAATTTTGTTTAGAACACATTTATAGCTTAACTAATTTCTGAAATTGAGAACATGCAACGGACGGTTCAGGAGCGTAATAAAGTTATGGTTGCGCCCTACTTATTAACCAGCGGAAGATATAATTAAAACGAAATAATTATGTTATGTGCTAAAAGGATAACCTAGCCTAGTCATGTGTGGAACTAATTTATATGATTATATAGGATATGACTCAAAATATTACAAATCCACTCGAAAAGAATAACCGGCGTCCAGTACCTGTGAGTAGAATAGTGCCTAGGGAGGAATTTAACTTCATCATAGCAGCAGAAAATCGTCCACTACTAGACGTAATCCTCCCCAATATGGGGAAATTTGCCAATTATTGCTGCGCTAGGCAAGTGTGGTCACATCAGAGAGCTTAGCTTTGGAAAGGGAATGCCTTGCCCATCAATTTTGCATTTTTAACAATAATTTTAAATTTCGTAAATCTTAGGCATGTCATAAATACAGATTCTAGTTTCTGCCTTACAATTTGCCTTGGCAAGGTAGAAACAATACAAAGCCAGGTCGTAACTGGCGTTGCATTTTCCTTTTTCTTAATTCATGTTCTTCTCAAAAAGATTTATAGAAGAGTATAAAAATAATAGTAATTTTTGTACTACACACATTTTAAGTTTTACCTAAGGGAATCCTTATCTACATTTGTACTGTGACAACTTAAAACTTTTATAATCATAAAACAAATTCGACATTGCACGAAAATTTGCGAACGAGTTCATACAACAGTTTTAATATATTGGTACAAACATTAAAGAGTTTCTCTTTTTTAGTGAATACTCTAAAAACTAAAGAATAAGTTTTCCTCATAGAAAAAAGAATATTGCACAAAATTTATGTACATTGTAAATAATTTTAATTTTATTATTATCATATTAATACAAATTATTTCTTGCTTATTTTTTTTTACTTGTTGTCAATTTGCTCAAACAGGTAGGTAGGTATAGTTTATGTAATTGGTAAATACCGCCCGTAATATATATTACTAATTAGTTATTGTTTAAACTAATATATACATCAAGCATTTAGTACATTGCATTTCAGAAAGTTAGCATTTATAAAACTTTATCATCTCTTAACTATGTATTATTGGGTCTACAGTTTATAAAGTAACTGGTTGCAATATTTCTTTTGGCAAATATCAAACATTGTTTTAACTAAATTGTTATAGTTGTAATAAATGTAACTTACATTTTTATTCGGTGGCCGCTTGTGTTATCCCTCAGCCTTTTTCCTTCATCTCTACGCGATGTAAGTGAAGGCAAGGTGATTTGGAACCTGCAAACGAAGACGCAGTTATTTATATTGTCGATACAATTTTTATATCAGATCTTAATTATTTTCTGAGAATAAATTTTTAGCACTTTAACGAAACGGGTCAAGACGTCCTTACATAACGTTACGAGAGGATCTATTAAATTGGGCTGTCGTTAGTTGTTTGACATGTCTTGCTATCGCCGTCCGCGATGTTTCGCTATACTATTGTAAAGGTTTCTTAAAATAAATAAAAACAATCTTGTGATATGAAACACCTTTAGGATATTGTGTTTTTAATATTAGTTATTATTAGAAGACAGGTCCGATAGCGCATTCGCTGAGTCTTAGATATATATATTTAAGTATTTTTAATTCCTCTGTTGTCCGATATCCATAACTCGATTTATTAACTTACAGATTGCTTTATGTTCAAAAATAACAGAAATATAGGTTTCTCAATTTTTTGAATTATTCTCAACGCGCAATTCTTGTTAAAGGATTTCTACTATAATTGATTATATGAACCTTATGTTCAAAAAACTCTTATTACACTAGTATTTAATAACACTAATTATAACGAGAGCACCACAGTATATATATATATATATATATATATAGCACCATAGTATATATATATATATAGACTGACGAGGGATGTGTTCGTGTATGTATGCGTGTGAGTATGTGTAAACAGTACTCTGTACAAGTGATCGGAGTTGTGTGTTACTCGTGTGAAGCTGGGGCGCATCGCTAGACAATTATGGATGCAGAAGGGTCTGTTTATCTTTGTTCTTCTTTCATGCAAGAGGTTGAAGTTATTTGTGCATAGTTAGGGTTACGTACCATCCGATGCGTATGTCTTATAAATACACTAAGAGTGAAATAATATGAAAAAAGATAATAGAGATAAATAGCTTATGATTTTTTTAACGCAATTGCTTTGAATATTCATTTGATTTCTATTTGATTTAAAGACGATACTCGATACGCAGACATTTAGATAAAAATATTTAAAAACAAATAACAAAATTATTGAACTGAAACGTCGGTTTCAGGTCATAGAATCTGGGGGACTATCCGAAAATAGATTCACTAAACACACAAGATAAAAACCATCAACGATATGTATAATTTATTTATCTAAATTGTCACTATATAGTGCAAACCTTTCGCATTTAAGTGTAAATCTACCACATGGCAACCCTTCTGTGTCAATATATAATGTTTGTTTATTGGTGTTAATGGACTAAGTTTAGGTTGATGTACTTTCGAATTATCTATATAATTAACAAATTCCTACTCTTAGCAACTACACCACTTACCGATTTACACGACAGCGTTATCCAATGAAATTTAAAAGACTATTTGAGCGTACAAAAATCATTTAAATAACCGAATAGCCGACAAATACAAATAATGTCGAACTTGTCAAATTTGGGTGTCACTTAACCATAGTACTTATAAATTATTTAATTTAATAATTTCTAAATTCTCGGTACATCTATTTTTTATGAACGACAAGCATATGTACGAAAGTTAGAGTATCTTAGTTTCAATTTATCGTCATCATCATAGCAGTTGTATAACGTCCACCGCTGGACGTAGGCCTCCCCAAGAAAGGGGGACATTGCCCATAATTGCCGCGCTGGGCAAGCGTATTTGCAATCGCAGAGCGTAACTTCGCGATGAAAATGCTTCTGCCTATTTCCGCAATGTTGCATTTAAGCTACACTGCTTCGGATATATATATACCGCTATCTGTCGGTTCTGGTACCTCAGTCGTCTCTTATGACACCTGGTACAGCGGAAGGTACTATTCTACTCTGCCGGTACCACACGGCAAAGCCACTTCAATTAAAAAAGAATGAATTAAATATATATAGTGTTACTTATATATTTAGTGGTACACATCATTATTACCATTGTATGGAGGATTTTAATTTCGTATTACTAAAATGGTCATATTTTCTAACTTAGCTTATTTACTTGCTTAGCGTGAGGTACCGTCGGAGTATCTACCACTGCACAAGGTATCGTAAGAGGTGACTAAGGTCCCAAAACCGACAGATGGTGGTATAGCACAGGGCGGGGATGGGCAGCAGCATCACCGTCGCGAAAGCTGCGCTCTGCGATTGCCGACACGCTTGCTTGGCAAAAACCTTCTTTTTTGGAGAAGCATATGACCAGCAGTGGACTTTCAATAGCTGATACGATGATGATGACTGACAGTTATCGTAAAACCGAAACGTCGTACAAAAAATTTATAATTTTAGCAATTCTGCGTTTTAAAGCCGTTAAAGGGTATTATTTGAAAAATAAATCTACCATCTTGATATCCCGAATATCATGGTCGACCATAGGTGTGGTTGGACCATATTGGACATGCTTAAGAGTTCAGAGAAAAGCAATTGACAACATACAATTGTTTCAGATGTCCATTCAAACACGATCTAGTACTCTAGAGTATAAAATTTTATTCTACTTAATGTCAGAAAGTCTTGTTTTTAAAATTAATTGCACTAAAAAATGTCGGTTACACATTTTTATTTTTCTAGATGTAACAGAAATATTATGCGGTATAAATATTTTTGCCTTACCGACTAGCAGCGGCAGGGAAATCTTATTATGTGTGGAGTCTCAACTATGTTGATATCTGCCTAACCAGATTATATCATCTATAAAGAGATTTTTCATAAAAAACAACCTGCATTCAGGTTGTCTTTTATGATTATCTGATTTTTTCGTAACTAAAAAACAAGGAATAATCTCCCAAACTATAATACCGATGGTGTCTAAAAGACATTCCATATAGAATTTATAACTTTATTTGGAAAGTTTAGGAGAATTTTTTAAAGTACAACAACAAATACAACAAATGAAATCTATTAAATAAAAATAACTTGTTGTAGCAAGTTATTTTTATGCGAATATTTTTCTTGTTTTTATAAATTATTTTGTCTGCCTGTAATATTTATTTATCTATGTACAACCCAGCCTTGAAGGAAATTACAAATGCAATTTAAAGGAAGACTTCATAGGAAATATGTAAACAAAAACAAAGCAAAAAAGTTTGTACATTTTCTCGCTTTGAATAACTTAAAACAAATACAGAGCCGAAAGGGTTTCGTCAGCTATTTTCGAGCGAAAAACTTCAAGTTTAACCTTCAAAACATTAGCAGTCGACTTGGGATACACGTGACCTTCCAAAAACACATGATCTTATATTGTTTAAGTATACGATGGAAATATGATACCTGTATTATTCAGCAGATCGATTTGATTCGCATTCCAAAAAAATCCCGAGAAAAAACAATCCTTTTTCGCAATTCACTCCCTACTATCTTACACATATAAGTTCACAATCTTATTATGCACTAGTCTGAAAGAGATCACGTCACGAGTTCATACACTGGTCGTGTCATGTACCGATGCGCGATGTACCAGGACGGCAGAACGGCAAAGGAGGCGAACAATGGCGCGAATGGCGCAGGCGACAGAAACGAGCGCACAGCGCGGCGGCGGAGCGGTGACTGACCGGCCCAGTGGCGCACACCCCGCCTGGATCGCTCCTCCGGGACCCTTCCGCCGGGAGTCGGGAGACCCGCAACGCGAGCCGACGACGCTTTCCTCACGCGACCCAACCGCACACATGCTAAGTAACGTTACTTAGGTCTTTAAATCTGATGAAAATCTGATAGGGAATCTGTTGTGTTGGCATCACACATGAGTTGTAATTAATCATTAATACATCGCTTTAAGCTGTTAGTGTTTTATTATTGTAACCATTGACTCTCGACGTTTGAAAACCATTGCGTAATGCTGACCTGTAGGATATTTTGTGAAAACGTGTATCTTTGTCAGGAATCTTAATTTTAATCGGAAATAAGTAATAAATTTTTAAAGCAGCATTAATTCTAAAAGATCATTTATTGAACCTTGAACTTGACCTGCGTATTTCTAAATAACGATTTACAATCTAAGATTCTGATAGATGTCAATTTAAGCATTTGCAGGCAGTACGGACCCAGTTATCTTAGTGGCGGAGGAGTATTGAGACACACCTGTATTATTACAAAATGCATCAGTTGATACTAGAGTTCATTGACTCTCCTTGAGCTTTGCAGACATTCACATACCCGCCCAGATTTTATGAAAACTAAATGCTTCTTCCAAGCTCTAAATTAACCTTGTTGTGTATTGGGAAACTAAATCTAGCAATTACGACATGAGTAATCTTTTAAAATACATCTATCTGGAGATCATTGCCTCTCTACCTACAGTCATAGATTGCAACTGATCATGAGGTATGTATCTATATTGCTCAAAAACCGAATGGAAAGTATTTTGGAAAAATAAAATAATGTTTTAATAATTTTTTACGTTTACAATACATTTTAAGCCCTTTCTGGAGTAAGACAGTATTCCCTCCCATTCTTACAACTCAGAATAAAAATTCCTGACTGTGTGTGTGTATAATCCCCGATAAAAGAACATTATCGAACTGCCCGTTTTATTATATATGACTCATATATTTACTTATATACATAAGAGACATGAATGCTTCTTGGTAACAAACTTCGCAAAATCATGACGCGTATGGACAAGGAATCGTTTTTAGTATTTGATGATCTTTTGTACAGTCTTAAAAAACGTAACGAATAGCAAAGACAAGGGTATCGAATTCGATTCCCGCACAAACATTATGTTTTATGGTTGGATATGCGTATTTATGCTACCTTCATTCATCTGGTTTTCATAACCGAAGGCAAATTAACATTCACTCCGGGATGATGTAGGGATGTTTTATATTATTATAGTTATTTAATATTGCAATAACAACCATAATGTTAGTTATTTACTGTTTAACTAGTAACACAGTCGTAGCACAAGGCAGCCGCCGCAACAGTGGACACTGAGAGTGAAAGTCCGCTGCACCGCGCGGGACCTTGAACAACACGCTTGCTGTTGATGCTGTTAAATGACCTTAGGCTAGGGAAAGTATGTAACAGTAAACAAATGCATTGCTAGTCACTAGACCGGTGTTTTGTAAGTGGCCAGTGAGAGGCTGCTGATGGGAAGGTGTAATTATAATCGTTTCTAAAACATAACTCGCTTGAACTGAAATTAAATAATTCAGCACTTTTTTCGCTGTTTCTGTTACCACAACCATTTTCAAGATTGACAAAGATGATATTTATATTTTTGTTTAATTTGAATTATGAAAACTCGCGTTTCCCGCGATACAGTAGATGTTGGCGATGGTTTGTTATGTGGCTAAGCGAAATTGACCTTTGATTTTGATCATTTACATGGCAAGATCGCACGCAGGTGGTAGTCTCCAAATATATTTTCTATTCAAATTGTGGTATTTTCTAATTTCAATAGCTTCGTGAAGAGTCCGCGAAATAAAACCGCAAGTAAAAGAGGTTGATTAAAATTGATGAAACCCAACTGTGTTACGGCTATGCATTTTAACCCTTGCCTGGATGTTTCTTTGAGTGTGTACTCGATTGTGTTTTAAAACCGTCAATAAACCGATTGAATTATATAATTTGGACACGTCTTTATTAAAATTTCATCATCATCATCATTATGGCAGCCGTAAAACGTCCACTGCTGGACATAGGCCTCTATTTTTTGTCTATAATTGCCGCGCTATGAGAGGCTTATATGCAGCAATGGACGGAATTTAGAAATGATTATATATTTACTACATAATATCATTAAATCGCAAAAAAAATTGCAATGAAAAAGTATATAAAAAACTATTTATATTTTATGAGTTTATGCTTTTAATTAAAAAAGTGGTTCCTTTTAATATGTTAAAATTTTTATATTTGTTTAAATTTTTGCCAGGATTTTAAATATGTCTGCAATAGATAATTTTATGATTAAAAAAAATAAAACAACTGACATAATAGCCATAAGATAAGTTTAAAATTATATATTTCATAATAAATTTAATAGAATGCCGGTACCAGTAGTTAATGTAAAGATACTAAACAAAATTAAAACATTCTATGATTAAATATTTCGTATTTATATGGTACTAGCAAAATAAACAAAATATTTCCCACTGCATAGGAGATTGAGACTGTCTGACCATAGTATATATCCAAAATCATGTATCTCAATTGCAACAATTAGTGGATTATCTGCGCTCTGCGATTGCCTGCCCAGCGCGTCTCCTATGGGCAATTATCTACGTTGGGCCTCCTTCTGTCGCTGAATATGATGGTGGTTAACCGCACTTTACCGGTCATACTCGTCTTAGACACTTTATTAAAATTGATGTAACTGAAATGCCAAATTTGATATATTTTTATAATTATATTATATCATCTGGATTTCACATTGTATCGGGCACAGCGGGATTTTTATATTTCACTTTTTTTATCACGTAATCCACGTAGAGATAACTGAGACTTCCAAAAAGTTATATCTGTCTGTCATTATTAGGAATTAAATATTGGAAGGGTTTGTTTATTATAATGTGTTATAAAGAAGTATTTTATCGTGGTATCTGTAATTTACGTTTAAAATTTACCATTAAAATATGCTCGTATTAAATTTGAACATTTGTCTTAAAAAGGAAATATAAAGAGCCAATCGAATGAAAAATTAAGGTAAAACGGAAGCATTAATAACTTGAACAAACTGTAGTAGTTACAAAAAGGCGCATATTAAGTTTTTGATTCATTGGTGAAGATGTAGCATGTGGTGTAATGTACTTTAAGTAGATTGACCTTGGGTCACAACTACATTTTTACCAATAAATAACTTAATATATAATCACCACTAGGCCATTAAAAAACCGACTGGCGAATATACCGAAGGCATTGGTGAGTCTTCGGTATTATTTATCTTTTGGTTTTACTGTGGTGATTTATAAACTCAGTACCTTCAATTTTTGAGGCAAATAAAAAATCTGAATTTTTTAAATGACTAAGTTAGGGATGGCCTAGGAAGTTATTATATTAGTTAGATCATTACAATTATGTTGTTTTGCGTTTACATATACATCGATCTTCACAGTACATCATACATTTCTAATATTTCTCTTATAAAATCCATAGTTCGATATTACTACTGCATAGTAAATCGTAATTTAAAAAAACGTCCCTACATATGTAAGGAATGCATTGCGTAGTGCATTGTTGAGTACGTTATGACGAGAGCTCGTCAGTGCGCAGTACGCGGGAGCGATTACGCAAAGCGAGCTTCCCCGAGAGGTCGTTGGCAATGGACTCGGTTCAATGTCACCAAATATATCACCGGGCCGTGTTCCCCAACCGACCGCTCTTGATGATAGCGCTTAAATTGTAAAATAAATTTGCAATCCAATCTGTATTACGAACTATATTGATTGATATTTAAACCAAATATTTTATTTTTTCAAAACAAATTCTCTTTTTACCCAAACTCTTTTTTTTAATATAGGTGCTTACTTGGAGTAATTTTCCAACTTTCAACCCCTAAGGGAGCAAAACAGGCTGTCAACGTTTGTACGAATTTTCTATAGTTTTAATAGTATGGTTTTCAAATTACTAGGACAGAATTAGTACTTTAAAAAATTAGGTAAATCTCTTGAAAAACCCTTACAAATGGATGAAATAAGGGGCGTAAGTTTTTACTGGAAATCCTAGTTTTTAAGCTGTCGTGTTGGCACTTATTATGACTGTTTCATAAAATAAAATATATGAAATTACCCTTACTAAGTGGGAAATTATGGGTCGCTAGTTTATGTAAAACATAGCCAGTTGTAGTGGTGGCGATTTCAAAATTACAGTTAATCTCCGAAACGACTAGACAAATTTGTGATTGTCAATACCAAGTGCGTATGGGATCGGTAAAAAGATCGGCAAGATTGGATGGTAATAAATAAGTTACACAAGAACGGTATTAAAACTCGCACAGTAATGGTATATTAATTTACTGTTTAGTAAAAAATTAATTAAATATCTCAAATCATAGAGATATTTAGCTATGCTCTAAAAGTTTAAATATTACTGTGCTCTGTGTGTGTGTATGTGTTTGTTACTAAAGTAAATGGTAATATTATAAAGTCAAAGATATAAAAACTTTCTTGATTTAATAAAAGAAGATCAATTTTATTAAATTAAAATATGAACAAACATTATTCCAGTAAATGAAACCGGTGTGAATTAAAATGAACGGATTTTTTAATTTATTTAACACAAATAATACTCAAATACTTCCGTTTTTGTTAGACAACGGATCAAGCTTCACCGGTCGGCGTATACGGCCGCGCTCCTGGCCGGGTCAATGACCGCACTTTTCGGCAAGCGGCCTGAGTTTCAGCTGTAACGTGATCCTGCACGCACACGCGCGTATTCTTTACCACCGCTTTTCTTTACACAGATAGTTTACTAGTGGCAGCTAAACTTAGACGATGCATTTTACCCTTAGGGCTAAGTTATAGTTACCAGCGTTTCGCCTACTACTTTGTCCCCGTAGGCTTCATTTAGCTTAAAAATAAGTCGCGCGAATATGCCAGCATACGTAACCTAAAGTAACCTAAGTTATAAATAAACATGATAAGATAGTAATCAGACAGACACAATATGGCAGTTATTATAAAAGTGTGGATTAAACCAAAAATAACATGTATGTGGATAGTATAAGAACTAAATCATTACAAATCTGAATAATAGACACTTAAAATCAAAATGCGCTCTCTTCCCCTTTTGCTTTAGTGTATCCATAATCCAAATAATATAGGAGAGAATTTTATTTTTATTATTATTATAAGCTCTCATAATGCTCCCATTCTGTTCCGGGTCCAAATAACGCCTTACAATTTAGTAACCAGGAAAATTTAAATGTATTCACCCTATTTGAGAACAAATTAGTGGAACATTTGTCAAACTTGTTAAAACAAATCATTGGTGTTTAACCTATTTTCTTGAAGCAGGTATAGGTTTATTACCTTATTAGAAGGGCTTTTACCCCGTTTGCTTATTTATTTACCTGCGCGGTGCTTTATATGTAATTTATTCTATACAATTAATACAACGTGTAATATTACCGTTCGCCTTAGGATGAGTATAATATTATCTCCACCTGAAGCAGGTGTCACAAGAGCTGACTAAGGTACTGGAACCGACGGATGTAGTTCAAATACATTAGGGCAGAAATGAGCGTCAACAGTCCCGTCGCAAAACCGCTCTTTGCGATTGCTATCACTACTGCCAATTATGGGCAACATTTTCTTTTTCTTGCGGAGTCGCACGACGAATTTTTTCTTCGTCATATGATGATTAACGTTGTTATATAATTACCTTAGAATTTTCTGGCATAATTGCGTTAGATGTCATTGTTATTGGTATTTTTTTATTTGCATTCAGAGATATAATAGCAATAGTCTAAATATATATAATAGTTCATTTTGTATAAATGCAAGGCGAGTTTACGTACTTGATATTTTTGTTTAGATTAGTGTATTCAATGCCGGTCGTATTGGTTAGTGGGTGAGCCTTCTGCGCTCTTAAATTTGTGGATACTGGCTCCTGTACGCACACCGGTAGCGGTGGCGCACCGGAAAACTATTGTAGTTGCGGCTTTCTCAATGATTTTGTAGGAACTCAAAGAGATCTACCGAGATTGTTTATAGCTACTGATTATTTCATGTATTTAAAAATTAGAAAACTCATAATAAAGACGGTTGAATTACCTGATGCATGTTGCTTTTTATTAGGGTATTGCTGTTTATAATATACATTATGTTTACTCGTTAGGTAGAAATAAATTAAATTCCGTCTTTTTATTTATTTTATCAAGAATATTTCGATTTGCGACTGACTTTCTTACTTAATAAGTATATGTTAATATTTTGCAAACACAACAATCGAAATAAAAATAAAAGCTAAAATATATACTCTTTAATGACAATAATAAAGTAGATATATTAGTCTCCAAATTAGTAAACAGTGCGAAAACCCCGAAATCCGCAATGTCGACAACTGTAAATTCCTACATTTCCGAATAATCGGCCTCAGCCGTGACCTCCGTGACCTTTGAACTTGGGGAGCGACGTACCCTTGACTCGAGCAGCCGCGGTCCTCGCCCCGCTATAATTAGACTGATACCGATAACGTTTAGGTATTTTTGTTCACGGACATAGTCGGAACAATTCGTCACCACGAGACTAGTGCCGCTCACACAAGTGTCAAGGGCCAATCATAGAATCATAAACCAATTGGGGAGAAAGTTAAGTAGTTCAATTCATTACATTTATAAACAAATTGTCACATGTTAAGAACGTAAAAGTGCGAAAAGTTTTTGCTCGTTTCCTGGTTATTTCCCTGTAATATTAGTTCATTGAACTTGATTTACATACATTATTTACAATCTTTCTGATATTATTGTCGTATACCACAGTCTCTTTTTAATTATTTATATAAATGACTGAAGGTTCAAACACGTAGAATATGTTATTATTTTATGTCGATCTCTTTCGATTTCTTCTTGCTTCGCCCACTTGTGTTAAAAATTCCACTTGTTATTTTAAGCGACCAATGACGTCGATCAATAGAAACTAATGATGATTGCTTGCTTCATGTACATATTAGAGTACCCACTATTCCGTAGTGACGCCAGGTCTGATTCTATTTCAGAAAACAACAGCGAGTGGGTGGCCTTAGCATCTATAAACGAAAATTTCCCAGTCTTAATAAAATCGTCTATTGATATACAAAGTTCCTGAGCGGAGACACTCCAACGTACGGTAAAAATAAAGTGTCTCCAAGCATTAAGAGGTTGTTCACCCAATATTTGGGAGGCGCTCCCTTGCTAGGGACTATTTGTTAAAGGATACAACGTTGTCGCCGCTTCACGTCCCGGCTTCGGGACGGATTGAGAAATGCCACCTGTCAGACATACGACGTCTCAGATTAAAGAAACTGGCAGTTGTCAAGGCATTTGACGATGGAAAATCTGATCTGTAAAATCATACACTTTCGAATTATAAAGAGCAGCGGTAATTAAAAAAAAAAGATGGCATACCTTATTTTGGGATAAAATTGTCCTTTTTGGACTGTGTGCTGATGGCCTGAACAAATGTCCCAAACGGGCCGCGAAAAGAATAGCTAAAATATAAGAGTGGCATAAAGCCACGCAATCCTCTTTTATTTGACCAGTTTATATGTTGTTTGTTTATCTAACTTTACTGTTTTTTTCATGTAGTTTGTCATCCATGTATTCTTTTTTTGTATTATACCCGGTCGACGAACAGGCCTGCAGTCCGTGTGAAAGTGAGGGTCATAGCAGCCTACTTGTACACCACCACAAGGATATCATTAGCACGTTGCCAACCTTGTGACCTGAAGATACTATGTCACATTACTCATAAGTTTTATTGCCTTTATAAGCCTTCAAACCGGAACATAGCAATGCGAACACTGCCATTTAGCGGTAGAAATACGTGAGAGTGAGGTACCGATGCAGGCGACCTTTATAAGAGGTCTATACCTTATGTAAATTGATTGAAAATGTCTTATACTTATCTTATATTGTACTTATCTACTAGCTGAAGGTAATGTGGTCCTAGTTCTGTTTTCTCAAACATATACATCGTAATACAACAAAAGAATATTGTTTAATCTCCACTGATAAATCTTTTTAACCTTAATATTTTCCTAGCCAGACTTACCTTACCAGATAGCGTTATAGAAAATGTCTTCATTATTTAATTAATACGTGATTTAATGAATAAATAACACAAAAGTGTTAAAAATGACATATTTTGATCTTGTCTTGTCGAAATTTCTACATATGCTTAATAGAATCATTTTAAGAAGAGAAGATGGTAGCAAATTACAAGAACCTAGTACCCCCTCGCCTCCCGCAACGCCGCAACTTAGACAGCAATACTGTCATCATTTTCAATTTCTAAGCTCACTAATATACTCCTAACAGTACTACAAACAGCAGTCTAAAGATAAACCACTCTCAATTAATTAGATTCGCTCTCAGTCCCATTACCTAGGTAGTGTCTTGCTTTCCCGTTTGATTACTTACTTTGGAATCAAGACCGTGATGTGTCTATTGCCCGTGCTAGATCTAAAGCTGTGCAGCGTGCAGCATGAATTTACTCTATAATACTTTCTTCTAGTAAATAACATGGTTTGATTAATGTGTATTTAATTTCGTCATTAAAGCAAGGTTATTACAATGTTTTAATACTATTACAACGGAAACAGATTTATGACCTTCATTCAAGCTCCTAAACGATAGCCTATAGAATGTCACTAACATCACAAAAAACTTCGTCTTGATGATATTATTTCACTTCATCAAGTAATTCAACTCTCTCGTTCTTTATATCGTAATACAGCGAGCCCGTTTGCTGCGGTAAAAGTAGATGAAAGTTAGGCAGACGCTGTTTGTCAGGGACCTATAACAAAGTAAGTAAAAGGTAAAATGTATACAAAATTATTTCAATTGAAATTTTAGGTAAAAATTGTAAAGGAAAAGTTTATTTGGTTATTTTAAACTTCCTTAAATAAAGGTACAATAATAGTATAAATGTACACTAATAGTATAAATGTACAGATCCGTATAAACGCGGTAAGTAAACAGATCCTCATATATTAATCATGGAGCTATTTAAAGCGTTTTCTATAATGCTTATCCGTCCCACAATGATCGTTGCATAATAATGTGCATCTTACAATACGAGTACACACATACGACTGCGCGCGCGCAACACGTGCACGCACACGTGCACGCTCAAACACACGCACACACGCACGCTAGATAAGGGCACGGTCGATGACCTTTGGGAGAAATGCCGCTGAAACTGCAGAGAAGCTGAAGGTGCCTTGAACTTCGAAAGTTAATGGGATTTGGTAGTAATGAACCCATTATTTCACAAGCGATATGAATTAAAACGTTTTAAATTTAAAACTGGGTTGCATGTGTTCTATCAATTTATATATAGGACGAAGTGCTGTTAGTATTTGTGTATATATATTTTATATAATAGTCTTTCGATCTTTATATACATAAAGATCTTAAGACTATTATATAAACCCACTTTTATTATATATACATATATATATATATATATATATATATATGTAGGAAATAGATGTTAGGTAATCTGGTTCCTGAATATTTAGTACGTAAAATTAATATAAATTTAATAACGAAATAGTAATAAATTGAAATTTTACAAGAACTTTATTTTAAAACTAACTAACTACTTGCATTCATGTAATTTTATGAAAGTCAGTCTGCGAATAAATCTATTCAACGTGGTAAAAAAACGTATATTAAACATTTTGTTTTGAAAAATTGTCAAGTGATATTTAACTTTTACTACATCTTAAGGAAAAGTTAATTGTGCTTATTTCTGTACAAAGCAATCTTCGGTCCCAGAGCGATGCACTTGCGAGTACATCCGCAGACACTTTCATTGCAGATTATCTGCAACTTTCTTTGGCTCGCCTGCTACAATCACTGCGGACTGTTAATTAAAAATATTTATTACCTATCTTCTTTCTCGAATCTAAATAATTTATTTCAGATATGCTGTAACGCGAGAGATAATTGGTGCATTGAAATGTAATGACACTATAGAGCACTTTATTTTTCATGTCCCATAATACGCGAGACGGTTGAAAGTCACTAAGTTGTAATAATCTATATTATTTAAATTGTGGTTGATTACATGGTAATACCCTTAGGTGGCGTAACATATTTGGGCTTTAAAATAACTAAGGGACTTGGTAAATATGGTGTAGGAAATAAATTGAATTTAAATATTTTGCTTCGCTTAACTAACATAACTATACCGTATACGGCGGGAAAAGTTAAGCTCATATGTTGGTAGTGTAAGATTTTTATCGATATGAAAAGATTTTTTGTTTCAGCTCTAAGATTACCGTTGTTTACGCTGGATAAGAAGAGGTGTTCTACGTAAACAGGACCGT
Organism: Heortia vitessoides; assembly: GCA_020976665.1. Taxonomy (NCBI): domain Eukaryota; kingdom Metazoa; phylum Arthropoda; class Insecta; order Lepidoptera; family Crambidae; genus Heortia; species Heortia vitessoides. Next base: position 5,932,585 of record JACJUM010000875.1, read on the forward strand.
GGGCTGTAGTAGAGAACTAGCCCTTGACAGAAACCGACAAATCCGACCTTGTCATCGCTCGTAATTCCTTTTCTTAGAGAATAACATACAAATTATGTATAACATACAAATAAAACCTACGACCTTAAGGTCATAGGTTTTATTTACCTTTAAAGGTTCAAAAGTTTCAAAGGTTCAAACCTTTAAAGGTTCAAAAATCCATAGGGCAGGGAATTTGAAGAGTTGTTTAGAATCACGAATATGTTTGTGGTTTTTTAACTCATGTTACAGGACCTTATATAAGCTAACACTGTATACGTAATAAGGTACGTAATGCATAACGGAAACGTCAAGACAAAGATGTTCTCATCCAATAAGCAATAATAGCAAAGTATCAGCAGACAATAGGCTGGGTGCGCAGGCGCAGACGGAACACTGATCTTGAATGGGGAGAAAGTGCGCGGATACTTCCTACCACTAGGAAAGTGAATGTTGGCTAGCAGTCTATACTCGCCGCCTCGAGAACATGAAAAAAGGTAAACAAAACAGAACCTAGTAAAGTAATCATGATTGTGAAATTATATTTGATGCGTCTGCCTTTTGACAATATAATAGAATAGTATGTGCCATGTCTAAGTTTCTACAATAGAAATACAATACATTTCCATTAATGAACGTGTGGTCTAAAATAGTGATAACTCAATACATCGTGCGTTTGATGATAGTGAAAGGGACCTAAAGCGAGGTTAAATAAGTTACGCCACCGAGTCTCTTTATAACTTTATAATAAAATATTTGATAGTACACGTTTGCAAAATGTTCTATTCTCGTGGAGGCGAGTATATTTAAGCTATAGCTTGCGATACGCATCTCAAGTTAGCTGCTAAGAAAGTGCTCAGACAAATAGCACGAAAGTTGTCACGATTGCGACGGGCTCGATAGGTTGGCGTGATTTACTGCCTCTCTCTAAATCACAAATGACGATTATCATTTTTATATAGAATAGTAGACTCTAAATAGATTCTCTTCAGTACTATTTAATTAAGATTATGGTTTGTGCCATAGTTCTAATGCTCATTATAATATGAGATATTTTTAATTTTATTTATGCGTACTTTATTAGATGGTATCTTGTATTCCTACTTGTACGCATTCACAAAAGTGAGAAACAAATGTAAATTTCAACCATATAAATGTATAATATTTAAAATTATCAACATTTTTCTAATATTATTACGTCATACTAGAAACGTATTTATCCTAACGGTTAAAATATGGTGTGTTTTCTTTTATGTAAACACTATTTTATCTCAGTACTCTTTTCAAAGGGGACCTGGAAAGTATTATTATAAGTTTTCTGATCAATTACTTTTAAATGCAGGAACCTATTGGTTTAATTGAATGAATGAATCACGATCATTTGAGGAATGCGAGTGTTTTGGAGCGCATTGCCTTGTCGTTGACTCCAGCTTGAACTCCGACGTGATTCATTTTATATACACCTTGCTCGTTTATTGTTAAAAATCTGTGACACTATACTAGTCTATTGGTTGTTTCAAATTGAATATTTTTAGCGTACACTCATTACATTATTATTTAATTAATTGGAATTGTAATGTTTACTAAATGCGTAATACGTATTAAAAAATATTAAAAATTCATTTAATACTGTCGTAGTTTTTGTTCTAAAATAACACTTGAGTATAGTTTTGTCATTAGTACAAGCCTTAGGCAATCGTAGCAATATTGAGGATTGTATAAAATACAAGACGGCGCGTAAACATCCATTCATGTGTTTACTATGAACTTCTCAACCTTTCCTGTGTTTCGCGGATACGTATGGACCTTAATTTATTAAGATAGATTCGCGTGCGTATGAATGAGACGAGAGCATTGGCGCATTCAGGTGACGGCAGGGGCGTTCACCCCGGGTCTACGACCGGCCGAGTTACGCCAGCTGATCGGCTCGGTCCGCGTCACGCTGCGATGTATGACTAATACATGCGATTTGCCGTTATAAGCAAATTTTTGGAAATTATGGTATACCTTTTATCCGATAGCACATTGATGAAAGCAGCTATCAACATAATCATAGGATAAAATAATGATAGCGGTAATGAATGTGCATCATAATTGGAACATCACAAAAAAATATAAAATACACCCTTTCCAATTTATTTGAATAGAGAAACATATGTATTGTGTATACTGTGATAAAATATGGGCACTTTGAAGTCTAATTTTCATTAAGAAAGAAAGAATTTAGCCCATAATAGCAGCCCAACCCCAATGCATTTGAGCTACACTGTTTCGGATGGATATACCGCCATCTCTTGGTACCTTGCTCATATCTTACGATACCTCATCCATACAATATAAATTTTAGTACTTTTTCATAATTATTACATACATATTCAGTTAATTTTCTGTAGCGATAGTTTTAAGCATAAAACTATTTATGAGGCCTATCATGCATGTGGTTAAGTGAGTTTGGTCAAACTGGCTTCAAGCCCGGCCTTCGCGCTGCAGTTTCTATGACATATATATCAGTAAAGCCAGTAAATTTCGCCAAATAAGATCTAATATATCAATTTTATCCCCACCAAGTGACTAGTTTAGGACGAATACGTAATATGTTTTGTTATTTGTACTGAAATAAAAAATAATAACATGAAGTGTCGTCGTCAGTCTTATTGATGCTATTTAACTATATATAGCCTTGTTTACACTGTATTTGTAAAGAGAAAATATTTATATGTATGTGACGGAAAAAATCTGAAGTTATTTATACAAAAAAAATCTTATTAGAAAGAGTCTTCATTGAGTAACATTGTACATGAAAAAAAATAGAGATACCTTCCTAAAATGTTACTATATAATCTCGAGATTTTTGTATTTGTACGTAAGCTATATTATATTTTCATAACCTCACGGAAAATAGAATTACGCGTGAGAAATGTTTAAGCGCTGCTAGTGACGATATAATACAAATTTTGCAAAATACAAATTAGCACCGCAGTTTCAGCGTGATATTTTTTTTTAGTTTGAGAAATGTAATCTGTGTACTAATAAAGCCATATAAAAAAAGCAATTGTCGAATATTCTCCTTTCCTCGTTCATTATTCTTTAATCAGAAAAGTTCTTCTACTCGACGTTAGATGGCAGCGCTCACTATGACAAGTACTAAGTGTTTATGTAGTTATGCAATATTAACGAAAAAAAATTAATAAATATCCATATTATAACAAATAAAAATACCAGGTTTATCAATTCTTTGTTAAATAATTTACATGTATATGTATGAAACTTCTCCTCCTCAAAACCATTGCTATCAAATCAAGCCATTTTAATTATTTACTTTTTTTATTTAATTCACATCTCATCGACAAAATTTAGATATACCACCTTTTTCTCATCAAGACGATTGAATGAGCAAAACTAAAAAGTAAATAAACAAGATTTTGTGTCACATGCGAACCCGTATTTTTTTTTCTAAATTGCAGTTTAGACTCGATGTGCAAAGTGCATATTATTATAATAAACAATCACATTGTATAATAACTAAACACAATGGTACATAACAAGCATGGCCCAGAAAAGAGCCTTGAAGAGCGTACCCATCGGCGAATGCAGCTCATTTATTCTGGTAAGATGCGAGAAAGACAGGTATTTATGGGCGAACTCAAACAATATCGCAAAGAAATAGAAAAAAAGAAACTAAACGCCGTTATCAAGGCTGTTGGCCCAAACTGGTACCATGTACTAAGTGTGCCCCAAAGATTAGCCTTGGACACGTTGGAATTTTCCATTTACCAGGATATATTAGAAGGACGCCCGGTACGGACAGCCAAAATAATAAAAAAATTAGGAATATATCCTCATCCAAATAATTTGGATCTCATGAATTGCGTATACTTCGGTCGCGAAGATCCAAAACAGTTGTTCGCCCACTTATTTGCTATGACTTACGGACACCACATCGACGGCAAACGTGCGCTTTACAGTTTGAATGCTAAGCTCATAATGTCTGCTATATTGTATTTGGGACTCGACAACTTGATTTCCTTACTTAGGGAAAGATTTCGTCCGGATCAAAAAGAGCCCCCAGCCAAGAAAACTCCTAAGCCTAAACCAGAACCGCTTCTCGAATCACCATATTTGCAGAAGATGATAGCTGTTCTTTATGAGCCTCCGCAGCGAAAACCAAAACCACCCCCCCCGTTACCAAACCTGGACGAACTTAACGAGCCATATGACGATGAACCAATGCAAATAACAAAACCACCACCACCACCCCCGCCGCCTCCTGTTCCAAAAAAACGATTACCACGATCATATTGCGATAAACTTGCTGGGGTCATGGCTATAGAACCTCATTCTTCTATTACTGCTGTTGCTATGAAAACAGTGACTCAAACGAGCCATAAACGAATTCGGGGCTCTAATCTGTGCCTGACGGAGATAGAAAAGAGTTACGGTGTAAGTGTAGCCAAAAAAAAAACAAGGCGAAAGAGAAGACCAGTTGCACCAAACACAGGCTTGTGGAACACACAATATACGATTAACGGAGTTTGTCAGGTTATGGGAAGGACTGTTTATATATTGGGTAACGTGTCTATTTTGCCATCGAGTGGTGATCTCATACATGGAGGATACAGATACTTAGGTAATGAATGCATCAATATACATTGCGGTTATCGCGCCTCGTCACCGCCACCGAAACCCGACCCTTGTGATTGCCTAAGCTTATGGCAAGAAAAATTATATGAATACGTTAAAGAACAAAAATGTCAGTGCAACCATCATTACGACTATGGAAATATAGGTACATTCCCACCAGAAGAATTGCAGTATTTTGAAAAACCAACGAAACACAAGCCTTATTCATTTAATTACGAAACTATATACGACTTGAATACGAAAAGCTTGCATGTTGCGAAAGAATTCAAGAGATTATGGGAAACGGACAGTATGCTACACGTTGATGATGGTACAGTGAAAGAAAAGAAGGATACAAAGAAAAAAAAGAAACGTTCGTCAACTACCTGTTTGGGTCAGAATCCATCACTGGAAGATTATTTGAAATGCGCATTGCGACTTATGAAAAGAGTGAATGTCGCTGCTCGTCTTCCAGATATTCACTTGGTGCCAGAACTAAAGGAATGGATGCGTCATAGACTTTTTGGCCCCTACACGGAAGCACAAAAGAGAGAAATGCTACGTCAAAGCAGCATTTACTGGCGAATGTTCCAACTGATGGATTCAAACTGGTACGGCCACATCCCTCCGCCAAATGATCCGACGTTCTCAGGGCACACGACATGGGTATACAAACATGATCTTAACAATAAATTCCGGAAGTATACATTCAAGTACAGGCTTGCATTATTTAGATCATTGGCTAAAGTTAACAATATTCTGTGGCCATCGATGTATCAAGCGCAATTTCCAGATAAGAAGTTTCGTGAAATATATTTTTCATATTTATCCAGCCGAGTTCAAGATCTGCAACTGATGCACCCGTACAGCGTAAGAGAATCAGCGGAGCGCAAATTTTTAATTGGAAGGAAAAGATACAGATGTTTGCCGGCAGGTGTCGAACAACAGGAATGATATCTATAGAGAGATAATCGTCATATCATAATTAAAAATGCTTCAGTGTAATTATGTTTTTTTATTTTAGAATGAGCAATATTTTTAATGATATCCAAATCTGTATATTTTTAACAGTAAATTTTGAACTTAAAAGCTCACGTTTATGGACCTGTTGCTGTGTGTACTACTTAAATATCTTCATCTATAAACAATAATAATTAATATTGTTACTTAAATAAATAGTTAAAAAGTAATAGTAAAAGTAGGTAATATACGAATACACACATACAGGTGCAACAGATTTGAGTAATATCAGTTGGTAAAAGTAATATAGAAATCATTGGCAGCATCATTTCAGCCGAAGGACATCTACGGCTGGACAGGCTTGCCTGAGTGATTTTCATTATTCCCAGTCAAAACTAGCTTCGCGATGAGAACATTCTTGCTCATCCTATTTCCGTAGCATAGCATAAACTAGCGTAGCTCCAATACGCTCGTTTCTAATAGATATACCGCTATCTGTCTTTCCAGATAAATTCTGCAAGGTGACGGTCATACCAATTTCGCAATAGATGTGAAACACGAAACAGAGAGTATGTGACGTAATTAATTTCAGAATTAATAAATAATAATAATAAATTCCCACATCTCATACATTGACCTGACTCCGTGGTAAGTCGCTTAAAGCTCGAATGCCAACAGAAGAACCACAAACATACTACTTAAATACATATATTTAACACCCAGATACAGAACAGTTTATATGATGATATTTGTATTTGACAAATATCATCATATAAACCGTAATTGACCGTGAAAGTTTAACAGATTTTAATTAGTTTGTCTGAGAAAATATCATGATAACCCAATAATTAATCATTTTAAGAAATAAAGAACCAAAAGCTATATACACTATTAATTTATGTAAAGCGTCAGAAAAAAAGTAACGTCTGTAATTGAATAAGTTAAAAGCAAATGTTTAATTTCAGCAAATTGGCAAAGACTATGATGGTGATAACCTTCTGTCTAATTTGAGGAAATTATAGGGTTTTTTTTAACGTTTTTCGAACTTAAATTTAAAGAAATTATAAGGTTTATAATAAAAACAATTGCAAATTAAATCTTTTGTCAGATGGTAATAATAAAAATGCATTAGTACGTAATCCATAATTTATTGTGATAAGAATAACATGATATACCTAATCAGGTATATTTACATAAATTTATGGCTTAAAATAGATTCACTGAAATACATTTTGTTTCAGAATGTTACGTTGATAAATGATTTCGATTTGTTCAACAAATAGCTATGATCAATCGGGTTGTTAACAACTTTTAGTTTTAGTAATACATTTATTACTAGCATTAATCCGTATAATACTCCATAGGTATTAAAAATAAATTTAAATTTCATACCACATTTCACTTAGCGTAGCGTCTAAAAATATTATTATACAAGTCTTATATTAATTATTATAAAATCTATAACTTTTTATGTTAATACAACACTAGTGGTAGTTGTAGCGGTTAAGGAGGCCTCTACAACTCTACACTAAGGGATATTCAATCGTCTTTGGTATAATTACAGAAAACAATCATGTTGCAGAGTCGGCGCGAACATAACACCCACGTTAACCGAGAATACTGATACAAAACGAAACGTTAATTCATTAAAGCATCTCTTTTAAAACTAAAGAAACATAACAAAGTTAAACATAAATGGCAAAAAGAACAATACGATTTAAAAACGGGTCTGTTAGAGAATATAAAAATACGGATAATAAATATACATGTATTGTTTATTACAACGTAATATTGCAATCGGACAGTTAAACAATAAAATGCAACAGAATTAACTCTTAAAACCACCGTGCTAGAATTTTAATTGTGCATTACGATGTCGAATATCGAAATAAAGAACTACAATGCCCAAAGTTACACGTAAATTGAAATAATTAATTACGACAGGAAATTATTTGTGCTCAAGACGAAACGCTTCAATAAATATATCCTAAGAGAGCGATTAATGTTAATAAAAGTCGATAATATAAACTCCAAAATCGATTTCGGCCACGCATGCGCATGCGTCGAACTCTGCCAGAACGTTTCGGTCACTCGTCGGGACGAACGGTTCCCGTAAATACGAATTCCCGACCCGACCGCGCGGTTTATTGCGAAATATAAACGGAGCCGCGTCGGCGGCTATCTATCCCTAGAAGACATCGACGAAGTCAGAACGAGGCTCCGATCAATTGACGTCCCGGCGCGATGCGTTCACAGGGATCGAGTCGGCGAGAGACCACTGCGAGAGGTCGGCGCCGTTCATATCTGGAGCTCCTGGTGCGAATGCTGGGGCGCGGGGTGCGGGTGCGCGGGCGCGGGCGG